>JAHRHZ010000250.1:687428-722092 GCA_024137785.1 Ginglymostoma cirratum
TTTCCTGCTCCTATGATGCTGCTTGACCTGCTGTGTTCATCCAGCCCCATGCTTGTTATCTCGGATTCTCCAGCATCTGCAGTACCTTTTATCTCAGCACCCAGATATGTTGTCTATTAGGATTGCCTTAGGGGACTCCTGCATTACCTGCCTTGCCTTATGCTTGTGTGCAATGGTCACCCATTCCCTATCCTCCTGCACACTTTTACGCTGTGCGGCGACCACCGACTTGTACACGTTATCCACATAACTCTCATTTTCCCAGATGCTTCTCATCCCTCCCGACCTTGCTCAAGTTCTATAACCTGATTAGTGGGCTAAAGGTACTGATTTGCTCATCGACGCAATCAGCGTCCAAAAACACCCACATTACAGGTGAAGCATACCACTTGAAGGAGCTGGCCTGCCATTCCTTTAATTAACCCAAAAATTACTCACTAAAAACAAAATAAACCTAACTCTCACTAACATGCACGAATAGTCAACTAGTAAGTATAGTAATTTGTTAATTAATTTTTTAATGTAATTTGTCAACTGGCTATTTGACTGGATTAAGAAAAACTTAAGAGTTATACTCATCCATCAAACAGTCAATTACTTACCAGCTTGGCTAAGACATCACTCTGGGATCTCACAGTCCCTTTCACCAGAAGCTCTATAAAACTTACCAGTCTCTGATTCTCTGCCCTCTGACTGCTTCCAGCTCCAAAGAGAGACCCTGTAAGGATAGTCGCAAAATCTGCACCGCACTGGATAAATAGCCCTCAGTGGCTCTTGAATTTCTGTCCTCTGACCTCTCCCACCTCTGACGTACATTCCTGTAAGACGAAGCCTGAAATCCACACCACACTAGATTGATAGCCCTTACTGATTCTTGAGCCTGTGCCCTCCAACTGCTCCTAGCTCTGAGGTAAGTCCCTGAAAGATGAGGCCAGAAATCCATACCGCACTAGATTTATTGCCACTACTGTTTCTGAAGCCTCCTCACTCCGATTGCTCTCGGCTCTGAGGTAAGTCCTTGTAAGACTTGGACTGAAATCTGCACTGCGCTAGATTTATAGACCTCATAGGTTCCTGAGTCTTCACCCTCTGACTGCTCCCAGCTCCCGCTCCGAGGTTACTATCTGTAAAACGAGGCCGAAAATCTGCACCACACTAGATTTATAATCGTTACTGGTTCTGGAGTCTCTGCACTTCGACTGTTCCCAGCTGTGAGGTAAGTCACTGTAAGACCAAGCCTGAAATCCGCACTGTGCTAGATTTATTGCCGTTACTGGCTCCTGAGTCTCTGCCCTCTGACTGCTCCCAACTCTGAGGTAATGCCCTGTAAGACTCACCTAGACCTAAGGATTCATTGACTTTGAAGCCTCCTGCACCATTACTACTTCTCTGTCTTGTGATGCTAATTCATTCAAATATATCACAGCCCCCACTTCCCTGATTTATATGCCAACATCTCTGCAGTGAATATAGATGCAAATTACTTATCTAAAACCTCAACTATGTCTTCTGACTCCACACACAGGTAGCCACTTTGATCCACTTTGTAATGGGATTGTAAGGGGAAATTTAGATTTTTAGACTTTAACGATACTTCCATTCTAGAAGTAGAAGGCAGGTTTCAACTTTGTATGGCATAAACTTATGCAGCTCAGAGACTAGTATCAGTAGGATTCCTGAAGGCCTTTGTGTAAACAGGAGACAATGTTAATGTAAACATTCTAATGATGGCTTTGAAGGAGACTGTGAAGGACAGATATGGATAAAGGAAGGAACAGCATGAAATTGATTGCTCATACCCTGGCTAGATTTAAGATATCTTAGCAAATTAACCTAAGATGCCAAAATGACATCTCTTTATTTGCTGCATATGAAGGAAGATTAGAATGTGGACAACAGGATGCTAAAAGTATAAAGATAATCAACTCTTTACAGTTTCAATTCAGTATAATAACTGAGGCATACTCTCCTTGTATCACTCAAATAAAATGATCACTAAAACATATTCTCAGTTGCCAGAAGTTGATTATTTATTCACTGACCTCTAGAAGCAGATTCCACTCACTGGCGTACGAGATTAACTGGTAGCAACCACACACCCAGGAAATGTGGGAGACGCGCTGGACTTCTGGTGAGACTAAAACTTCAATGTTTCAATCTCCCCTGCACCCCACCTCCCCAGCGTACTCCTGGAAAACATTCAAGCTATTGAGAACAAAATGGATGAACTGAAAGCAAGTCTCACCTTCCAAAGAGAATTGAGGGACTGTTGTGTACTCTTTCACAGAGACATGGCTCACCACTGCTATACCTTACCAAACATGAGGGCTTCGCAATTCACTGAATGGACCTCTTGACATCATCGGGTAAGGCAAGGGATGGTGGGGTCTGCCTCTAATCGTCACCTCCTGGTGCTCAGACCTGGTGACCCTGGTGAGCCACTGCTCCCCGGACCTAGAATATCTAACAGTGAAATGCCGTTTATATGACCTGCCACATGATTTCACCTACATTATTCTCATGGCAGTCTACATCTTACCCCATGCAGAATTGAAGAGTACACTTGATGAAGCATGCAACATTACAAACAGTCTTCAGATGTAATACCTCAAAACCTTTTTTATTGTATCCGGTGGCTTCAACCAGGCCAACCTCAAGAATGTGTTACCAAAATTCCACCTGCATGTCTCCTGTCCCACCAGAGATCTGAACATCCTTGACCTTTGTTACACATCCCCCGACATCGCTCCGCCCACTGTCTCCACAGCCAGCAGCTCCAGAGGAGACAGCAACACTGAGCCCTGCTAAGTCTTCACCATCCCCCCAGACCTCCCCCTTACTGAGGACGAATGGTCAGTCCTCAGTAAAGGGCTCACCTTTGTCCCCCTCCACCCACGTATCAACGAATACAGCTCATGTTTGGACATTGAGCAGTTTTTCTGCCGCCTCCGACTCCGCGCTTACTTCTTCAACCGTGAACCTAACCCTCCCTCTACTGACCCCTTCTCCTGCTTCCAACACAAGCCCTCCTCCTGGACACCACCCCAAGGCCTCCTACCCTCCCTCGACCTCTTCGTCTCCAACTGCTGTCGAGACATCAATCGCCTCAAATTCTCCACCCCTCTCACCCATTCCGACCTCTCCCCCGCAGAACGTGCAGCCCTCCGCTCCCTCCGCTCCAATCCCAACCTCACCATAAAACCCGCGGACAAGGGAGGCACAGGTGTAGTATAGAGCACTGACCTCTACTTCGCTGAGGCCAGGCACCAACTCTCTGATACCTCCTCCTACCGCCCCCTGGATCATGACCCCACCCCCAAGCACCAAACCATCATATCCCAAACCATCCACAACCTCATCACCTCAGGTGACCTCCCACCCACAACCTCCAACTTCATTGTTCCCCAACCCTGCACCGCCAGCTTTTATCTCCTTCCCAAAATCCACAAACCTGAATGCCCTGGTTGATCCGTTGTCTCTGCCTGCTCCTGACCCACCGAACTTATCTCCACCTACTTCGACTCCATTTTCTCCCCCTTGGTCCAGGAACACCCTACCAATGTCCGTGACACCACACACGCCCTCCACCTCCTCCAGAACTTCCAATTCCCTGGTCCCCAACACCTCATTTTTACTATGGACGCCCAGTCCCTGTACACCTGCATTCCCCATGCAGATGGCCTAAAGGCCCTCCGCTTCTTCTTGTCCCGCAGACCTGACCAGTTCCCCTTCACTGACACCCTCATCCGCTTAGCTGAACTCATCCTCACCCTCAACAACTTCTCTTTCAATTCCTCCAACTTCCTACAGACAAAGGGGGTGGCCATGGTTACCGGCATGGGCCCAAGCTATGCCTGCCTCTTTGTAGGTTACGTGAAACCATCCCTCTTCCGTACCTACACTGGCCCTAAACCCCACCTCTTCCTCCGTTACATTGATGACTGTATTGGCGGCACCTTGTGCTCTCACGAGGAGCTCGAACAGTTCATCCACTTCACCAACACCTTCCGCCCAAACCTGAAGTTCACCTGGACCATCTCTAACACCTCTCTCACCTTCTTTGACCTCTCCGTCTCCATCTCGGGTAACCACCTAGAAACCGATATCCATTTCAAGCCCACCGACTCCCACAGCTACCTAGAATACATCTCCACCTACCCACGTTCCTGCACAAATGCCATCCCCTATTCCCTATTCCTTCGCCTCTGCCGTATCTGCTCCCAGGATGAGGCATTCCACTCCCGTACATCTCAGATGTCCTTGTTCTTCAAGGACCGCAAGTTCACCCCCGCAGTGGTCGAGAACACCCTTGACCGTGTCTTCCCGCATTTCCCGCAACTCATCGCTCACACCCTCTCCCTGAAATACCAACCAAAAAAGAATCCCCCTCGTCCTCGCGTACCACCTCACCAACCTCCGGATCCAACGCATCATCCTCCGACACTTCCGCCATCTGCAATCCGACCCCACCACCAAAGATATTTTTCCCTCCCCACCCTTGCCTGCTTTCCAGAGGGACCACTCTGTCTGTGACTCCCTTGTCTGCTCCACACTCCCCTCCAGCCCCACCACACCGGGCACTTTTCCCTGCAACCGCAGGAAGTGCTACACCCGCCCCCACACCTCCTCCCTCACCCCCATCCCAGGCACCAAGAAGACTTTCCACTTCAAGCATATGTTCACTTGCACATCTGCCAATGTGGTATACTCCATCCTCTGTACCCGTTGCAGCGTCCTCTACATCAGGGAAACCTAGCGGAGGCTTGGGGACTGCTTTGCCGAACAACTGCGCTCGGTTCGCAATAAAAAATTGCACCTCCCAGCCACGAACCGTTTCAACTCCCCCTCCTATTCCTCAGACGACATGTCTGTCCTGGGCCTCCTGCAGTGCCACAATGATGCCACCCGAAGCCTGCAGGAACAGCAACTCATATTCAGCCTGGGAAACCTGTAGCCCAATGGTATCACTGTGGATTTCACAAGCTTCAAAATCTCCCCTCCCCCAACCACATCCCAAAACTAGCCCAGCTCGTCCCCACCTCCCTAACCTGTTCTTCCTCTCACCTATCCCCTCCTCCCACCTCAAGCCGCACCCCCATCTCCTACCAACTAACCTCATCCCGCCCCCTTCACCTGTCTGTCCTCCCTGGACTGACCTATCTCCTCCCTACCTCCCCAGCTGCACACACCTTTACTGGCTCCATCCCTGCATCTTTGACTTGTCTGTCTCCTCTCCACCTATTCTCTCCTCTATCCATCTTCTATCCACCTCCCCCTCTCTCCCTATTTATTTCAGAACCCTCTCCCCCTCCCCCATTTCTGAAGAAGGGTCTAGGCTCGAAACATCAAGCTTTACTGCTCCTATGAAGCTGCTCGGCCTGCTGTGTTCATCCGGCTCCACTCCTTGTTATGTCATAAAAGATGCCTACTGCTCCATCCTTCATCCACATTTTGGAAAATTAGACAACAAAGCCCTGCTTCTCCTGGCTCACAAGCAGGAATTGAAGTGTGAGGAGTTCTGTGCAGTGTGGGTATGAAGAAACAGAAGGGCTTCAATATGACTGTTTAGAGTTAGTGAACTAGTCCATATTCAAGAACTCAGTGGCCAACCCACTACCATGAAAGACATCATTAATGCCGAAAACATTAACTCAAATGTTTGCCAGCCAGAAACCACTCCCTACTGAAGTCCAGGTCTGAAATGTTCAAGTCAGGTGACCCCGACCTATATAGCAAATGCAACTTTGCAAGGCCATGAGGGATTTCAAGAGACAATATAAAACTGAACCTGTGACTCAGACTAACCACATGGATACCCATCATTTATGGCAAGGCTTACATGACATTGTGGCCTGTAAAGCAATGTTGAACAGAATCATGGACAACAGTACTTCCCTAGCTGATGAGCTTAATGCATTCTATGCTCGCTTGGAACTGAAGGGCGGTGAAATGATATCACCTGTCCAATCAGCTTTTGATGCATCTGTATCCTTGGTCACTACTGCAGATGTAAGATCAGCCTTCTTAAGGCTGAATCTATGGAAAGTGACTGGCCCGGATGAAATTCCTGGACATGCACTCAGATCCTGTGCGGACCAGCTGGTGAGAGTATTTGCCGACATCTTCAACCTCTCCTTTCTACGATCTGAAGTTCCCACCTACTTCAAATAGACCACCATCATTCCAGTGCCAAAGAAAAATAATGCACTGACTACCATACAATGGCTCTGACGCCCACAATTATGAAGTGCTTTGAGAGGTTGGTCATAGCTCACATCAAATAGAGTCTCCAAGATGGCCTTGATCCCTTGCAATTTCCTGTCAGCGCAACAGGTCAACAGTACACACCAGCTCACTAGGCCTACTGTCATCCGGGGAATATTTGAACAACAAGAATACTTACATCAGGCTCCTACTAATTGATTACATCTTTGCCTTCAACACCATAATTCCAAACAAGCCCCTCCCCCTCTGTAACCAGATTCTCGACTTCCTGACCAACAGACCACAGTTAGAAGGGTTAAGTGACAACATCTCCTCTATGATAATCCTCAACAACAATGCTCCACAAGGTGTACTCAGACCCCTACCAGACTCCTCATACAGCACCTGTGCGGCCAAATTCCACACTAACTCCATTTTACAAGTTTGCTGACGAAATCATCATTGTAGGTCAGATCACAAACACCAATGAGACAGAATACAGGAAGGAGATAAAGTGCTTAGCGTCATGGTGTAAAGACAACACTTTCTCCATCAATGTCAGCAAAATGAAGGAGTGGGTCATTGACTTCAGGAAGCGGAGCAGAAGGCGTGCCTCTGTCTGCATCTTTGGTACCGAGGTGGAGATGATTGAGAGATTCAGGTTCTTGGGAATGATGATCACCGACAATCTGTCCTTGTCCACCCATGGCAAGAAAGCACAGCAACGCCCCTGTTTCCTCAGGAGGTTAAGGATATTCGGCATGTCCACAAAGACTCTTACAAATCTTTATAGATGCAGCTTAGAAAGTGTCATATCTGGATACATCATTGCATGGTATGGCAGCTGCTCTTCCCAAAACTGAAAGAAACTGCAGAGATTTATGAACACAGCACAGTCCATCACTCAAACCAGCCTCCCATCCAGTGACTTCATCTATACTTCCTGCTGCGTTGGGAAAGTAACCAACATCATCAAAGACCCCTCCCATCCTGGTTGTACTGTCTTCCATCCTCTTCCATTGGGCAAAAGGTATAAAGTTTGCATACTCATATGATCAGGTTCTGAACAGCTTTCTCCCTACTGTTATCAGGCTTTTGATTTGACCTCTTTGATGTTAATGTTGATCTCTCTCTGCAGTTCCGAGGAAGTCACTCAACCTGAAATATTAACTCTGATTTCTCTCCATAGATGGTGCCAGACCTACTGAGCTTTTCAAGCAACTTCTGTTTCTGATTTACACCAACCACAATTATTTTGGTTTTTGTTTATAACCTACTCTTTCCCTGGTTATTCTCTTGCCCTAAATACACTTAGAAAACAACTTTAAGTGTTCCTTCACGTCACTTGTCAATGTCTTTTCCTGTCCCTTTTTTTCCCTGGAACTTCTTTACTCCTCTAGGACATATGCTGTTTTGAGCCTTCAGTTTCTACCGTAAAGCTATCTTACTTCCTTTTATCCATTGCTGTACACAGCTTGAGATTCAGGGTTCCATGCAGTTTTTGTATCCTCTCTTCACAAGAATACGTTGGCTCTGCATCCTTCACTGTTAAACTTTTCATAGAATCCCTAACAAGTCCCACCCAGATTCAGCCCCCACCCCCCCATATCCCTGGAGCACTGCATTTCCCATGGCTAGCCCACCTAACCTACAGACTATGTGCAATTTAGCAAGGCCACTCCATGCAACTTGCACATCTTTGGACAATGGGAGGAAACCCACGCAGACACAGGGAATATATGCAAACACCACACAGTCACCCAAGGTGGAAATCAAACCTGAGTCCCTGGTGCTGTGAGGCAGCAGTGCTAACCACTGAGCCACCATGTCACTAACCACTCTGCTGTGGATTTTTCCTGCAAGTAAATGCTCCCAATCCACTTTGATTAGACCATGTCTTCTCTTATTAAAATCTGCCTTCCCCAAATTGAGAACTTCTATTTTTACTTCATATTTACTCGTATTCATAATTATGTACATGTTGCTGAATTATGGCCAAGATCACCCTAATCATTCTCCATTGCCACATCTACCATTTGCCTGTTTTTTACCCCGAAAATTAGAGGTGACTCCATACCCTTTCCTGTAGGACTGGCTTGAAAATGCTATCCTGGAAACATTTTAAGAATACTGCCTGATTCAAGTCCTTCACACTTTATCTATTCCACTTAACGTCGGGGAGGTTGAAATATTAAGGTCATTGAACATAGCAAGCACATGAATTGCTATCCATACTGAAGTTACATGTAGAAATGTTTTACTCATTCACAGGATGAGGGCATCCCTGGCTAGGCAGCATTTATTACCCATCCTTAATTGCCCAGAGGGCAGTTAAGAGTTAACTACATTGCTGTAGGTCTGCAGTCACAATTAGGCCAGATCAGATAAAAATGACATTAGTGAAGGACTAATCCGAAAGGACATTAGTGAAGCAGATAGGTTTTCCTTGACAATTGGCAATGGAAGCATGGTCGTTATTAGACTATTAATTTCAGATATTTATTAAACTCAAATTACACCACCATGGCAGGAATCAAACCTGGTTCCCCAGAACATTACCTGGATCTCTGGATTAACAGTCCAGTGAGAACACGACTTGGCTATTGCCATTCCACTTGGAATGAAAGTAACTCTGAGTGGCAGCTCATGATATATATGCTGACGTGATATGCATGAAAAGTGACAAATGAAATTTAATGCTGAGTGGCCGTTTTGTGGTGCAGTGGTATTATCCCTACTCCTGAACCAAGAGGCCCAGGTTCAAGTCCCACCTGCTCCAGCAGTGTGTAATAGCATCTCTGAATGGATTGACTTGGTGGGGATGGTGGGATAGGTTAAATAAATAGAAAAGAAATTCAATGCTGCTTTCAGGCAAACATATGAAGTTCCATCAAAGGCTAATTCCCAAAGTTGAGCCACCACATGTCGTTATCCGATTTGTTATTTAAAAGTTTCAATCCACCACTGGCCGTATGCTGCCCAGAGATACAATGCAATATACAGCTGTGATTGACACTTTGGTTATTGTATTAGGCACAAAATAGGCTACTGTAAAACAGTTTATAAACCCAACATTTTTGTGATTTATCAGTTATAAAATCACCGACAATTCCAATGTCAAATATGAAATCAAGTGAACCATAGTAAATTTTTGAATGCTTTCCATGTCTATGCTAGCAAAGGTGCCAGCATCTAACAAATCTGCTGGTGAAAAGGTAAGAAATTTTAAGCACAACAAAGTACAGTTGCTTCTCACTATTCCCAATTCTGAACATTTTTATTCATTGGCGTTTAAAATTACACGATCACCAAAAACTTCAATGATGCACACAACTCATTACCACCGGAAATGTTGGGTGGAAACTGAATCAGAATAGAGGATTTCTCAATTTTTGAGTGCTTTTCATAGTTGAATCTTCCTTGTCTATCATACAGGTTGGCATTAGTTCTCCACTGACATCATAATATCATGATTCAACAGATTCACTAACGTACATATCGGTATCAAAACATGAGCTCTGTTTATGATGGTGGCCGAATAGCAGCACAACTTGAGGGCTCAGTTTGCTGAGTTTTTCCGAAGACTTTGTATCTAGCTATCCCGTACCTCAAATGGCACTAACAACTATGTTGCTGAACTTTTTGTTTTGTTATTTCTAATTTATTCCGAATTTGTTCCTAAAATCCAGTACCTGGGTAACCTTTGTATTTAAGATTCCACTGTAGGTGGTGAATTTGTAAACTTTTCACCGCACTCATATGAGTACAGGTGACAGTAAAACTGATGCTAATTCTAATTCTAAACGTGGCAGACCTGTTCGGATTCTCCATCCATTTTTGTTCATATTCTAACCTATTCAGATTGCATGCATTGAGGCAAAAATGACTGACATAATCATAAGTTTGTTAATCAGAGAGCTTGTTTTTTATTTATTTTTGAGATATTGTAAGGAGGGTATTTGTTGTACATTCACAATACGCCATCACTTTGTTAATCTACTTCAGCATGTACTGATTAGATACTCTTTTGGTGCTACTAAGCATGGAGTGCCGAGATCTTGACCAAGAGCTGGTGAATAAACTGAAGTTTTTCTTTTACTTTTTACTTTCTCCAAGTAAAGATGTGTGTGACTTTGAGAGGTACTTACAGGTGACTGTGTTTAAGTGTCAAGTACTATTGTGTCATTTGGCCGCAGATGTCCTTACTAGTTGATGGTAAGGTTTCAGAGCAGAACTTTGCTATTTGGCCTATCGGGACTGCACTGCCTTTCAAGGATCTGAAATCCCCATCTTCACTTTCATGGCCTATCCCCATAAAACTTTGTTCCCTACCTCACAAAAAATCTGTCTAACCTCAGCTCAACTACCCTGATTAGAATGCCCTAGGCAATGAAAAGTTCCTCAGGTGAACTACTCTGACAAGAGAATTCTTCTTCATCGCTGTCTTAATGGGCTCTCCCACAGGGAAAAACAACCTATCAGCAGCTATCCCATTAATTCCGCTAAGAATTTGATATGTTTCACCATGGTATAGTTTTATTTATCTAAACTCCAATGAGTACTACTCTAATCTGCTCAAACTCTCCTTATTAGAAGCTCCAGTGCCAGCATCGAACTCGTGTTCCGATTTTATCTTACAAGGAGAAATTGAGCAATTTAGGCCTATCTCACTAGGGTTTAGAAGAATGTAAAGGAATCTAATTGAGCCTGAGGAAGCAAATTTAAACAACAATGAGGAAGACTTACATTTCTCAAATTGTTGTAAAGCTATGCAATTCACTACCACAGATTCACAACGAACATTGGGACACTGAATAAGTTTAAAGAAGTGATAGATTTTTAATTAGAAATGTTTAAAGGGTAATGGGCATAAGGCAGCTCAGAGGAGTTGAGGCCAAGAGTGAGGTCAGCCAGGATCATACTAATTTATGCAGCAAAATTGAGGGGTTGAATGGCCTGCAGCTACTCCGAATACTTATTTTCTTTGGACAACCTCCAATACCTGCAACTTGTGTGCATGTATTTATGTTTTTCTGTGTGAGTTTCTAACTAAAACATTTTGCAGTGTTCCAACTGAAGACTGGCAGCTGTGCTGTATAGTTTTGGTAAAATTTACCTATTTTTATATTTCAGGTGCATTTAAAAAGAGGCCAGCAGTCCATTTGCCATCCTAATTATTCCTGCTGAACATGAACGGTAGCTTTCTGTGAATCATGTGCCATGACCCTCAAATCCCTCTGTGCTGCAGCATTCTGATGTCTTTACTCATTCAAATGATATTTAGTTCCTCTTTCTGCCAAAGTGCATAGCCTCACAATTTCCCATATCATATTCCAGCTGCCAAGTTTTTGCCCACTCATTTAACCTGTCTATACATTTCTCTTTGTGTCATCTTCATTACGTGTCTCTGCACATATTTTGTATCATACATGAACATCTCTATCATACATTCATTTTCTCACTAAAGCCATGCCTCCTAAAGCCAACTGTATGTATTTTGTTAGCCAATCCTCCATCCATGCAATTAAACTACTCCCAATAACGTTGTCATCTCTTATTGTATTAAGTAGCCTTATATGCAGTACCTTAACACTGCCTTCAAAAAACCCAAAGATATTATTATACAGGCTCCACTTTATGTAGCCAGTTGTCATGTACTCAAAGAATTCTAATGAATTTGTGAGTCTTGATTTCCCCTTTGTACAGCCAGGCTAACACTGATTAATTACGTTATAGGTTTCTAAGTGTTCTATGATTGCATTCTTTCTGATATAGTGTAACATTTTCCATTGACAGATATCAAACTAACAGGGCTAGAGTTACCTGCTCTTTTATCCCATTCTTTTTGAACAAGGGTGTTACATTGATAGTTTTCCAGTTCTCTGGAACTTTTACCAAATTTTATTCATTTAAATTTATATTCATGTATGTATGTGCACGTGTGTATGTGTGGGTGCGCGTGTGAGAGGTTATGGTATTGCTTAGTAGTGTGATGTACTGGCAGTTCATAGTCACTGGAGTGAAATTACTTGTAATAAATCAAAATCTTTTGTTAAGTATGGAAACCTGTCCACACCATCTGTGGACTTGATTTTCAGACTGCTATTCCAGTGAGGTGTCACAGTATGTTGACTGAGCTGGAAGGGATGACTCGATTCTCTCTTGTTGGAGATGGTCATTATTTGGTAATTGTCTGGCATGATTTTTACTTGTCACTTTCAGCCCAAATAGGAGAAACAAAAGGCTGCCATGTTGGCCAGAAAAGATGGAAAAGGAATAGAATGGGTGAAGCAGGGGAGTTCTGACTGGAGTGTCCTACTCTGCCATCATCTTGATCGCCTGGCTTGATGGCAATGATTGTGGAGAGATGCTGGGCCATAAGGTTACAGATTGTGTGTAAGTACCATTCTTCTGCTGTTGATGGCCCACATCACCTCATGGATGCCCAGCCTTGAGTTGCTAGATCGAAGTCCATCCCATTTAGCCACATAACATGGTGGAGGTTATTCTCAATGTGAAATCAGGACTTCATCTCCACAAGGACTGCGTACTGGTCACTTTTACCAATACTATCATGGACAGATGTGTCTGCAGCCAGCAGATTGGTAAGGATGAGATCAAATGTGTTTTTCCCTGTTGTTGGTTTCCTCACCACCTGCTGCTGACCCAGTCTAGCAGCTTGTCCTTGAGGGTCTAAGCAGCTTGATCAGTGGCACTGCTGCTGAACCACTCTTGGTGGTAGACATTGAAGTCCCCCACCCAGAGTACATTTTGTGCCCTTGCCATCCTCGGTGCTTCCTCCAAGTGTTGTTCAACATGAAGGAGTATCAATTCATCAGCCGAGGGGAACAGTACTTGGTAATGAGCAGGAGGTTTCCTTGCTCATGTTTAACCTGAAGCCATGAGACTTCATGAGGTCTGGAGTCAATGTTGAGGGCTCCATCCCAACTGTATACCACTGTGCCACCACCTCTGCTGGTTCTGTCCTGCCAATGAGTATGGAGTTAGTAAGGGAGACTTTGCAGGTTTGGCAGGGTCATTTCTGCCATTGTCTTTTCCAGTTGCTAGGTTAATGCCAGATGATCCATCAGGTTTCATTTCTTTGAGACTTTGTAGTGATTGGTACAACTGATTGGCTTGCTAGGCCAATACAGAGTGCAATTGAGAGTCATCCACTATACTGTGGTGCTGGAGGCCAGACCAGATGAGGATGGCAGATTTCCTTCCCTGAAAGATATTAGTAAGCCAGATTTTTTCTTATTTATGAAAATCAACAACGATTTCATCGTCATCAGTAGATTCTTAATTCCAGATTATTTTTCATTGAATTAAAATTCCACCATTTGCCATGGCGGGATTTGAAGCTTGGTCTCCAGAACTTTAGTTGAGTTATCAGTTGAATGAAGAGTTATTGTGGCTCCTTGATATCACGCTTTGTTAAAAGAGGCTTGGTGTCATTCTAACTTCATTACTGATATTAAGCGCTTTTGACCATCTTTAAACCAAGGCTGTAATTAGGAACTGAGTGTGCCTGGCAGAACCCAAACTGAACATCAGTGAGGAGGTTATAGCACTGAGCATGATACGTTCTATCACTCCATTGATTGAGAAAATGCAATTCAAGTGGTAATTGGCTGGTTTAGATTTGTCCTACTCCAAGTACATGTTACTGTTATAGCCTTACCACAAGAACTTGATCCTGGGTGCAGAACCTTCTACAGCTCATGTATTCAGTACAATTGCTAGAACATTGCCAGGCCCAAATTCTTTGTGGTATTCAATATCCCCAATTATTCTGTGATATCATGTGCAGTGAATCACATTGTGTGTAGGCTGGTATCTGTATTGCTGGTGACCTCTGCATGAAGTAAAGATGATTCATCTGTTGGGCACTTCTGGATGAAAATTTTATTTTCATTCACTTCTAAGACGTGGATATCGCTGGCTGGGCCAGCAGTTATTGCCAGCAGCTAGTTGGGTTTGAGAAGATGGTGGTGAGCTACCTTCTTAAACCGCTGCAGTCCGTGCACTGTAGGTAGACTCACAATGCCATTAGGTAGCAATCTTCAGGATTTTGACCCAGTGACATTGAAGGAATGACAACACATAGAGTCATAGATTCATACAGCATGGAAACAGACCCTTTGGTCCAACTCGTCCGTGCTGACCAAATTTCCCAAACTAAAACAATCCCACTTGCCTGCATTGGTCCATGTCTCTCTGAACTTTTCCTAATTCATGTACCCATCCAAATATCTTTCAAATGTTGTAACTGTACCTGCATCTATCACTTCCTCGTACAGTTTGTTCCACACAATACCAACTTTCTGTGTGAAAAAGTTACTCCTCACATCCCTTTTAGATCTTTCTCCTGTCATCTTAAAAATATGTATCTAGTTTTGAATGCCCCCACCCTCGAGAAAAGATCTTTGCTATTCACCTTATCTATAAACGTCATGGTTTTCTAAACCTCTATAAGGAAACCCCTCAATCTCCTATGCCTCAGTGAAATAAGTCCCAGCCTAATCAGTAAATGTGGAGCAGGAAAAGCACAGCCAGCCAAGCAGCATCTGAGGAGTAGGAAAGTCAACATTTCAGGCCGAAATCCTTAGTTAGGATTGGGGAAATGGAGGGGAGCCCAGAAATAAATAGGTGGGAGGTGGGCCTGGAAGGAAGGTAGGTGAGATGGAGATAGGTGGATGCAGGTAGGGGGTTCTTGTGGTTGGCCAGTGGGAAGGGTGGAGCTGATAGATGAGCAGGAAGATGGACAGGTCAGAGTTGGAGAGATTTTGAAGCTGGTGAAGTCAATATTCAAGCCACTGGGCTGTACACTCCCAAGGTGAAATATGAGGCATTGTTCCTTCAGTTTACGTTTGGCCTCACTCTGATAGTGGAGTAGGCCGAGGATGGACATGTAACCAGGGTAATAAGAGGAGGAGATAAAGTGGATGGCAATCAGAAGGTCGGGTTGGTTAGTGCATGTGAAGCGCAGATGCTCTGCAAACCAATCCCTGAGTCTGTGTTTGATCTCCTTGACATAGAGGAGACCACATTGGGAGCAATGGATACAGTAGATGAGGTCAAATGAAGTTCAGTTGAATCTCTGCCAGATTTGAAAGGATTGTTTGGGGCCTCTGACAGTAGTGGCAAAGTAGGTATGGGGGCAGGTGTAGCATCTCCTGCAGTTGCAGGGAAAGGTACTTAGTGTGGTGGAGGGGTCGGTATGGAGTGTGGAGCTGATGACGGATTTGCAGGGTGAATGGTCCCTGCAGAAAGTGGACTGAGGTGGGGGAGGGTATATCTTTTTGGTGGTGTGGTCTGGTTGTAGGTGGCAGAACTGTCAGAGGATGATGCATTGTATTTGGAGGTCAGTGAGATGGTATGTGAGGACTAAGGGGACTCTATCATTATCATTGGGGGGAGAGGCTTTGAGGGCAGAAGCGCGGGTAATGGGGAAAATGCGGTTGAGGGCATCCTTAATAATAGAGGAGGGGAAACTACAGTCTCTGAAGTAGAAGGATATATGGAAAGTCCTGGAGTAGAATGGATCATCCTGGGAGCAGATGCAGTGGAGGCGGAGGAATTGTGAGTATGGGATAGAACTTTTGCAGGAGGATGGGTGAGAGGAGGTGTAGTTGAGATAATTGTGGGAATCAGTGGGTTTGAAATGGATGTCATTGGAGAGTCAGTCACCAAAGATGGAGACAGAGAGGTGCAGGAAAGGGAGCGAGGTGTCAGAAATGGTCAAGTTGAATTTGAGGGCACAGTGAGAGTTGTTGACGAAGTTGATGAACTGTTCAAGCTCCTTGCACAGTGACCAAAACTTTAAACAGTACTCTAAAAGTGGCCTCATCAATGTCCTATCGCATCTCAACATGACAACGCAACTCCTGTACTAAACGGTCTGAGCAAGGAAGGCAACAGTGCTAAATGCCTTCTTAACCACCCTGCCTACCTATGGTGCAACTTTCAAAGAACTGTGGATTTTCAAGTCAGGATGGTGTGTTGCTTAGAGGGAAACTTACAAATGATATCATTTCTACGTCTCTGCTTTCCTGGGCATTCTAGATGAAAATCGTTCTCGGCTTGGAAGGTGTGTTGAATGGACATTGGTGAATCCTGCAGTGCTTCGTGTTGATAGTACACAATGGTGCTCTAATGCATCGGTGTGGAGAGAGTGCTTGCTTGTGGACATGATGCCAATCAAGTGAGCTGCTTTGTTCGAGATGATATCAAACTTTTTTTGAGTGTTGTTCAAATTTCACTCATCCAGGCAAGAGGGGCATATTCCATTACATTTCTGACTTGTGCCTTGTAGATGGTGGACAGACTTTAGGAGGTTAAGAGTTGAGTTACTTGCTGCAGTATTCCCAGCATCTGACCTGCTCTGGTAGACACTATATTCAGTCCAGTTGAGTTTTTTGTAACCTCCAGGATATTGATACTGGAGGATTCATCAATGTTAAACCATTGAATGCCAAGGGGCGATGATCAGATTGTCTCTTATTGGAGATGGTTTTTGCCTGAAATTTTTGTGATGTGAATGTTACTTGCCACTTTCCAAACAAGCCTGGATATTGTTGCACTTGGCCGTGGACTGCTTCAGTATTTGAGGATCGTGAATGATGTTGAATTTTATGCAATCATTGACCAACAACTGCACTTCCGACCTTATAATGGAGGCTAGATCATTAGTGAAGCAATTAAAGATTGTTGGGTCGAAGAAACTATATTTAGGAATTCCTTCAGAGATGTCGTGGAGCTGAGGTGACTGGTCTCCAACAATCTCCAACAACCCAAATCACCTTTCTACGCACCATGTATAACTCCAACCAGCAGAGAGTTTGCATCCTAATTCCATTGATAGTGTTGCTTATGTCAAGGACTCTCACCTCAACTCTCGACTTCAGTACTTTTGTCCCTGTTTCAACCAAGGCTGTCATGAAGTCAGGAGTTGAGTGACCCTGACGGAACCCAAACTGGGCATCAGTGCAGGTTATTACTGAACACATGTTGCTTGACTTCACCGTTGATTGCACATTCGATCACTTTATTGATGACTGATGGGGCTGTAATTGGCTGGGTTGGACTTGTCTTCCTTTTTGTATAAATGATATACCTGGCCAATTTTTCCACATTGTTGTTTAAATAATAGGGTTGCCACTGTACTAGAACAACTTGTCTGGGCAAGCAGCAAATTCTAGAGCACAAGTCTTCAGTATTATTTGCCCAAAAATTGTCATAGCATTTGCAGTATCCAGTATGTGCAACTGTTTCTTGATACCACATGGTTTGAATCAACTTAACTGGGGTCCACTGGAGGAAGTCAAGATGGTTCATCCACCTGGCACTTCTGGCTGAAGATTGTAGCAAATGGTTCAGCCTTATAGAAACATAAAAATATAGAAAGTAGGTGCAGGAGGAGGCCATTTGGACCTTTGCACCTGCATTCAATACGATTATGTTGATCGTGCAATCTCGGCAACCCATTTCCACCCTCTCCCCATATGCCTTGGTACCTTTAGCTGTAAGGGCAACTTTTGTAAGAGCAGCTCCCTTTTGAGTATATCTAATGAACCATCCCCAACAGTTTCCTATGGGAGAGAATGCCACTGGTTCACAACTCTCTGAATGAAGAAATTCTTCCTCATCTTAATCCTGAATGTCTTACCCCTTATTCTTAGATGTGGATCCTTGTTCTGAACTTCCACAGCACTGGGAACATTCTTGTCACATCTAGCCAGGCCAGTACCATTAGGATTTTATATGTTTCTTTGCGATCCCCACTCATTCTTCTAAATTCCAGCAAATACAAGCCTAGTTGATCCAATCTTTCCACATACGTCAGTCTGGCCATCCTGGGAATCAGTCTACTGAGCCTTCACTGGACTTGTCATAGCAAGAATGTCCTTCCTCAGACTAGAAGACCAAAGCTGCACACAATACTCATGGTGTGGCCTCACAAAGGTACTGTATAACTGCAGCAAGACATCATTGCTTCAATACTCGCATACTCTACTTATGAAGGAGAACATGCTATTAACTTTCCTCACTGCCTAGTGCACCTGCATGCCAACCTTCAGCGACTGATCCACCATGAAACCCAGGTTTCATTGCACCTCACCTTTTCCGAACCTGCTACAATTCAGATAATAATCTGCCTTCCTGTTTTTGTGACCAAAGTGGATAACCTCACATTTATCCACATTATACTGCATTTGCCAAGTATTTTCCCACTCAGCCAGTTGGTCCAAGTCACCCTGCAACCTATTAGCTTCCTCCTCACAGCACACACTGCCACTCAGCTTAGTGTCATCTGCAAATTTGGAGATAAGGCATTCAATTCCTTTGTCCAAATCATTAACGTATATTTTGAACTGCTCAGGTCCCAGCACTGAACACTATGACACCCCACTTGTCACTGCCTGCCACTCCAAAAATGACCTGTTTATTCCAACTCTCTGCTTCCTGTATGCCAGCCAGCTCTCCATCCATGTCAATACATTACCTCTGGCACAATGAACTTTAAGTTTCCTTACTAATCTCTTGTGTGAAACCTTGTCAAAAGCCTTTTGAAAGTCCAGCTACACAACATCTACTGATTCACCATTACCTACTTGAGTGGTCACATCCTTAAAAAATTCCAGAAGATTTGTCAGGAATGATTTCCCTTTAGTGAATCCATGCTGACTAGGACCAATCCTGTCACTGTTTTCCAAATGTTCCTTAATAATTAACTCCAGCATGTTCAACACCACTGATGCCAGACTAGCCAGCCTATAATTCCCCACTTTCTCTGTCCCTCTTATTTTAAAAGAGTGGAGGTACATTAGTTACCCTCCAGTCCAATCAAACTCTTCCAGAGTCTACAAAATGCTGGAAAATGATCACCAATGTATCTGCTATTTCTTGGGCCACTTCCTTAAGTACTCTGGGATTCAGAGCATCAGGCCCTGGGTTCTTGTTAGATTTTAATCCTATCAAATTTCCTAATACCATTTCCTGACTAATAAGGCCTTTGTGTTGATGTAATGGCATTTTCTATCATTGATGATGGAGACATTTGTGGATCCTCTTCCACTATTGAGTTGTTTAGTAGTCCTCTGCTGTTCACGACTGGATGTGGCATTACTGCAGAGTTTAGATCTGATCTGATAGTTGTGGGATCCCTTACCTTTGTCTACACTTGCTGTTTATGCTGTTTGACACAAAAAGTCCTCCTATTTGATAGCTTGACCACGTTAACGCCTCATTTTTAGGGATGTCTGGTGCTACTGCTGGCATGCACAACTGCATTCTACATTGAACCAGGGTTGATCCTGTAACATTAGGCTGAAGTGCCTTAACTGCTTCTTTAAGTTCTGATCAAAATTAATACAACATGACACATGTACGCTTCAATTACTTAATATATGTTAAAAAATTACTTATTCGCTCAATAAAGTGATTATCTCAAACTGCTTAGATACATTCAAACAAATGAGTCTCATGTCCTTTTGCACAACAGGGGCCTTTGCGATGGATGGCACATGGAGTTCGGTATGAATTTCCACGTCACTGATCACAAACTCAGTTGAGTGCTGAAACTCAACAAACTGCGATAAGTCTCTCACATTAGTAATATACTGGATTTGATGTTACGTGCTGAATTTCCCCTTCCAAGTACTTTCCAAAACATTCTTCGGAGCTTAATCAAAAATAAAACAATTCCAGGTATTGCTGCAAAACAGCCTGTTCTCTCAGCAAGGCCACCATCTTGCAACCAGCCTGTTTCTATTCTCCAGCAATTCCTTGCCGTTATGTCCAATGAACTTTTAACGATCTGGTCATCTGAAGATATAACATTTGGTATAATAAACTGCATTCCAAACTTGATGTCTCCAAAACAGATGATTACAATGTTCTATAGGTGTGTGTGCATTGTTTGAAAGCCTCAAGCTGATTATACATGTGATAAAGTTTTCAAGCAATTGTACAGGTTGACAAAAACAAGCAGCAAACAATGAAACGTATTATCATAATTGGGTGCCATAAGAGTGAAATTACTGCTGACGCTTTGAGTGACACCATCCCTTAAATATATCCCACCATTTATGCACCATAACAGTCCCTAAAGTGTCCACTAAATGAATCAATTGATCATGGCTGTAACTCTGGCAGTTTCTCGCTGCAAGAAGCCACAGCGTACTGTTACCAAGTGACAGCTAATCCGTTTATGCTGTGTGAGAAAACTATGCAATTTCTCAGGTTTTGGTGTAGATTTGTAGCTCGGGTTGAGGGTGTTGAGGTTGGTTGGCTTGCTGAGCTGGTTTTTTGTTGCGCAGACTTTCGTTACCATGCTGGGTAACATCATCAGTGCAGCCTCCGATGAGTCTTCGGTGTGTTTTCCCGTCTGGTTTTTAAACTCTGGAAAACACACCGACGCTTCATCGGAGGCTGCACTGATGATGTTACCCAGCATCGTAACAAAACGTCTGCGGAGCAACAAACCAGCTCAGTGAGCCAACCAACCTCAACTATGCAGTTTTTCAAATGTCACATGCGGAGATACTCTACTTAATTTGTTAGTGGTATGGTACAAAGTTATAGCCTGTCCTTCTTTACTTCTGTAGGCTTTATGTCTAATTGAATCACAGATAACATAAATTTTGCTCCTATGTAAGTTGATGGGTGGCTCTATTCTTTTATCATTCAGATAGACAATATGAATACTAGTTGCACATAGATGGTTATGGCCAATTTCATAAATGATTGTATTATTGAGTGGTAACTTTCTCCATGTACAAGTACCCCTGAGAAATTGCATTGTACCTGGTTCAAAGGTAAGGGTGTCGATGGAGCATACCAGGCTTTCTGGTCACTTTCACAATTATTCTCTTGTTGGATTTGGTTGACATCACCGAACCATTTGACATTAAATGCAGGTGTCCATAACATGTCTCCAAACAAATGGGGTAGAGTAATAAGCATGTACTTTATTTGCTGCTGGGCACTGTCTAAAAGAAAAAAAATACCCTTACATTGTAGCGTTGCAATTAGTTCATATTAAATCGGGTTTAAGCATTAAGTTAGCACATGTAAGGTTAAATAATCATTTTGAAGATAACAGCCATCTGGATAGCAAGGATTTGTTTGGTTCATGCCATAGCATTAAGCCACAGCTCTGACAAATTACAGAGCATTTGCTTTTCCTCAGCAGTAAGATTTGACTTGGTGTAATATGTTTCCCAGACACTGCCATGAGCAAACTTCCCAAACAAGCTGATTAGAAAATCAAATTGCTAAATATCTCTGTACTAATGTTTGGACCCATACAATAGATAATTTGACAGCTTCCCTAGTTAGTTTCCCAGCCTTAGGAGGCTTGTTTTAGTAGCATCTGAATATCCACAGAATTCAACATACTTGTCCAAGTAAAAACCAAAAGAACTGTGGATGCTGTAAATCAAGAACAGAAACAAAAGTTGCTGGAAATGCTCAGCAGGCCCGGAAACATCTGTGAAGAGAAAATCAGAGTTAATGTTTCATTGACGTTAACTCTGATTTTCTCTTCACAGATGCTGCCAGGCCTGCTGAGCTTTTCCAGGGACTTCTGTTTTTGATAATTATCCAAGTCCCTGCTCCACCAAGAATGATAGAGAACACATCCCTCCTACTTCTGTAATGGCAATGTGTGTGTACTTGTTGGCAATAAGAGGATAATTTATTTCCATTAGTTATTTCTACAGTCATGGTTAACAAAATATTTGATTTAAACATTGGGGTACATGTATCATACAATTGCTGAAGACATAGTAACTGTTTGGTTCTTGATGGGCCTTCATAGTGTTATCAACATTCCACAAGTCATTAGCTCTGTAACATTTTGACATAGTGGACATTCGCTACATAGCAATTTTACATTAGGCTATAGGGTATAGTGAGCTGGAGTCCACTGTATAAACTGTTTCAAAACAGTCATATTCCAGCTAGCTAAGTTTGTGTCAATCAATTTAGTGCAGTGAATTGAAGGTACATTTCATCTACCTAATTTCAACACTTGATCATGAGAGATGAAGCAGTATGCAATTCAGAAGGACTGCTGCCAGAAAAAAAATGCTAATATGTGTAATTCATGGAGAGAAAAGCAATGTTCCACTGTATAAAGAGAGGTTGGAGAATCCAATGAAAAGTGGCGAGGTGGTGCGAGGAGTAATAGAGAAATCCTTGGTTCAAGAGGTACAGTCTATTCTTGGTAATGATATAGTTGGTTCGCAGGTTGGAGTGATGCCAACTGTGGTTGAAAAACCAGTGGAGAGTCAGATAAATGAGATGTTACAGGCAGTATATCCTGGGATTTTTCCTGACTGTCTGGTAAAAAGGTCACAAGGCCACAGGTTGAAGAAGGTGGAGAAATCAAGGAGAAGAGATAAGGAAATTGAAATTCAATTATCAGACACTGTGTTTGATCAAATGGTTGAGGAAAAGAAAGAATATATGGAAGACAAATTGGATATTTTTATCATAGAGGCAAGCTGAATTACAGCAGAAAGATGAAAAACTAAAGCAGTTGTATAGAATAGCATACACAGAAAAAGAATCTGCCTGTATCCCCGAATATTACTATCTTAAAGATGAAGTCTTGATCAGGAAATGGAAGCCAAAATATATTCAGATGGCTGAAAAATGGACATAGGTCATCAAGTGGATGTTGTCTTTATGGGCTTCAGCAAGGTGTTCAACAAGATTCTGCACAGTAGATTGGTTAACAAGGTTAGGTCACATGGAATCCAGGGAGATTTATCCATTTGAACACAAAATTGGCTTGAAGGCATGAGAGATGGTGGTGGTGGAGGATTGCTTTTATGACTGGAGGCCTGTGACCAGTTGTGTGTCACAAAGAACAGTGGTGGGTTCACTGCTTCTGTCATTTATATAAGTGATTTGGACATGAATATAGGATCTATGGTTAGTAAGTTTACAGATGACACCAAAATTAGTGACATAGTGGACAGTAAAGAAGGTTATCTCAAAGTAAAAGTGACTTTGATCAGATATTCCAATGGACTAAAGAGTGGTGGATGGAGTTTAATTTAGATAGATGTGAGGTGTTGTTAATGCAGGACTTATACAGTTAATGGCAGAGTCCTGGGGAGTGTTGCCAAACAAAGAGACCTTGGAGTGCAGGTTCATAGTTCCTTGAAAGTGAAGTTGCTGCTAGACAGGGTAGTTAAGAAGATGTTTGGTATGTTTGCCTTTATTGGTTAGTGCATTGACTAAAGGAGTTGGGATGTCAAGTTGTGGCTGAACAGGACATTGCTTAAGTCACCATTGGAACATTATATTCAGTTCTGGTCTCACTGTTATAGGAAAGGTATTAAATGTGAAAGGTTTCACGGAAAGATTTGCAAGGATGTTGCCAGGGTTGGAGAGTTTTAGCTATACAGAAAGGCTGAATAAAATGAACATTTCTTGCTGGAGGATTGGAGGCTGTGTGTGACCTTATAGAGATTTATAAAGTTATGAGGGACATGGATAGGCTGAATAGCCAAGGCCTTTCTCCCTGGGTAGGGGAGTCCAAAACTAGACTGCATAAGTTTAAGGTGAGAAGGGAAAAATTTAAAAGGGACCAAAGGGACAACTTTTTCATTCAGAGCGTGGTGCATCTATGGAATGAGCTTCCAGAGGAAGTGGTGGAGTTTTTTTAAAATTCATTTTTGAGATGTGGGCATTGCTGACTGACCAACATTTATTGCCTATCCCTAGTTGCTGGTGAGCTGCTTCATTGAAATGTTGCAGTCCACCTACACGGGTTGAATCACAATGCCATTAAGGTGGAAATTCCAGGATATTGACCCAGGAAAGGTAAAGGAACTGAAATACATTTCCAAGTCATAATGGTGAGTGACTTGGCGGGGATGGGCGCACTGGGGGGAACTTGAAATTGGCTGTGTTCCCATGTATCTGCTGCCCTTCTCCTTCAAGGTGGAAGTGGTCATGGATTTGGAAGGTGGATCTTTGGCGGATTTCTGCAGTCTATCTCATAGGTATTGCATACTGTTGCTACTGAGTGTCAGTGACAGAGGGAGAGGATACTTGTAGATGTAGTGTCAATCAAGCAGGCTGCTTTGTACTGATTGGCATCAAGCTACTTGAATGTTGTTGAAGATGAACACATCCAGAGATGTGGGGAGCATTCCATCACACACCTCATATGTGCCTCATATATAGTGGACTGGCTTTGGGGAATCATAAGGTGAGTTACTTCCCACAATATACATAGCCTGCTCTTGTAGCTATCGTGTTTATGTCAAATGTCTACTTGATTTTCTGGTCAAATACAACCCACAGGATGGCTGATAGTCGAGAATTCGGTGATGCTAATACCATCTAGTGGTGGTTAGATTGTCTCAATGGAGATGGTCATAACTTGGCATTTGTGCGGTGCAAATTTCAGTTGCCACTTGTCAGTCTGAGCCTGGATATCGAACAGATCTTGTTGCATTTGAACATGGACTGCTTTAGTATCTGAGGAACCGCAAATCATGCTGAACATTGTGCCATCAAAAATGAACGTTCCCAATTTTGACTTTATGATGAAGAGAAGGTCAATTAAAACATTTAAAAGGTATCTGGATGGATACATGAATAGGAAGAGTTTAAAGGGGTATGGGCCAAATTCTGGCAATGGGATTAGATTAATTTAGAATATCTGGTTGATAAGGATGAGTTGGTTCAAAGCGTCTGTTTCTGTTCTCTACAACATTATGCCCCTATGATTCTAAGTTTTCTTACTCCAGGATTGTAGGAAGGAGGTGCTGTGGGTAGCATATGAATTACCAATAGGATGTCGCTCAGGAGTAAGTAAAACTTCGAGCCAAAATACAAATACATTTTTATTGGCCTGGAGTGCATGGGGATGTGAGTTAATCTTTGCTGGATGCGTTGTACATGTCAGGTAATTAAAAAACCTCAGGCAGCGATAACACCAGAACTCTAAATGCCCATTCTCACATTTGAGGAGCCTTTTATGAGAGACTTAATTGACTGTGTAAGAACCTTACCTAAAACTGGCAAAATGGGAATCAATATTTGTTGACCAAAATGGTTGTACCGCGTAGATTTGCAGAGGTCATTCCATTAAGCAGTATCATAGTTAAAATGATTGTAGAAAAGTTACTCAAATGTTTTACAAATGTTCGTGGTAAATCACCACAAGTTACCTTTAATTTGGTTGCCTATTAAGGAATGCCACAGACAATCAAGTACTGAACCAAATTTGTTCTGGTCTTCTATTCTTATCCAGATTTTCATCCTTCATACCCTGACGTGGTATACTGACGATTTCTTAACTTGTCCTTTCATCCAAAATACTGCAAATCTGCAGCTTTCCTTCTTATCTTTCTTTTATGATTGTTATATTTGGTCTGAACTCTCTGTCCAAAGACACAGATTTCCTATAGTGAACTCCTTATATTCTTCTGCATGGCAATCACTTTTCTTTTTGGTATTAAAGCATGCAATTTATCAAGCAGGTTACCAAACAGTTTTGTTTATATAATTTCACCAAGAGATGGCTAATTGATTAACTCCCTGTGTAACAGTGTGTCTTTTATTCCTTAACAGTCTATTCCAGAAAGAGTTATTGCTGCATGTGATAGTTTATCTTTTGTTGTTTCATTCTGTCCATAATTGGTTATTAAAGTTCTGAAGTCTATACTGTCAATCTAGATATGCATGACCCACAAAAATACAATCAAATCAAGGATCAAATTTTACATCAAAACTACTCAAGGAATTTATAGATAACTTTAGAAATAAAACAATTCAAATCCACTGCATCCCATTCATAATTGCAGCAAACATTAGAATGGTGGCATCAAACTTTAAAGACCAATTTGAGGTCTTATAGTCAAGACTATCCATAGGATTGGGATAATAGGCTTTTGCAAATAAGGATGCACCTAGTGAACCAATTGAATTCAGTCCATTTGAATTAGTTTTTGGACATGAGGTGAGAGGACCATGGAAAATAATTAAGGATAAATTGTTGTGTCAGACTTCAGAGACCATATATTTTGATTATGTGTCAAATTTGAGGGAAAAATTAAATAGAGTAGGTGAATTGTCTAGATGGCATTAAAAGGTAGCACAACATGTGATGAAACGGGAATCAGACAAGAAATCAAAAATTCATAATTTTGATACGGGGGATGAAGTGATACTGGTACTTCTAATGGTTGGTGAAAATTTAAAAGCAATGTTTAGTGGACCTTATCAAATCAAAAGGAGATTAAATGAGATGAATCATTTGGTAAAAATGCCAAAAGGAATCTCACAGACTATGTCATGTGAATATGTTCAAAAGGTATTTTGATAGGGAGTGAAAGCAAAAGGAGAATGTATTATTGGTTACAACACAGAGTGAAGAACCATGTTCAGATGATTCTGAATTTGAAGATCCTCAAATTAATTTGGACAATGAGGAAGTATTCAAAAATTGGGATAAATTATTGACTTACCTTCAAGAGGAAAATTGAAATTACCTGATAGAGTTATTACAATCACATGGGGAGATATGTTGGAATAAACTGGGAAGTACTAAGCTGATTATACATTGTGTAGATATAGGAAATAGAACATAGAATATAGAACATAGAACAGTACAGCACAGTACAGGCCCTTCGGTCCATGATGTTGTGCCTCCTATTATCCTACTAAGATTAATCTACCCTGCATACCTTACATTTTACTATCCTCCAAGTGCCTATCCAAGAGTTGTTTAAAAGTCTCTAAAGTATCTGACTCCACTACCCTTGCTGGCAGTACATTACACGCTCACCACTCTTTGTGTGAAGAACTTAACTCTGACATCTCCCCTATACCTTCCTCGAATCACCTTAAAATTATCCCCCCTCATAATAGTCATTTCCGCCTTAGGTAAAAGTCTCTGAGTATCCACTCTAGCTATGCCCCTTATCATCTTGTAAACCTCTATCAAGTCACCTCTCATCTTTCTTCACTCCAATGAACAAAAGCCCTAGCTCCCTCAACCTTTCTTTATAAGTCCTGCCCTCCAGTCCAGTCAGCATCCAATTAAGCAACACCCTTATAGACTTAACTGTCTAAAGTTGGTACAGGTTCAAGAGATTGAATGCATGCTCAAAGACAACATAATCAAAGTGAGTTGCAGCAGGTGGTGCTCACCCATAGCAATGGTGGCAAAATCAGATGGTTCACAATTATTAAATGTGGACTCTCATGAAGTCAATGCAGTTTCAAAATCCAATTCATATCATATTCCATGTTTGGATGCATGTATTGTGAAGGTGGGGCAAGCAACTTATATTTCAAAGTTGGACTTGTCCAAAGAATACTATCTGAAGAGTGAAGGAAATTTCAGCTTTTGCAACACTGAATGGAGATTAGTGCCAAGTGATGCCATTTGGTATGAAAAGTGCACCAGCCACATTTCAAAGATTGACCAATGAAGTCATTTTGGGATTACCCAATTGAGTGTGTATATTGATGATCTGATGATTTTTGGTCACATAGAAGTAATATTTAGAGCATCTATTGGAATTGTTCAATCAATTTTGGGAGGCAGCCTAGGTGATAAATCTAGATAAGAATGAGTTCACAAAAACCCGAGACTCAATTCTAAGCCACGTTATTAGATATGGACAAATAGTCTCTCAGGATGTGGAAACAAAGGTTTTTGTGGAGTTTCCCATACATGCACGGTGAGACAATAGCCTAGTGGTATTATTGTTGGACTGCTAATCAGAGACTCGCCGTGGCAGATGGTAGAATTTGAATTCACTAAAATATCTGGCCTTAAGTGTCAAATGATGACCATGAATCCATTGTTGATTGTTTTAAAAACTCATTTTATTCATTAATGTCCTTTAGGGATGGAAACTGTTATCCTTACCTTGTCTGGCCTACATGTGACTCCAGACCCACAGCAATGTGGTTGACACTGAACTGCCCTCTGGGCAATTAGGGATGGGCAATAAAGGTTGCCTATCCAGCGATGCCCTCATCCTGTTAAATAATAAAGAAAATACAATCAATGAAGAGGGAAGAACTATGATTGCAGAGTCTGAGTGGTTATTATGAGAAGTTCATACCTAATTTTAGCAGTGTGCTTGCTCCACTGATTGACTTGTTGAACAAGTGCCGGAAACATCAGTGGACAAAGGAATATCAGAAGGAATTTGACAGTCTGAAAGCTGTGTTAACCACTGCATCAGTATTAGCCACACTTAATTACGCAAAGCCATTCAAAGTAGCTAACGATGCAAATGATGTGAATGTTGGTGCTGTACTCTTGCAAAAAGATAATGAGAATACAGAAAGACCTATTGGTTATTTCTTCCAGATAAGTGAATAATCATCAACCAAAAATATTCCACAATTCAAAAGGAGACATTGAGTTTAATGCTGGCATTGCAACATTTCTACATTTATATTACCAGTAATGTGTGTGAGACAATTATGTACACTGATCTTAACCTCTTAATGTTTTTAGGAAAAAAGATAAAAATTTTGGACTATTTAAATTGAGATTATTATTGCAGCCATCCATTTTGAAAAAATATACACTTAGCAGGACAAAAGAATGTTATTGCTGATGTACTGTCATGACTTTAATGAAGGAAGATAGGGGCATTCTGTGGTGGGAAAAATGGACTGAAGCAGATTGTAGTAGTGAATGTTTGCATGCTTAGAGTAAACATAATGAATATGCTGTAAAAAGTGTATGGCTAAATGCTTTTAGAAATGAATCCAACTTTGTGTATTGATGGTTTTATTTTTAACATTGGAGATGTAATGATATTATTGCTCGAAAAGGCATATTTTGTCATTTTCTTATGAAGCGAGGTTAACATAGATGCACAGAGCAATCTGCTTCGATGCAAATTTGAGTTTTTAGGATTTGAGCTTTAGCTTTCACTAACTGTTGGGGTTATGAAAGTTGCTACATCCCCCTTTCTCTCTCCACCACCCCCGCCTCCACACACACACACACACACACACACACACACACACACACACACAACCCTTTGCCTCTGCTAAAAGCAGGAGATGTCTTCTTACAGCTGAAAATGCATGTGAGTCGATCCATGTTACTGAATTTGCCTTTACCACAGGTATGCTTATGAACTATTATATTGGAACAGTTAATAAGTAGTTTATGATTTTGTTAAGTATTAGAGTTACAGTTTAGCTAAATATTTTCTCTTGTTTTTACTTTGTCTGTATTTTAACTGTGATGTATGAATAAGGTGTGTTGATTCAAGCCTGATAGTTTGACAAATTGAATTACATCTGGAATGCAACATTTGGCACATGCCTCTAAAATAAGAAAATTTTAGCATCTAGGCAATCTCCTTGACATGTTTTTAGGGGGTTTGTCTTATTCATAACAGCTTTGAGAAGATAGGAAGAAGCTGTTCCCTCCAATAAAAAGAACAAGAATGAGAGTGCATATATTTGATGTGATATGCACATATAGAAACAATCACGCAGCTCAGTTGGTTGTATAGCTGCTTACTTATGCGGAATGATGACAACGGCATGGGAAATTAACATATCTTGGCTAAAAGGTCCTAGAGTGCCAACATCAACCATTGCTGAGGTGTGCTAAATTTCTCCTTAAACCCACTGCTGGTCATCACTTACCAGACAGCAGTCTGTACAACAAGGCAAACCTAAACTTAATTTCAAACATATTCGCTAAACACACTACAGTAACCACTGTGGCAGCAACAGCAATTTCAAGGATGAGAATTCTGTGGTGAGTAACTCACTCTCCTGACCCTTGAAATATGGCTTGTTTTCTAAAAGAAATAAAAAAGTTAGGAATGCCATTGAATGCTGTTCACTTGCCTGGATGAGTGTGCTTCCAATTGCCATCATTAAGCTGAACTTAACCGAGGACAAAACAGTCTACTTTATTAACATGCCACGCAATAATTTGGCATTCACTCCCTCAATCATCTATGTATTCTGGCAGCAATGTGTACCATATATAAGTCACAATGCAGTGACTCACAAAACTTCCTTGGTCTGTATTTTCCAAACCCGCATCTTCCATGATCCAGAGGGTAACCGGCAGCAAATGCATGGTAACACAATCCCTCGTATATTCGCACCAAGTCAAACTTAATCAATATCTTAGTATTGCTATGTGTTCTTGGATCAAAATCCTGGAATTCCCTTCCAAAAGCATGGTAAGTATTTAGAGAGGTATTTCTATGTAAAATGCAATGGTTCAAACAGACAAATCACAATCACCTTCCAATGAACAACAAATGGTAGCCTTTCCAGTGATTCTGCCTCACATGAAAGAATAGAAGAAAAGTTTCCATTCAAATAGAAAAACAACCCCTCCTGTTACTAAAGTGAAGCATTGCTTCACTCTTGTTGCACCTCAAAGAAATCCCCCTTAATTCAAATATTATTTTCACTCTATTTACTTGTTGCCATAGTTGAGTCATGGTAGTGTCTCTGGGCTAATAATCCAGAAAATCCAATTTAATGTAATGGGAACGTTATTCCCAATATGATATATTGTGAACTTTTGATTGATATAGTCTGGCACTTGTGGTGACAATGAAATCATTGGTTATCATAAATGCCAATCCGGTTTAATAATGTCCTATACAGAAGAATATTTGTCATTCTTACTCTGTATTAACTACATATGAATTCATTCATCAGTGTTGTTGATTGTTAACTTCCCTTTGAAATGGTCTCGTAAACTATTCAATTGAAGCACAATTTTCTAGCCAGTGATGCCCACATTCTGTGTAATAATAATAGTGATCTAATGCTTTGGTTTTGTGAACTGACCACTGATGCAACAAACCTAACCATTCTATAGAAATCTCATATACCACTGTTCACCAAAATACGTCAGAAACTACCTGCTTACCTCATGGGGGTATTTCCCATTTATAGTTCTCCAGACACACTTTCCATTGGAAAGCTGCTGACTTTTGAAATCAACTTGTGGGCAGTATGGTGGCATAGTGGTTAGCACTGCTAGGGACCGGGGTTCAATTCCACCCTCGAGTAACTGTCTGTGTGGAGTTTGCACGTTCTCTCTGTGTCTGCGTGGGTTTCCTCTAAGTGCGTGGGTTTCCTCCCACAGTCCAAAGATGTGCAGGTTAGGTAGATTGGCCATGCTAAATTGCCTGTAGTGTCCAGAGATGCGTAGATTAAGTGGGTTATAGGGGGATGAGTCTGGGTGGGATGCTCTGAGGTTCAGTGTGGACTTGTTGGGCTGAAGGGCCTGTTTCCACACTGTATGGATTCTATCTATCATGTGAACATATATTCCCAGCTAACCTTTCCCCTGTTTTCCTTTTGTGATTATTTGCTGTTGTTTTGTTCATATTGTGTCCAATCGTCTGGCTTGCCTTATCTTTGTCTCGCAGTAGACTGAAATAAACTGAAATCATTGATGAAAATTCTGTGTTGAGCAGCTCACTCTTCTGAAACTTCAAATATTGCTTGTCTTCTAAAAGACAAAACTTAAAAATGCTATTGAATGCTGTTCATTTGCCTGGATAAGTGGGCCTCGAGTTACAATCATTCAGCTCAACTTAGCCGAGGACAAAGCAGCCCACTCTATTGTGGTGCCATGCAATACTTTGGCATTCACTCGGTCCATTACTTATGTACTCTGGCAGCAGTGTGTGCCATACATAAGTACTGGAAAAATTCTGAAAGTATTCTGATGAAGTCACTGAATCCGAAGCATTAATTCAGCTTTCTTCTCACAGATCCTGGCAAATCTGCTGAAATTTGCGCCAATATCTCTTTTTGTTTTTGATGAGACCATCAACTCATCCTATCTAGTTGCTATTGCCAGGTTTATTTATAGCCAGCTCTCTGATTGGCTGCAAAGTCTATTATTCAAATGAACAACTTCGAAAACATTCAATGAACTTTTGTTCCAGGTTGCCTTTTATTGTCGGATAATTTGCAGTCTATATATAAACTGAAATCTCTTGGCGACAATAACAATCCCTTACAGACAATCTCTCGTTACTTCTTCACTTACACACCATCCTGCCCTGTAGTTGTTCTTAGGGGTCTATGAACCACTGCCACAGTTGACCTCCTGGCTTTAATTTCTTCCCCATATCGACCGAAACTGCTCGCTTTATCCCTGAAAATAACTCAACCCTCCGTATTGTGCGAACAGAATTTCGGGGTCGAGTAGCTCAGTTGGCTGGCAGCTCGTTCGAAATTCCAATAACGTGTGCGCAGTCCCCACTATGACTGAGGTCAGCATGGAGGGCCTTCCTTGTCAATCTGTCCAATCGTATGAGTCGTTGTGATCCCCATATTAAGCTACCATCACCATTCGATTCTCTCTAATAAGACAGCCGCACGCGCTCGGTAGGACCGTGACGGTTTTACCTGTTTCATCGACATCAATTAGCAGACTAACACGTTCCTCTTCAGTTTTATTTTATTTTTAGTGTCCGTCCTTTCCAATCTTATCACAAACCATTCAATATTCAAAATCCAATCAATCTGATCTTCTAGCCATGTCGATGTAAGAGCTATCAGATCTTAATTCATTTTTATTTTAGCTGTCAGTCAACTGTTTCATCTTGAAAGTTATACAGATTCAGATACGGGGCCTTTATAACTAAAATTATTTTTGAAACGTCTTGACTGGTCATTCCTTTAGTTTTGGATTTATATTCTCTATCCTTCCCACGACGATATGCTTTAATTTTCCCTCGTCCTCTTACTATTTTGATCTCACACATCTACCCAAGTTTGATCCCTTTTACCCATAATACAATTTGAAAATTAAAATCGCTAATTCTTTTTAATAACTGCAGAGCGAAAGTTACATGGAGTGTAGAATTTTCAGGAAACAGTGTATTCGTTTATGACTTATTTGGGAAGATTACGCACTTGGATACTATTTAAACAATAATTAGCAACTTCAAGCTGCATGAACGTATCTCCTCCAGTCAACGCACAGCAAACTGATCTTAATTTCTCAACATAAGAAGTCATAAAAAATCATCTTAGTACATTTCTTTCTGAAATAAGAATAATCAGTATTTCCAATGGTCAAAATGTTGGTGGCAGATGAATTAATTCAGTTTGATCCCTCCGTCCTGTAATATCATCACCGCACAAGCATATGTAAAGCAGTAGCAGCATTCAACCGTAAGATCCCTTGCGCCTAGTTCCGCATTGAATACAGTCATGGCTGATATTTTCTCTCCAATGCACTTTCCATCCCGTTATCCATACGCCTTAATATGGTTTCTCCACTCAAACCATGAGACAACACAACGTGGAATATCCAAAAACCACTCTGTGGCGATGAACCTCTGAATATACGTGAGCACTTACTATTTCTACCTCTTTGCAGCTGTATTAGTATGGGTGACTCCGCCCCAACTCACCACAACGTTGGTGAAATTTTCTTCCAGCGCCTCTAGAAGTGATTTTCTCAACACATTCCTGGTTCCAGCATCTCCCTCCAGAGCAATTCATCAATTTGATGCCCAACAGTGAGCCTTAACTCACAACGACCAAATTATTCAATTTCCCCATTTTTATCTCAAATATCTGTTGGGGATCGCTTATGAACATGGGTGTGCAATGTATTAATCTCATTATTAAATTATATTCGCATTCAAATCCTTCCAAAATCTCATTTTCTTCCAACTCTTTGGGATATCTTGCCTTTCCCAATTGTGGCCTGATGGGTATCTGGTATTTTAATTATTACGTCGGTCTTGAGAAATATTCTTTTAGCTGAAAAGGGTATAAACTTTAGAACTTGATACAAAAACCCTTCGATTTATTTTTCTCTCTTTCCTCTTTTACGATCCTCGATAACATCTATCTCTTTGACCAATCTCTGCTTTTTGGTTTGAGTTGATTGAATAGCCCCTCATGACACCAGGAACAAATGTTGCATGATTATAGACCCGAAAACAATTTGCGATGAACTATTGCCTTCTCTAGAAATGTTATATAAGTTCTTGGCGTTATTTCTAAATTTTAATTCAGGATGAAAGATTTTTGACAGTCGTCATATTGTGTAGACTGTTGACAACTGAAACAAAAGCAATCCTCGCCTTTATTCAGATATTGTCGTCTCTCAATGGTTTGTTAATCCCAAAGCAGAATGCGACAATCTGTTTACGATTCTTCCTGTCATTTTGAAATACCAATGACTCGACAGTGTTTGCCAGAATCATGGTATATTTTTATGCACTGATCATAATTTAAAAGATCTACTAATTTTTAAAATTAATAATATTTAAGACATCAATTTTAAAGTATAGTACCTCTGTAAAGTACCCCTGAAGAAGTGTCACTGGACCAGAAACGTAAACTCTGCTTTTCCTCTGCAGATGCTGCCAAAACTGCTGAGTTTTTCCAGTAATAGTAGGAACTGCCGATGCTGGAGTCTGAGGTAACAC
>JAHRHZ010000250.1:726514-889594 GCA_024137785.1 Ginglymostoma cirratum
AAAAAAAAACAGAACCAGCATATTATGGCAAAATATTTGCGCAGGATTTAGAGGAAGCCATAATAAGGGTACTGGGTGAATATATATTGATTTTTCTAGGAATTAATTACTATTATACAGTTCCCCGTCGAAAATCCCAATTTAATTGTAGGGAATATTTACGACAATCATGAAAACACCCAGTCGGAGGACGGAGTGGTGTCAAATGTAGCGAATACTCTGATTCGTCAAGTTTCAAAAGCTTCCATCAAGACGTGCATCAGCAAAACAGTGGACTGGCATGGGTTGAATTTTTCTTCACAACGACTGTGGACTACTGCATAACAGATGCTCACAAAAAGTTAAGGTAACAGCCGTCGAGGACCGCGCAAAATTGTCACTTCTTTCCTCCAGTAAACAGGCTCAGTGTGATAATCAGTTGGATTCACAAAGAGATTACATGGCTGCTACATGTGAGCATTCATTTCATTCCAGTTAAACCATTTGCAAAGCATGGTGATTTTCGCAAATATGAAAGATTTTAAAGACGTTTTGAGAGAAAAAGAAGTGTTTGGAAATGGTGCTAAATTTACATTGCAAATGTAAATTCAAAACAAATTTTCTGTGCTGGGAAAACTGATTTTTTTTTTCATAAAAGATTCATGTAAGCTGAATTTGACCGATAATTATATTTAATTCAGAAATGGGAAATTGCTTTAAGGGCAAAATATGGTACAATACAGATGCGAGCAATACTTTAGTCTGTAGACTTGCACTTCTGTTAAATTTGGTGTTATGGAAACCTACAGTTTTTAATATAATCAGAGCATCAGATCAATGTCATAGAAAGGACAATAAAAATTCAAAAGACAGTTCGTAAAAATCGGGACATTTTAAGGTTATCTTAAATCAAAATGTGTAAAATTAGCATATTGTATAACTGAGTAACTTGGGACCCTTCCCTTCTCAGAAAAGAATAGCACTATTTTCCTTTCTCTGTGGCCAGCTTTTTAAAATGTTGCCAAAAGCCTTCAATATTGCTGGAAGTGCGCTTTTGGGCATTAACAAATTTACATTTCTAAATGTACAGATATGTTTGGATGTTATTATCCCTTGGGGTTCTATCAAGAGACGGAGAGGGTATTGTTTTCCTTTTTTAAAATCAGTTTACAAAGGCTACTCAAGTACTGATACCATAGTCAAGAATGCAGGAATCTTGCAGATTCAATAATCTACCTCCAGGCATCAAAATTATATTAAAGATCAACAATGTAATTTATTATATTCTGACACAAAATTTTGGAGAATGGGAGAATCCTGAATTGACTCCAATCACTGTTGTCTACAATATGACAGTATTATTTAAAATCACCAAAGAAATATTTAAATAGTTTAAAATCACCGAGCCCGGACATAATTGTTTCTGATATTAAAATTGGTAAGTTGACTTGATACAAGTTGCCATTTCAAATAATCAATGAGATATGTCCATGAAGTTAAAGGAGAAAAGTTTAAAGTTTTAATTTAAAACAATCATCAACAGAAACATCCGAGGTACATTTAATTTTTATTAAAACAGTAAAGTCTGTTTTGATAGGAAATTATTTAGTCACCAACTGAACCTGTCGGGTCAATGGCACTGCTGAGGTGAATACAAAAGAAGACCTTCATAAATGTTGCCACAGTTGGATTTGAAAGAATGTTGAAAACAGGGAAAAGGACTCGCATAATCCAAAAAGTTACTTCCAAGAAAAATATATGTGTAGAATTTGCCTTTATTTGGAACCATACAGTAATGTTTGCATTATGTTTTGCAATTATTATGAATTACATTTTGGGGAGGTAAGTTTTCTCCAGAGCTCCCTAATCCACTCGAATGGCAATTAGCCCGATAGCTGACTTATAATAAAAGAATAATAACACGAAGATGACACAGTATTGAATCAGAATAACTCATGTTATGTATGACTAAATGGAATACGTCAAGTCAAAGGAATGGAGAGGTGAAATTTATTAATTGATAACCTTGGAAATATTTTGGGCATATATGTGGCCGTACCCGTGACTTTGTTTTAAATAGTAAACTGAATTGGATGACTTGCCCACCACAGGAAACATTTTTTCATCTGTCAGCGGGTGCAAATTTGTTATTTTTTCCTCCAATGCAATAATGCATCATATCAAAATTGCTGCGGCATAATAAACACAATAAACTATCTGAAAATTTTACACAGATGGTTGACTCCCTAATTTGGACAGTTACCTTACCAAATATCATATGATCATGGTCATTGTAAATTTTGCAATTGGGTATTGCAATGCATTTTTCTCTTGTCAATTTCTACCTGAGAATTTTGATTCTGGAAGTAGGAACATAGCCACAATTCAATGCGCAAAAGGCTTCTTCATAGACAATCAATATGTTGATCAGAAGAATTATCAAACTCAGCAGAAATTGGTACATTTAGAACGGATCCAAACTCAAGAAAACATTTTTCCATTTATTTCAGTGAATTGAATCAGATTAATTTAATATTCCAGCAACCTTGAATCAAAATATTGAAATAATAATATCAACATCTCTTGCATCATTTCACTTGGAAGAATGTAATTTCTTTTTAATTATGTTATTATTAATAGCCATAGGTCAATTGCAAAGAATTAAAGTTCGACAAAACAAAACAAAAAGTTTGGGAATATTAACTAGAGCAGGATGAAATTTTCATTGCGCACCGTTAAATATATAGTTTATTGGTATTGTCGGTCCATGAAAACAGTCTTGCTTTAAGAAAAGCTTGGTGCAGTTATGGGTAAGGACTCTTTGCGTCGCTGTCTACCAATAAGAAAACCAGACACTGTAAGAGATCTACCTCCTCTCCTTTCGCACAAAACACGGCGCAGAAGCAAAGAGCAGGGCAAGCGTTGGTCGCATATGAACCATCTCGCGCTGAAAGATCGGACAGTTGGCGATTTCACGTCTATCGTTTTAATATCGTCATTTCTCTTCATGTGAAAGGATATTCCGTTTCACAAAACAGCGAGGTTGAGCGGCATTTTGACAGATTTGTAATTGGATCGAACCCGGAACAATGGCGAAAGGGGTCAGCCGCCCATTCTATTTTGTATTACTGACTTGCGTGTCCGATCTAATTTTCGGTCAAATACAATATGCGATCCCCGAAGAGATGGAGCGCGGTGCTTTTGTTGGCAATATCGCGGAGGATTTGGGCCTAAGCATTGGAGAGATGTCATTTCGCAAATTTCGGCTCGTCTCTGATGACGGAATACAGGTATTTAAGTTGAACATGGGGAATGGTATTTTAGTTGTGAATGAGAGAATCGACAGGGATACTCTCTGTGGGCAAAGTGCGACTTGTTCTGTTTCTCAGGACATAGCGGTGGAAAATCCAATGGCAATGCATCGTGTCGACGTGGAGATATTAGATGTAAATGATAACTCGCCCAGATTTCCTAAAATGAGATATACGTTAGAAGTATCTGAAGTAACTGCAGCAGGAGCTCTTTTCCCAATGGAGAAAGCGCACGATGCAGACGTAGGTACAAATGCGGTGAGTAATTATGAAATCAGCACAAATAAGCACTTTGGCCTGAAGACTCGGAGCAGAAGCGATGGCAGTAAAATTGCAGAGCTGGTGTTAGAAAACCCGTTAGACCGCGAGCAACACTCCAGTTTTCATCTGACACTGACGGCCATTGACGGCGGGACTCCTCGTAGATCTGGTACTGCAGAAATAATCATCACTGTACTGGATGTAAATGATAATGCCCCAGTATTTGATCATCAGATATATAGAATTAACTTATTGGAGAATTTGCCTGAAGGTTCATTAATTACGACAATAAACGCTATTGATTTCGACCAGGGAACAAATGGCGAGATAAAGTACTATTTAAGCCATCATGTTTCTCACAGTGTGAGTGAATTGTTCGTTTTGAACCCCGCAACTGGACAGATCACAGTTCAAGGATCACTGGACTATGAAGAAAAGAAAGTTTATCAACTTGATGTAGAAGCTGTGGACAATGGTACGCCCGCATTAGTTGGGCGCGCCGAAGTTCTTGTTGAATTACTTGACGTTAATGATAATGCGCCGGAGATAAAAATAAACTCACTATCCATTGAGGTACGTGAAGATGCTGCAAGCGGTACTGTGATCGCTATAATAAATGCAATGGATCGTGATTCAGGAGAAAATGGACAAGTGCACTGTCAGTTGCCACCAAATATCCCGTTTACGCTCCAAAAATCTTCAAACAAGCAATACAGTTTAGTGGTCAGCGATACGCTGAATCGCGAAATCTCGCCTTTCTATAACATCTCCATTTCAGCCTGGGATACTGGGTCACCCACTCTTTCCACAAATAAAACTATCCACATTTCAATTTCTGATATAAATGACAATGCACCACAATTTACACAGTCGTTATATAATGTGTTCCTGATGGAAAACAATGCTCCAGGTGCATCAATATTTACTGTTACCGCTTTAGACCCTGACTTGGGCAAGAATAGCGAGTTATCGTATTTCTTATTGGACGGCTTCATTCATGAAAGTTCTGCGACTGGTCACTTTAGTGTTAACTCGGAAAGCGGGCGTCTTTACGCGCTAAGCTCTTTTGATTATGAAATACAGAAGAATTTTCAGATCAAAGTTCATGCTCAGGATGGTGGAACTCCCTCACTGACCAGCACTACTCTCGTAAATGTTATTATCCTGGACCAAAACGACAACGCCCCAGTCATTGTATCACCTTCACATTACAACACTTCAATTGTGATTGTACCAAAATCTGCACATCCTGGATACTTGGTGACCAAAGTAATTGCTGCAGACGCAGATTCTGGGCAGAATGCAAGACTTTTCTATCAGCTCATAGAAGCTACTGATCACAGCAGTTTTAGTATTGGATTTACCTCTGGCGAAATTAGAACAAGTCGAAAGTTTAGGGAGCAAGATGCTCTGAGACAGACGATTGTTGTTTTGGTCAGGGACAATGGGCAGCCGAGCCTATCCAGTACAGTTTCAATTTTCTTTACAATCCAAGGTAACATTACTGAATATACCTTCGAACAAAAAAGCAAACCTCGAAATCCAGAAATGTTTTCAGATTTAAATTTTCTATTGATCATTATTTTAGGATCAACTTCCTGTATATTTCTCTTCATAATAGTTTTTCTGGTCGTTGTGAAATGCAAACAAGACAGGAATACATGCTGTTACACGTCCAGAGTCAGTTGTTACAGGCAAAGGAATTCAGCCGATGCTTCTCATAGTCGAGCTGTCGCAAAAGCAAATTTAAATTATCTGGATTCTGCACAAACTCTGCCTATTCGGGAATCATATAATTACACTGTCTGTCTCTCACCGGAATCCTCGAAGAGCGAATTTTTGTTTTTACAACCGTGTCACCCGACATTGCCTCTGGATGATATTAATATTCACGACACTGCGAGATAATGTAATATGTCAACGTGCACTGAAATTAATTTGTAGTTTGTACAACTATGTATATCCAAGAAAAAAAAATTCAAAGTTAGATGTATTTGTTTTAAATGAAATGCTTGCACCTCCTATCTATTATTAGAAACAGACGGAAATCTTGCAGATGCAGTATCTGGAATGCTACTTTGTGATTGCTATTAATATTAGAATAGACGCTGAGCTTTTCAGAGATTTAATCTCTTCAGTTTAAGTTCGGAACACTGCGATAACAAATGCGTCGCGACAAGCAGAGAACTTCTATGGAACATTTTATTTTCAGTTTACGTGTTATAGTTTGGAGACTGCTTGTCATGCAATGAATCACATTGCTTCAACAAACTGCTTTCGGTACAGAATATTCATGGATAATTTGGATTCTTCAAATACATTGAGACAATTAACGCATGATTGGCGATTTAAAAGCCGGATTAAGTTTGTGGAGTATCCGAACAAGGGGCAGAAGTAAGCTATTCAACAGCTGAGGCCTTCCCCAGTATTTAACTCCGTCAGAGTTGATGTGATTGTCGCCTGCAATCTTTAAGCTCTGCTATCCAGTATAACATTTCACCATTTTACATCACGAGATACTTTTCACTTTGTCTATGAAAAAAGTCAAGAATTCTTCTCCCACGATCTTTTCAGGAAGGAAATTATAAAGGTTCACAATGCTCTAGAGACATGAAAGAAAACACCTCATCATTCTTTTAAACAGGAAAGCTCTGATTTTTAAATAGTGACGGTTAGTTCTCGAAAATCATAAACAATGAACATCCTCTACAGATTCATCCGATCAAGACTACTTGAAATCTTATTTGGTTTAATCAAGTCACCTCCTTCTCTTCAAAACTCAAAAATATACAAAATCGCCTGTTCAAACTTTAATTATAAGACACCCACTCATTTCAGGTGTTAATCCTGTAAATCTTCCCCGAACTGCATCAATACATTTGGGTCCTTCATGACACAACATAATCAATACAATGCGCAGCACTCCAGATCGGATTCATCACTGTCCTGTATAACTTAAGATAACCTTACTACTTCTTACATTTAATTCCCACCACAGTAAATGACAACCTGGAATAAGGTTTGCAGTCTTGATCCCTGACTTGAGGGAGGATTTAACACCATTGGAGAAAGTTCGTAGAAGGTTAAATGTGTTAATCCGAAATATGAATGTCTTGCCCTATGAGGAGAGATTGAAAATACAGTTAAGTTAGTCACCTCTATTTTTCCATATTGATAAGTAAATGCCAGTGTTGTAGCGTTATTGCGTCAACTTGATTCGGGGCCCAACAACTTCTGGAGGTTGCAGTTTGAGAACTATTGCGGGAAGATTACCTTGCAAAAATCTTCATCCTAGTTTCACTCCATAGTCACATAATGAAAGGAAAAGATGAAGTTCGAATCCTTCTCAACCTTCAATTAGTACTTCGACGTTAATTTAGCTTCACAATGCCCATGGCAGTGTGTTTTTGTCATTCATTCATGGGATGCGGGCATCGATGGTTTTGCAACAGTTATTGTCGATTCCGAATTGACCAAAGAGCATTTACGAGGAAATCTTTCTGTAGGTCTGGAACTGCATGTAGGTCAGACCAGGTAAAAATGACAGTTTACTTCCCGAAAGAACATTAGGGAAACAGGTGCGTTTTTTTCCTCACAGCTGGCAATGATTTCATTGTCTTATTTTCTCTAATTTCCAGATTCCTAGTTAATTCAAATTCTATCATGCCGTATCACGTCAAACACAGGTCCCTAGAGCATTCCAGACATTCGGGTCAAGGCAGGACTAAGTGCAGATCTCAAATCTGGAGATATTAACATTGGGGATCCTCAAGTGACCAGAATTGCACAAATGAGTTAAAAGGCTGGTGGAGATTGCCAAGGCCGAGTGAAACTAGACTATTCAGGTATTCAAAACAACTTGAGAATATGTACATCAAGGAAGCAGGTAATGAAAGCCCGCATAGCCTATCACAGATATGAGTGGTGAAAATATTTCTTTGTTTGATTTTGGACATTGTGAGATCTGGTTTTCCGGACCTTGCTTTTATGATGGATAGAATTTTGGAAGGCTGGCCAGGATAATGTTAGAATGGTTAAGTCTAGAAGCGTGAAATGCATTGAGAAGTGTCTTAGAAGCAGAAGAGTTCAGGCAAGTGTGGTCATTTACATGCTTATGGACGTACAATGAGCACAAGGTTAGCATTAGTAAAGTCCTCAATGTGTGATTGAAATCTCTTGCAATGGTCAGCCATGTCACCAAGTGGTAAGCTGTCTGAGTAACTACGGCAGGATTTTAAGTCAGCGACTTCTGTTTACCAATATTTAATTAGAGTGAGTTTCAGGATATTCTTCACTGGACGTTGGATAAACAACCTGACAATTTATGCACTGAAAAACAATTATGACCAATAGTGATGCCGTAAAATTGTTATGAGGGCCAGCATAAATAGGAATACACCAAGATAGGTATTTCGTGATATCAAAGCCAACCAAACAGGGGGAGCTGAGGCACTAATTTCTGATTAAGATTAGATAGATGAGAAGTGAACAAGACAAGTGCAGATCCAACAAACTGTAGGACCGCAGACTTTCAATGGAAGGGCAATGTGTAATAATTCAGGAAAAGTATGCATATTAATGAAGAAGAAATGGATAGGCATTTAGCGATTGCCACTGTCATAATGGAGATGACCTTGTATTTGACAAGAGAGTTTGATATTGTGACAGGCATGAAAACTTGTTTGAAGTTTTACAATAATGGGTTCCAGGAAAACTGGATACGAATTCGGCGGGACACAACATCTTTAGGCATTGCGCGAATTAAAGCCGTTTGCAAATAGTAGGAGGAGTATGGCCTTGGATATGATGCCATTGATTAGCAACGATGGTTTTATTAAAGTTGTTTCTTTCGGGATCTGTTCAAAATGTCAGCTTTGACGAATACAGAGTTAAAATCATTAATACTCAAGGACGTATTATGTTAATATTATGACAATATTGAACATTTAGAACAATTTTGATAGGACGGAAAGAAATCCTAATGAAATATTAAATCCTTGATATAATGAAATATTGCTTTGTTTTCTTGGAAATTCTAAAATACATTAAAGCCCACCGATATCATTAAAACATATTTTGACATGGAGGCATATTAATACAGTACCGAGGAACAGCACAGGCCATTTGGGCTCTCGGGCCTGTTCTTCTATTCAATATTTCTGTCTCTCGTGATTGTTGTGTAAATTTTATTTTGCTGGTTTTGTGTCATAATATATGGCTCTTTTGGATATGCGAAATCTATCGAACCCAAACTTGAAGAAATTTAATGACTGAATAACCTTCTCGATAACAGATGTTGAGCCAATTGATGGATACTTTGCTGCTTTCTGTCTCCCTTGATTTGGAACATAACCATTTTTCAAAGTAACTGCGTCTGAATATAGGCAATTCGAAAAAAAAGCACAAATTAACGATCTCAGTGGAGAATTCCTTGCGAGCTACTTCACGAGCCATTGCTTTACCAATATTAAAGATCGCGTCCTACTGACGTCAGAAGTCCCTGCTTTATTCTATCTCCTTCACAACAATGAACAATTTCCTTTATCCTGTTCACCACTTGGTTTAATCGCAAGCTAACGCAATCTTAAACCTGCACCAGAACATCGAGATCCTTCAGTCCACTCACATTCGATAACTTCTCTTAAATTGTATACTGATTCTCGATTCTTTCTCTGAAGTGGACGTTTTCACATTATAACACATCATGCTCATTCTCCTAGTTATTTGTCTTTTCAATTCGTTTGTTTATGTTCCTTTGCAGACTTTGCACATCATCTTGTCAACAGGCATTCTTACTTTACTCAGTATCACCGGCAAATTTAGCTGCGTTCATTCAATAACCAAAAGCCAAGTCTTTGCTACAGGTCGTAAGCATTGTTTACAGCTAGACAACCTAAAACAAACGAACGAAAAAATCCTTTGTCCATATTCTCTGTATAATGCTTCCAAAACAATCCTTTATCCATTTTACCGCTCACTCAACTCTTCTGTTGTAAACATTTTGAACGATTCTGTTGCATATAATTCGCTGTAACCTTTTCCGATTTGAAGGGACGATTTCGCATTACAAGAATTGTAAAAAAAAAGGTTTGTAATGTGTGTTATTATCATTATTGATTCATAGGTTGAGTTTAAAGGCGACACAGATTCATACTGGTCATTCCTTTGAGGTTTCAATAAGGTCATCTGCAAGCATTCTGTAACCATGAACTACATCCCATTTTGCTCAGAAGGCAAGTGCTGATGGGCCCTATAGTGTTATTCGAAAGATATTTGTACCTTTAAGTTTATGACAGCCAATCTTAACATAGGAATACCACCAGCTTTATTTTCTGTTCGCTTCAGAAGAGTTAGAGATTGAGTTCAAGAGAAGATTTTTCAGCTCAACAGAGCAGAGTTCAGAAGCAAATCCTGATTTCCTCTTATGCTTCAGTGTAGTTGAAGAAAGCCACATTCCTCAGCAGAAGTGTTTACTTTGTAAAGCTTCCAGGCGCGGTGAGTTTGGATAGACATTGGCAGTTATTAGATATGGGAAAGTTTAAGCCCTCAGGTTTCTGAACCTTTCATGTCGGAATACTCTAAGAGGAATCAAGAAATGGTGTCCACAGTCCATTTGAAGCGATGGTGTAACTAAAACAGTTGAAATGCGGTTGTATTTCCCTGGGTTTAAATTCCTCAAATGGATGATGTTGGAAACCAGATTGAAATGTTGTATTGATGTTTATGTTAATTTCTTTCTGACTGTAATGCAAATATATAAATATATTGTTTGTATTCTTTATTATTTGTGTAAAATAAAACTATCTTCACATGTTAAAGAACATCTTCAGACTTGTTTGACCAAGTTTCATTAAGAATAAAAGAAAATGATCTGTTGAGCCAGGCTTGACTATATAATATGACTATCCACAGCTAAGATCAAAACTTAATCAATATGTCTTCTCTTTTGCCTGGTGAAGCTTTAACTAAATGCTTATCAAACTTCTGAAACAGCTTTAAATAGCTAGAGCTAAGCGATCACAAGACAGAAAAATCAAATCTGTGCAATCCTTTCAAATCCAGTCACTAATGATGATGGACAATTAAGAAACTAAGGGGAGGAGTGCGCTTCACAAATATACCCAAGTTTGTTGGTAATGGAGCCCAAAACACAAGTGGAATTGTTAAGGCTAAAGCACTTGCAATCGTCTACAGCCAGAAGTGAACTAAGCGATTGAACCATCTTGGCCTCCTGGAAAGGAGCTGAGGTCTTTTGTTCCAACATTTGCCGTGCCCAATATCATGTTTACCATTGCAGCTACAGTTGAAAAAAAAAGACAATATCAGGAGAGAATTCATGAAGAGTTCCTTTGATTATAGGTATTGTTTTACTGTGTTGTATTCCAAGTAACCATTGCATACTTAAAGAGGAGGGGAATCAGGGAAAACTCTCCACTGTTAGGCGTCAGCTGGAAGATTGTATACAGTTTCTCGGAAACTTGTGAATGCACTGTCAAGGGTGCCGAAGCGAAGAATGACCCAAGAAGGAGAAGGCAAATCTTGAAGTAATTTTCACTTCGTATGTCGATCGAGTGAAATGCAGAATCTGGAAGTATACCAAAGACAGTTTCTTTTGAGACATTCAAGAATTCATCGGAGCTATTTGAATATATATAATGCACAATGCTGTAGGTGCTGGTGGTGGTGGAAAGCAGGAAGTTGTCACTAAGCAATGATGTTCTTTTGAAGTGCCGCAGACACAGTGGGCCACATACACACCGTCTGTGCTCAACTAATTTGTGAATTCGTGTTATAGTCGTACGTGGCACAAGGAAACTCTCAATGACAGTTTCGTGGCAATAATTTCAACCTTAAATTTGACCTGTAAGAGTTCGTCAGGATAGTGTCCACGTACCAACCAGTTTTTCCAAGCATTACGAAAGTTTGAAGAATTTGAAATGAAATGACCAGTGCCCACGTAGGTATTGATGATTCAAACAAAGTGGTAGGTAGGTTAGTGCGGTATTCACATCACTGTCAGAGGCGGCATCTGAGGAGTATGTTGAGTTGAAAAATGCCATCTTATGTGTGTATGAACTGCTGCCAGAAGCCTATAGACAACGTTGTAGGAAACTAAAGAGAGAACATGGTCAAACGTGCACTGAGGTTGAAAGGCGCATCAAAATAATTTTGTAATGTGGATAAGGACATTGAAAATACATCAGACATGGGACGCTTTGGAAGATACTGTTATTTTGGAGGAGATCAAAAATTCACTTCCTAAAAGAGTGGACCTCCTGTGGAAGAACAGAGAGTTAAGACTGCAAGGTTAGCAGCTGAAATGGCAGGTGATTAAGAATTGTTCCATAAATCAAAGTTTGGCTTCCGACATCAATTACAATCAATGAGGGATAGAAATCGGGGAAAGAAAAATCTTCAGATAGTAAAGAAAAGGTTGGTAAATGTAATCAATTTAGTTTACCTGAGGGTAAAAAGGAAAGCCATGGGGGTGGAAGAGAAGTCAAAGAAAAAAAAACTCAGGCGTTTTTAATATAATAAAGTTGGATTCATGAAATCACTGCTTTGGTCCATTAAGAACAGCAATAGGAAGACACTTGTAGTAAAACAGAATAAGCCAGTGGGGTTTTTTAAAGTGGTAAAGGAGATCCCAGTGACAGTTAAAGAGCTGCAAATGAATGTATTACCTGGTCAGTGTTTGGGTTATAAGAAAGTATTAGATTTCTTTAAAGAATTTATCCGTGTGGGTAAAATTTACTTGTGTGTACTAGGAGGAATAGGTAAAGAAATAAGAATTTTAAGAGACACAGGAGCAAGTCAATCATTGATGGTGAGATGTACATTGGAAGGAGTATTGCCAGAAAAGGTGATAATACTTGGTGAAACGAGTAGTGTTCCGTTATTTAAGGTGAAGCTGTGGTAGGCCTAAGGGAACTTCTCTGTTCTAGAAGTACAGCTTATCTTCGGTAATGATATAGCTGGATCACAGTTGGGAGTGATGCCTACTGTGGTTGAAAAGCCAATGCAAAATTAGGCAACGGTATTGTTGCAGGAAGCATATCCTGGAATTTTTCCTGACTGTGTGGTGACAAGGTGACAAAGCCACAGGTTGAATTGTGAGGAGAAATCGAAGAATAAAGGTAAGGAAGTTGAAGTTAATTTGTCAGAGAATGTGTTTGAACAAATGATTGAGAAAATAAACAAAAACAAGCCAGTAAATAAATCGTTCGGGAGGCACTTTTTTTTTTAATGTTAGCCTAATAGAGATAGCATTAATGGGTGGAGTCAGACTCGCACACAACCAGGGTTTTAATTTAGTTTATTGTTGATGGGATTTTTAAGTTAGTTGTGAAAGCTGCTACACCTCTCTCTCTCTGCTACAGCTGAAAAAAAAACCTTGCGGTTCTCTCTCTGCTGCCAGAATCACGTGAGACAGTCTGTTCTACGACCTTAGGTTTTGCCAAGGGGACATTAATGGGATAGTACTGTTGGTTCAGTTGTTGTTTAGTAGTTAAATAATCTATTATTCGGTTAAGTTTTTTAGTAGAGTTATTAAAGTTAGACCAATTCTTCTTTTATTCAATTAACTGGAGGGAAAAATATGGCGTGGTTTACTGAAAGCCGTGTAGTGTGACCAATCAAACTCCACATGGAACAGAATATCTTACACCTGGCTTTAAATAAAAGTTTGGATCTAGGCTAGCTCCTTGATGTGTCTGAAGGGCGTTTGGTCTAGTCCATCTATTAGGGAATTCAAGTTCTGCCATAGCATGATTTGAACAGGGATATTATTGGATGAACAGTCTAATGATAATACCAATAGAGCATACAATCCTACGCATTCTTGGCGTCTGTATCATTTTATTACAAGTTAGAAGCAGCAATGCAGTATTCACTACTTGTGTCAGAACATTTTATTTGCTCTCATTTTGAGACCCTGAATTAAACATGATGGGCGTGGGTGGTGGGGGGTGGTGGGGGTGAGTGTGGTTTGGGGGCGTGCATTATGGTCGGGTTACACCGCAAAGACATGGCGGCTACCAAACTCGGAGAAGTAAATATTGATGTCTTGAAAACAGTCTATATTACTGAAGAGGAGGGGCTGGAGGTTTTAAAAAAGTATAAAGGTGACGTCGCCTCCGCCTCCACGCTTGCTCAAGGTGAATAAATCTCTCGGGGCTGATCAAATGTATCCTAGAACGTTGTGGGAAGTTAGGGAAGAAATTACAGGGCCCCCACCCCCGATAGTTATACCATCTGTAGCCACGGGAAAAGGTTCTGGAGGATTTGGTGATGGCTGATGCTATGTCTTTATTTAAAGAAGCTTGCAAGGAGAAGCTGGAAAATTACAAATTAATGAGCCTGGCATCCGTGGTAGCCAAGTTTTTGGATGGGATTCTGAGTGATAGGATTCACATGCATTTGGAGAGGGAAGGTCTGATTACGGATAGTCAGCATGTCTTGGTCCGTGGGAAATGGCGTCTCACAAACTCGATTTACTTCTTTGAGGATGTAAGTGAAAAGATTGATGAGCCCAGAGTGGTAGACATTGTTTTTAAAATTCTAACAGGACTGAACAGTGTAGATGCAGGACGGATGTTTACGATGGTGAGCGTGTCCAGAACCAGGGTTCACAATCTGAGGATTCGGGGTGGACGATTTAGGGCGGAGATGAGGAGACATTTCTTCACCCAAATTGTGGTGAGCTTGTGGAACTTATTACTGCGGGAAGTAGTTGATGCCAAAACAAAAATGTAGTCAAGAGGCGACTACATATAGCACTTGGGGCAAATGGGATCAAAAGTTATGTGGAGAAAGCAGGATTAGGCTATAAAGTTGGACAATCAACTATAGAGATGGCTATCGGCTATAGGCTATAGAGTTGTAAGAATGGGGGAGCAGGCTAGAAGGGTGGAATAGCGTCCTCCTGCTCCTATATTATATGTTTTTATGTTTCTATATGGACATTATCTAGGCCTTTGAGAAGGTTCCAGATGATAGACTGCTTAGTAAAGTTAGATCACATAGAATTCAGGGGAAGTTTGTCAATTGGATACAAATTAGCTTGATGATAGGAGACAGAAGGTAGATGGTAGAGGATTTTTTTTCAGATTGGAGGCCTGTGACCCACAATGTTCTACAGGGATTGATGCTGGGTCCATTGATGTTTGTCGTGTTTATAAACGAATTGGATGAAGAATTAGGAGACATGGTTAGTAAGTTTGCAGATGACACGAAAGTTGATGGCAGAGTTAACAGTGAAGTAAGTTATCCGAGATTAGAAAAGGATTGATTCTTGGGCCAATGGACTGAAGAGTGACAGATCAAGTTAATTTTGACAAATCCAAGATATTGCATTTTGGTTAAATGAAGGACAGGACTTATCTAGTTAATGGAAGGGCCCTAGAAGTGCTGTAGAACAGAGATACCTTGGTACAAAAACAGAAGTTGCTGGAGAAGCTCAGCAGGTCGAGCAGCATCTGTAGAGAGAAAAGAAAATCAGAGTTAACATTTTGGGTCTGGTGACTGTTAGGTTCGTTTTTGGAGACCATCACGGACTTGATGCAATAGCAAGACACTGACCTGTTTAGAAAAACATAAATCCTTTATTACAAAGCAAGTACAAGCTGTGGAGGATCACTGTACTCAACCCGGCGCAGAGTGCAGAGTCTCGTAAGCGATTCTCCCCGAGCAGCGGACAGTCCCCACTTTTTATACCTGATCGAGTGCATAGTACATAAAGCAATTTTACATCTCACAATGGCATGTTACATGAAACAATCACTAGATCGGACAATGACATGATAACACAAACAATTACTACATCGAAAACATGAAGAAAGCCGGCTACAGTATCGATTGTTCGCAAAGTGACTGCTAACGGCAGGAGGCGATTTCAAGTTGCCGAAGTGACAGAATGTAATTTCAAGCTTCCGGAGTGTCTGGCTTGAACAAAGGTCAGTGTCCTGGCCCCTTTAGCAGAAACAGAAGTTACATTCTTTACAGGATTTCAGAAGTCTCACACCTTTACAAAAGTTGCGACCCAATCTTATTTGAGACCGCTTCCACATACCCCTGTGCAGGAAAATAAAGATTTACAAAGTTTGTACCTAATTCTATTCAGACAGGTAGCTTAAGACAGTGTCTTTTCTACTTATGTATAGGAAGATAAGGATTTACAAAGTTTTACACCTAATTCTAGTTGGGCAAGAAGTTTTAAGGCAGTGCCTGCATACCTCTGTGTAAGCCGATAAAGAGCATTAATTTATAGACAATATAGAAATCAATGGGATGTTACCCCAATAACATCTCAGTGACATTTCCTCAGAACCTGTTCTGATACGCTAACTTTTTTCTCCACAGATGCTGTCAGACCTGTTGAGCATTTCTTGCAATTTTTGTTTTTGTTCCTGATTTACAGCATCCGCAGTTCTTTTGGCTTTTATTTAGAGATACCCCGGTGTCATCAGACTTGTTGAAATTTCTGAAGAATGGTCCCAACCCGAAACGGCAACTTTGCTTCTCTTCTGATGCTGCCTGGGCTGCTGTCTTCCTCAGACTCTACTCTGTGTTTAGTCTGCATGCAGTTCATCCTTTTTTCGTTTTGATATACCACTGGTGCGATGTTGCCTGCCTCATTAATTGTTTTTTTTTTAATATTGCGGTCATAGCTTTAAAAGTCTGGAAGGGAATATTTTAAAATTGTTATCATAAAATTTGAAGCAGAACTGTTGCAATTCCTCTGTTTCAAATGCATGAAATCCATGAAAATGTGTTCCAAAATGTCACCTGGTAGTTTAGGAATGCATAATCTACCTAAAACTTCAAAAGGAAATATTCCAACTGTATAGAAGGATTTCATGGGACGTTCTAACAGTTGTAATACCTTCGGAAACTGTGGCCTGTGTCACATATGGCGATTTTGAATGCAAATAGAGAACATAAGTGGAGATACGATTTATAATCATTCATTTTCAAATGAAGTATAATTTTCTGGCAACTTTCATTTGAGCGTATTTTCCACTAATTCATAGACGTCCACGCTTCATCAATTGTTTCTTTATTTACAAAGAAAGATTGCTGCTTAATTTTAACTGTTGGTTTTACCCTTCTGGATATTCCAGTTTAAAGAAAAGTAACTGCCGATTTCTTTGCCAGAGTTTTCAGGAGTGTTATCAAAAGACTCTGTCAGAGGAAGGAGAGGACCCAAAAAGTGGTGAATACCTCAACTCCCAAGTTTCTACATCCTCTTTCTGCCGAGCTCCAGCCATCAATCAATGGTACATTGGATTGTACATCAGTAAGTAAATTGGGCGACTGAACAATTACGCCTACAAAACACGCGGACAGCTCTGTCGTCAAATTTGACGAAGTTCGCTTTTTATTCGGTATCAGCCGTTGAGGACCGTTCATCAAACCAGACGTCTGGACCACCGCTGAAAATTGTGCAAAGAGGGACCCCCTTCTGAATTTGGCCATGCGATTGTTGTGGTAAATATCACGTGTAACAGCCTGAGAAGGTGAACAAGTCCTACCCCACCTGCTCTGTCTCCCACAAAGTATTCGCAAAAGCGTTGAACAGCATCCAGGCAGAGAGAGGAAGAAATAGAGGGCAATGAGTTTCAGAAGGGGTTCGACAGGTCACTCCGTGATACACAACAAAGCTAGGCTAACAATCAGAGTTCGTTGTGATGCTACATGCTTCCCTGGGAAAATGTTGTTCCGTCGCTGGTAAGATGCGCGCTGAAGACGTGTAACCTGTAGAGTTGATGGAGCAGGCCTTCAGCAATTACTGCGAGTTGTCAGTGACTCACTTGGCACTATTACTGGGATTTTTCCCCGAGATCCACTAAATGCTAGCCACAAATCCTGAGAAGATTTAAAACATAGGTCATGTGGCATTGAATTGAATGTCGAGAAAATCTGCTAGAGCGCTGGGATCAAAAAAGGGTCAGGCATAAATCTGCAAACAGCGGGATGTTGCGACCGCTATCTCATACAAAGGTCTGATGACCATGGTGTTTCTGGAAAATCGTGGGAGAAAAAAGATCCCCCAGTGATTCCAACGAGTGAAGTAACACAATTAAAATCGGTTATTATTCTGACCGATTGTTCCTGTAATGACGCAAAGCTGGCGTGCAATGCTAGGTAGAACAAAACTAACACAAAGCAGCAGATTGAGGGTCGTGCGGCAAAGATAGCAAAACCTTCAAAATTCTGCACAAGTTCTTTCCCCCAGCGAAGTTAAAGAGGTCCACTGTGAAAATTAGATCGTATTTGCAAAGAAATTATATCGCTTTTGCATTTCAAGAGTTCACTTCCTTCTGGTTAAATTTGTCCTAACGCAGTGTTGTGAAAAAAAAAAACTGCATTAGAAAGAAGCTTAGCTGTTTGGAAGTGGTGAAAAATTTATTTTTCAAATTTACTTTTAAATAAAAAGCATTCTGCGCTGTGAAAGTCGCAATTTGTTTCCACCAAAAAAGTAAGCTGAAATTTATAGATAATCAATTTGAATTTGAGTTTGAAATTTGTACGAACTTTTCAAAAAGGGGAGGGACAAGTGGCTTATTTGTATGCATGTATATTTTTCAAATTTGTGTTGTGTAAGAATGTACTTGTTTTTAGACAATCAGTATGTTTGAGTAAAGTCAAAGAAGGGTCAATTAAATTTCAAGACAGATTGTAATTATCTGCAGATTTCAGGATACTCTTAAAACGAAATGTGTTAAATTACCAAATGTTGTAACTTCGTGTCTTGGGTCCTGTCCATTCTCAAATGAATAGAACACTAATTCTTTCTGCCGACCGCTGTTTACAATTTTACCATAAATCTTCCAATTTCCACATTGAAAAATTTACATTCCTAAATTTATGGTTATGATTGAATATTATTATCTAAGTGGGCTAATACATAGAGACAGACTGGATATTGTTTTCCGTTTTTAAACCGTTTCAGGACCTACCCAAGTGTCGACTGCACAGTGGGAAAACCAGGAATATTGGAGACTGAAGAACAAACTCCACCTGTCAAATTTGGACGAAAGAGCAATAATGTGTTTTGTTATATTCAGAGACAACGCGTTGGAAAAGTAAATAACACTACTGACTCCTATCACTTTTGTATCCAATACGAAGGCATTACGCAAAATCATCGAGCTTGGATATACGATTTTTTTTTTCTGAAAATGGAATTGACAAAAAATAATTTCCTATAAGTTTCTATTTCAAACAACCAATGGGAAACATATGTAAGGTTCAATAGACAACCACAAATAAATGGAAACAGCGTAGGTAGTTTTAAATTGTATCAGAATGCGAAAGATTGTTTCAGAAGTAAATGATTTGATAACTGAGAGAATCTGCCAGCCGAGCACCAGAGCTCAGGGGTACACAAAGCAAAACCTCGAGAATGTTGTTGCCATATTTGGTTTGGAATAAGTTTAAAAGAAGGTAAGGTCGAGCATAATCTAGCCAGTTACTTTTCAGAAAATTATATGCATGTTTAAGATAGGACACACAAATAGAACTTAGTCGTACGTGGAACCATACAGAAATGATTGAATTCAGTTTTACGAAATATTGTGAATGATGTTGTTGAACGATAAAGTTTCTTCAGAGCTTCTGAATCACTTCAACGGTATTTAATTTGATGATCTCATTAGAATAAAACAATAATGATTGAGAATATGACACAAAATGGAACGGCAATAACTCACTTTAGATACAGTTAAATAGAATATATTATGTGAAAACAATGTGTGGACGAAATTAATTCATTGGCATCTTTGGTGCTGTCTTGGAGATATATATGGCTGTACTGATGATATATTTTATATAAGGAGAAATAAACTGGATGATTTCATCTCCACGTGAAAGACGAAGACCTCGCTGGAAGGACGTATATGCCTTCTCCTCCATTTAGACCTTTCGACAAGGTCAGCTGAAAGTCAGTCATGCATGACATGAACTTGGCATAATGGCACAAGTATGCAGAAATGACTACTTCCCCAGCGATTTTGTTAACCCCTCAATAATTTTATAACATCTCTCATTCCAGTATTTGTATAATCCCCCAGCCTAGTGTTTATGTAAGCCCCAATAATTTTATGACAATTTCCCTAGCCCAGTAATTTCACCACACTCCCAGTCGAGTGCATATATAAACACCCAGCCCACTGCTTTTATAATTTTATAACACAACCCCCAATCCAATGTTTATATAACCCCAACACTTGTATAACAAATCCCCAGCCCAGTGTTTCTATAGACTCCCCAGTAATTTTATAACACCCCACAGCCCTGTGATATTTTCCCCCTATTAACAACACTTGAGAGCCTAGTGTTTTATAAAACGATCCCGCCCATAGCAGTGCTTTTGTAATCGCCCCAGCCTAGTAATCTTACAACACGATCCCAGCTCAGAACCTACATAAACTCCTACCAGCCCAGTAATTTTATAACCTTCTCACACACCAATTCAATGATTTTACAAACCCCCAGCCCAGCTAATGCTCATCCTTATAATAGCCCTTTGCTCCCAGCCCAGTGATTTTACAACCCCCCAACCCACTGATCTTACAAATTGTAATTTCAAAGTTACAGACGGATAATGACTAGCACAATGTCAGAAACCGCACAATCATTCTTGTTCTCTCTCCTTCCTCCCACTCTCCTCACCTCTGACCTGCACTAACCCAGTGGGAGCCCTGCCCAACACCAAAATATTTGTCTGCACTCCACCGCAGGCAGTCTGAGGTCAAATCGCAGTGCCTCGTCTTCAGTTGTCTTAGACACCCCTCGTGACTCATCCAAGACCATGCCCTGCTAAACTCATGTTGTAACCAGAGTGCAGTGGTTTCCCCATGTTAAAGGAACTCTTGCACGGGCACCTTCCACACCATCCGGTTAACGTTTGGCACCCAGAACGTGAGGACCGTTATGGACAGTCCCACTAGTGACAAACTGGAGTGCCACACAACCATCACTGTTTTGGAGCTCAGGAGCTATGATATTGACATCGCAGCCCTGAGTGAAACCCGACGGCAGAGGAAGGGAAGCTCATAGAACAAGGTGGTTGCTAAACCTTTTTCTTGAAAGGCAAGGCCGAAAAAGTGTCACATCCATGGAGTTGGCTTCATCTTCAAAAATGAACTGGTGGACTAATTCAAAGACTCCTCCTGCAGAATAAGTGGACATTTCATGACATTCCGATTCATCTGTGATTGGAACCTGTACGTCACGGTTTTCAGTGCATATTCGCCGACGCTCGATGCAGGAGCTGAAGTTAAGGAGGAATTCTACTCCAACCTTGACCAATCTCTTTCACGGGTATATGCAGTGGATAATCTAAATGTCCTCTGTTAAACCGGTCAGCAAAAGTGCGCACATTTGTAATCGTGTAATTGGGAAAATGGCAGTAAGGAAGGAAAACTCCAACGGCACCCTTCTCCTGACCAAATTCTGCAAAGTCAGCGTCCTTATCACCAATACACTGTTCTTCCAAAGTGGCAGCACCCACGCTCCAAACACTGACACCTCCTTGAAAGTGTCATGGTCAAAGCGAGGAATCAGAATGACATTAATTTTATCCACACCATGAAAAGAGCTGATGACTGATGGACAGAGCATTGCAAGATCCCAGCCACGATCAACAGAAATATATCCCTGCCACAGTGGAGACAGCAGTAGTAGTGCCGTAAAAAAGTTCAACAATGAAGCACTCAAAGACATGGAAAAAATGGTCTCATGTAACCATATTCTCTCCACAAACCTAGCACTTTTGGTAGTGTTGAGTCGCAGGATCCCAACAATCTCTGGTCTGCCCTTAAGACCTCCATCATCAACACCTGAAAAAAAACCTGGCCAGTCACTGAACAAGGAAACACCAAGACTGGTTAGATGAGAATGATCAGAAAATTAAAAAATATTATGGTCGATCAGCATGGCACTTCTGAGCATAAAACAACCACCGCAGTCAGAAGAGAAAACAAAAAAAAAATAGAAGTCGCTGGAAAAGCACAGTTGGTCTGGCAACATCTGTGAAGGGAAATCAGAGTTAACATTTCGGGTCCATTGACACTTCCTCAGAGCAGGTGGAACTCAGAAGAGAAAAGGCAAGCTTAAATGCAACTGAAGACCGAGGTCCAACAACAAGCCTGCAAGATAAAGTACAGGGGGTGGGTGGAGAAAGCACTGGAGCCCCAGCGAATGCTGACAACCATGATATGCGTGGTTTCTTCTGTGTTGTTGAGACCACTTACGGACAAAATACCAAAGCACGCTCCCCCGCCCCCCACCTCCCGCCACTGTTCGCCAAGGATGGAGAGACTCTTATCAAAGATAAAGATACCATCAAACCACACTGGGGGAGCACTTCAGACATCTCATAAACCAGTAGTCTGTCGTTGATCAGAGCATCATCGAATGGATGTCAGCAACACCCCAGCCCAGCAGGAAGCAGAGAAATCTGCTGTCTGCCAGCTTAACAACAACAATGCTGCTGGAGCAGACAATATCCCCAGTAAGGCATTGAAGTGTGGAGGCAAAGAGCTCCTGCTGAAGCTTTACGCCGTTGCCTGCCTTATCTGGAAGGAGGATAGCATCCCAGCAGTGCTCCAACATGCTACCATTGTGGGCATTTTCAACAAAGGGAACGAGTCCAATTGTGGTAACTACAGGGGCATCTCCCCGCAATCAACCATTGGAAAAGTCATCCCCAAGTTCCTCTTCAACTGTCTCCTCTCTGTGGCTGAGGAACGCCTCCCAAAATTGCAATGTGGCTTCCAACCATGGAGTGGCACAATGGGTGTGAGCTAAAGGAGAAATATAGAGTAAAAAACCCGTACATGGCCCTCTTCAACCTTAAAAATGCCTTTGATACTGTCAATCAGGAAGCAATATCGAGCATCATTATTCACTTAAGTTGTACCATGAAGTTTTGCGTCACGCTGCACCTGCTCCACGACGACATGGAAATCATAGAAATGACAAATGGCTCCACCACTGACCCATTCCTTGTTCAGGATGGTGTCAAGCAGGGCTGTGTCATTGTCCCAACACTGTTCTCGATCTACCTCACTGCGTAGCTTCACCTCATCACTGACAAGATCCCCATGTAGATGATGCTTGCGTATGTGCAGTTTCAGATTATGTTTTCCAGACCATCGTCAACACCTTTACGGAAGAATATGAGAGCACCGTTCTCATCCCGAACATCCACAAAATGAAGTCCTCAACCAACATGGCCTGGTATTGTGGAGCGAACCACTGATCATCAAGGTCCACACAGCGGCCTTGGTGAATGTCGATCTTTTCCAATACTTCAGAATTGTCCAGTTGAACAAATCAGCTGGAGAGGAAGGGATTCAGAGTCGCCTGAGGAAAGGGGTTTTCGGTTTACAGATCTATGGGGTGGTTCCCTCCTTCCTGTATGGCTGCCAGACCTGAAATGTCTACAGCAAACTCCTCAGACTGCTTGAGCAGAAGCACCAAGATCCTGTGAATCAGCTAGTAACAAAGATACACCAGCACCAGCATCCTTGACCAGGTCCATATCCCCAACAGCAAATCACTGACTACCCTTAATCAGCTACGATGGACTTAACACATCATCCACATGACTGACATGAGAATCCCCAACCAGGTGCTCTATTCCCAGCTTTGAAATGGCAGGCGAGCCCCAGGAGGACAGAGGAAGTGCATCAATGATACCCTCAAGGCCTCACTGGTGAAGTGAGGCATTCCCACACACATCTGGGAATCACTGGCCCAGGACCGTTGTGTTGTGCACTTCAAGATTTGCCATTGGGAAAAAGTGTAAGCCAGATGAAAACAGCAAAAGGAGCGGGCTGCCACATTAACGACTCACCCACCTCTTCCTGCACCTTCTGTCCCGAGTGTAATAAAGCCTGCAGCATCCACATTGGACTGTGCAGTCACCTACAGACTTACCTGAGAAGGGAAGAGAGTCATCCTTGTCTGCAAGGGACCGCCAATGAAAATGAATAGGAACTGACTTTTATATCAAAGTAATATCGGTGAGAGGCCATTACAATAAAGTAAGGCGCATCTGTGACTGAACAGTTGAAAACTAAGGGGTGGGGAAATAGTTAATAAGGAAACTCCGCCATTAGGTACAGGTGAACTGAAAAGTCAGAATCTTTCAAGTCCAAGTGTAATCTTTTGTTGTAACTGTATGTACCAAATAGAGCCAATGATTATCAAAAGTCCTCAGATGGTGTTTGGATAGTTTCGAAGTAGAACCAGGAAAATAGAGGGAGAAATCCAGCAGCTCATTATTTGGGTAAAAAGATGCAGAGAAATGCTGTTGGAGAACAAAGCAAGAAGAAACAGGCTCCCAAAATTTGGGAAAGGAGCAATAAGTAGATTGGTTGTCACTCTGACTCATGAGTGCTTACATGATTATGAGACATGAAACAGTTCCGGTTCTACTACTCTTTGCTCTGAAAGATGAGTGCCATACATGTGCTGTTGAGAAACCCTGGGTTGTGCTGCGACTTGTCTTCATCCGACACCTAGAACCACCCACTGGTGGCATGAATGTTCAGAAAGTGTCAACGCTGAGTTTCATACGCAGAATGCCCAGTTGCGGACCTACTAGTTAACATTAGGACAATGAAAAATGGTTTGGTTGTGCTATTTATCTCATCTGGAAACCTGCTTTCTGTTTCTAACATTCTAAATCAAATGTAAAAGGAAGACTTTTTTTGTCCACACTTCTGAAATCACAGAGTAAGCGAAAAAGACTCCAGTCAGCATGCTGCATTTATTCTATTTCTCCATTTGGCCATGGAACCCTGCCACAATCCTTGTACTTCAAATAAATCCTCTAAATGATAAAAGCATCATGATCACATCTAGTTAATATCGTCCAGATGGAAAAAAACTGGAATGCTAGGAGAGAACAATTGGCACGACTGTGTATACAATGTTTCCTAGATCCCTTCATTGAGAATGTTGGCTTATGTGAAGTAGTCACTTACTGGCTGATATCAACCGGTCTGATACTTTTGGTATGTTTTCTGTGAACGGTAATCAAAATATTAGGAAATCAACCTTGCACTTTAAAATTGGATAGATCAGTTGTGAATTAGTTGTAAAGGCATTTTTCCTTCTCAAAGAGAGCAGTGTTGGAAATTAGTTTATCTTCAAAGCGGAGTTTTCTGATTATTTACTGTATGGCATGTGATTTAATTTAACTGTTGTTACAGCAGAAACTATCTTTGCATATAGCTATCACATGAAATCAAAGGAAAAGGCTCAAGAATCACGTGAAATACTGAGGTTATGAAGGCCTAGTGAACTCGCAACGATTTCTTATAAGCCACTAAGGTATTCTACTATCAATGTATCGTTTTGAGAGAAAAATAATTTACTGCTTTTTGTTCAAAAGTAAACTACTGTTCAGTGCGGACAGGCAAGAGATGATGGTCATCCTAGCATCTTGAGTAGCAGTCCAATTCATTGACTTAAAATTTTCAGATTGGTGATTGACACAGTATAGATTTCCAGTTTACAAAATAAAATATGCTGAGGTGAAGAAGGAAAGTGACTGTGAGAGAGGGAGCGGTTGCAGGGAAAAGAGACATCATCTTCTTTGCAACAGGCCAAATATTGGAAGGATAAGTAAAGAAAGTTCCAATCACTGAATTACCAAAGAATGCGAAGAATCAGGGATGAATAAGCCAGCACGATAAATCGTAGGGTTTCTGAAGCACCTCCTCTCCGTTCTATAGAACAACTTCCGAATATTTATACTGCTCTCGTTTATGATGGGTTGTATACTTGTTTTCTCCCTGACTTAAATTATCTATCATATCTAACAGTTGCTTCGGGGTTAACAGAATAAACCATCCTAAAGTTGCATGCAAATTGTATACTGATTACATTAGACATGTACTGCACCAAACGCCGTATGGGCACCATCTTTAATAAATTTCATAGTTGGGAGTTGCCATAAAATCTGTTAATGTCAACATACTCTGGATTAATGTAATTGGTTTTCTTGTCAGTTTTCACCTCATAAGATTGATTTTAAATGTAGAAAAAACAGTTCAACAAAACCACAATCCAGCAAGAAAAAAACAAAACTGTAGTCTTTATATCGGGCCCGCCCAATAATTAAAATTAATAATTAATAATTAAAATCAGCAGAAACATGCATTTCGAATCGATACACTCACATCAAAGAATGGTTTTTCAACACTTTTCAGAACCTTGAATCAGGTAGATTTAACCCAACAAGCACGAATGAAAGTTTTTAAATAATAAGATTGACGTCCCTTAAATTATTTCACCTGGATTAAAGTCAGTCTATTTCTAAATTACATAATTGATTTTCAGTGGCAAACAATTGGCCTTCGCGAAAAAAAAACTTTGACAATATGAACCAGCGCGAGGTGATTTTAATTGCGCACTACTAAATACATGATTCTTTGTTATTGTACCTCCTTGGGAGCAATTCTGCTTTAAGAAATGCTTGGTGCAATAATGAGTAAGGACTCTTTGTGTCGCTGTCTACCAATAAGAAAACCAAACATTGCTAGAGATCTACCTCCCCGCCCCGTCGCCCCCTCCCCCCACTCCACCCCTCCTACCATAGGAAACACAGCGCAGAAGGAAAGAGCAGGACAAAGTCGCCCGCACCTAAACCATTTTGCACCGAAAGATTGGTTAGTTCGAGATTTCACGTTTATCGTTTCAATGCTGCCATTTTTCTTCATCAGATAATTTATTTCATTTCACAGAGAGCGATGTAAAGCAACGAGGTTGGTCAGCATTTTGGCAGATATACAACTGGATCGAATCCGGAACAATGGCGATAAGACTCAACCGGCTGTTCTATTTCGTATTCCTGACTTGCGTTTCAGATGTAATTTTCGCTCAAATACATTACGTGATCCCCGAAGAAATTGAGCGCGGTGCTTTTGTTGGCAATATCGCGGATGATTTAGGACTAAGTATTGGAGAGATGTCACTTCGCAAATTTCGGCTCATTTCTGATGTCGGAATGCAGTTACTGACGGTGAACATGGGGGATGGTATTTTGGTTGTGAACCAGAGAATCGACAGGGAAATAGTTTGTGGACGAAGTGCGACTTGTTCTGTTTCTCAGGACATAGCGGTAGAAAATCCATTGGAAATGCATCGTGTCGACGTGGAGATATTGGATGTAAATGATAACTCGCCCAGATTTCCCAAAATGAAATACGCTTTACAAATATCTGAGTTAACTACAGCAGGAGCTCTTTTCCCACTGGAGAAAGCGCACGATGCAGATGTAGGTACAAATGCGGTGAGTAATTATGAAATCAGTACAAATAAGCACTTTGGCCTGAAGACTCGGATCAGAAGCGATGGCAGTAAAATTGCAGAGCTGGTGTTAGAAAACCCGTTAGACCGTGAGCAACACTCTAGTTTTCAGCTGACACTGACGGCCATTGACGGCGGGACTCCTCGTAGATCTGGTACTGCAGAAATAATCATCACTGTACTGGACGGAAATGATAATGCCCCAGTATTTGATCATCAGATATATAGAATTAACGCATTGGAAAATTTACCGAAAGGAACCTTGATCATGACACTAAATGCTGTTGATTTAGACCAGGGAACAAATGGTGAAGTAAAGTACTATTTCAGCCATCATGTTTCTCACAGTGTGAGTGAATTGTTCAATTTGAACCCCGCAACTGGACAGATCAGAGTTGAAGGGTTACTGGACTATGAAGAAGAGAAGGTTTACCAACTTGATGTAGAAGCTGTGGACAATGGTACGCCTGCATTAATTGGGCGCGCCGAGGTTCTTGTTGAATTACTTGACGTTAATGATAATGCGCCGGAGTTAAAAATAAACTCACTATCCATTGAGGTACGTGAAGATGCTGCAAGCGGTACTGTGATCGCTATAATAAATGCAATGGATCGTGATTCAGGCGAAAATGGACAAGTGCAATGTCAGCTGCCACAACATATCCCATTTAAACTTCAAAAATCTTCGAACAGGCAATACAATTTCGTAGTGAGTAACTCACTGAATCGAGAAATCTCTCCTTTTTATAACATTTCCATTTCGGCACGGGATGCTGGGTCACCCCCTCTTTCCACAAATAAAACTATCCACATTTCGGTTTCTGATATAAACGACAATGCACCGCAGTTTACACAGCCGTTATATAATGTGTTCTTGATGGAAAACAATGCTCCAGCTGCATCAATATTTGCTGTCACCGCTTTAGACCCGGATTTGGGCAAGAATAGCGAGATATCGTATTTCTTATTGGACCTTTTTTTTCCTGAAAATTCTGCGTCTGGTCACTTTAGTGTTAACTCTGAAAGTGGGCGCATTTACGCGCTACGATCTTTTGACTATGAAATGCAGAAAAAAATTAAGATCAAAGTTCAGGCTCGGGATGCTGGAACTCCATCACTCACCAGCACTGCTCTCGTCAATATTATTATTCTGGACCAAAACGACAATACCCCAGTCATTTTGTCACCTTCAAACGACAACAGTTCAATTGTGATTGCATCAAAATCTGCACGTCCCGGATGCTTGGTGACCAAAGTAATTGCGACTGACGCAGATTCTGGACAGAATGCACGACTTTCCTACCAGCTCATAGAAGCTACTGATCACAGTATTTTTAGTGTCGGATATACTTCTGGGGAAATTAGAATAACGCGAAATTTTAGGGAGCAAGATGCTCGCAGACAGACGCTCGTGGTTGTGGTGAAGGACAATGGACAGCCGAGTCTCTCGAGTACAGTCTCAATTCTGTTGACAGTCCAAGGTAACATTACCGAAAATACCTTTGAACAAAAAAGTGAACCTAAAAATCCTGAATTATTTTCAGATTTAAATTTTCTATTGATCATAATTTTAGGATCAACTTCCTGCATATTTCTCTTCATAATAGTTTTTCTGGTCGTTGTGAAATGCAAACAAGACAGGAATACTTGCTGTTACACGTCCAGAATCCGTTGTTCCAGACAAAGGAATTCAGACGATGCCTCTCAGTGTAGAGACGTCGGAAAAGCAAATTTAAATTATCTAGATTCTGCTCAAATTCTGCCTATTCGTGAATCATATAATTACACCGTTTGTCTCTCTCCCGAATCCTCTAAGAGCGATTTTTTGTTCTTAAAACCATGTCACCCGACATTGCCTCTGGATGATATTAATATTCGTGACACAGAGAAATAATGCAATAAGTCCACGTGTAATGCAATTAATTTGCAGTTTATACATCTGTATGCATCCCCCACCCCTCAAATCAAGTTTTATTCGAATGCTTTCTCTGGAATTCTTGCTCCACTTATGTATTATCAGTTTCGGACGAGAACGTTGGAAGTGCAGTGTCTCAAATGCTGTTTTATGATTTCTATTAACATTAGAATAAAAGCTGAGCTATTTAGAAATTTAATCTGCTCAGGTTAAGTTCAGAAACCTGTGTTAACAACTGAATCGCAACAAGCACAGCCCTTCTATGGAACTTTTTGTTTTCAGTTTGGGTATTGTAGTTTGGTAACTGCTTGTCACGAAAAGAATTACATTGCTTTTGCAAAATATCCGAGGTGTAGAAATGTTTTCAACTATTTAAATTCTTGAATTATCAGGGATATGTGGGTTAGGTGGGTTATAGGGGATGGGTCTGGGTGGGATGCTCTGAGGATCGGTGTGGATTTGTTGGTCTGAAGGGCCTGTTTCCACACAGTAGGGATTCTGTGATGATGATGATGATGATACATGGGTGATAATATAAAGTTCTAATTAAATTTATGGAATAATCGAACAAGGAGCAGCGGTAAGCTATTCATCCCGTCATTCCAGCAGTCAATTTCATCAGAGCTGGCGTGATTGCAGTCTGAAACCTCTATTGCCTCCTATCCACGATAACATTTCATTAGTGACTTCAGGAGAAACTTTTACTTTTATCATCACAGATTCTTCTCGCATGATCTTTTCAGAAGGATATTCAAAAAAAGACTCACAATGCTGTAAGTAATTGCTTGATGTAAATGCAATCTAACATTTTTTGAAGAATGTGCAGTACACGCAGAAACTTCTACTCCTCAGACCGCTATAATATCTCAATATTTAGATGATAAACTTCTCTTTCCTTCAGTTCACCTTTTGAAATATAAAATGTCACATATTGCCACATTAAGCACCACTTGACAGCTGTTTGTGCATTTACCTATTTGAACCTTTATGTCCTCTCCACAGCTTATTTTCCTGCCGAGTTTAATGTTACCAGCTAATTTAGCAAGGATACCTTGCATTTCTTGGTCTGTGTTGTTTTGCAAATTGCAGAACGTTGAGGCACCTGATCCGTTTGGTACACCACTTATTCTATCTTGCATTCCGTAAGTATTATATAAGCAAAAGAATTTCTTCTTCGTTAGTTCGCCAACGCATTATCCATGCCAATGTATTACTTCCTGAACCATGAGGTTTAATTTTCTGCAATAATATTTGATGTGTTACTTGATCAAATGCCTTTTGGGAAAAAGAAACATTACATCAAGTTTTTCCTAATATAGATTCAATAACAGTTGCTTCCCTGCTGTTAGTAGACTTTGGTATGGAACTCTCACATGTTAATTCTGATCTGTCTCGTGCATCTTCTGTGTGGCTGTGACACTGTATTCTGCACTCCGGCCTACTACCTTGATGCACTTTGTAGGTTGCCATCTGCCTGACTAACATGCAAAACAACACTTTTCACTCTATCTCCGTGTATGCGACAACAGTTAATCAATCAATCCCGTCTATCCGCAGCAAATATTACTTCCTCAGAGACGTCCAATGACCTGTCTTGCCATGATTTCTCCTTCACAACGCCATTTTGACTTATTTCCTGATTACTTTGAATTTGAAGTTGTCTCTCGATGTGTATTATGATGCATGAATACGAGCTGCAAGAACCTTCCCTACCACCGATGTTCGCCAGCTGATATATAGATGGCTGTTTTCTGTCTCCCTCCATTTTGAACATAACTATTTTCCAACCTTACCGAATCTGAAAGTGGACAATATATAAAAATTCAAACCCAGACGTTATCTCACAAGAGAATTCTTTATGAGTCTATTTCACGAGCTTTTGCTTTAAAGATGTTAAAGATCATGTCTGACTGAAGTGAAATGTCCTTGCTTTTATTTCTAGTTCCTTCATAATAATCAATAATTTATTTTGCCCTGTTACCCACTTGCTACATTTGCCAGCTAACTTAATATTATGTAACACTTTCAGCAGATCACCTCGACCTGTCTGTCCACTTAAGTTAGGTAACTTCGCTCAAATTTTCCACTGATTCTCCATTCTTCCTGTAAAGTTGACGTTTCCATGTTATCCCACATGATGCCCATTCTGCTACTTTTTTTTTGCTTATTCGCTTCATTTCTCTATGGTCCTTTGCAGACTTTGTGCATTATCTTGTCAAAAGACCATCTTACTTTTTCCAGTGTCTTAGGCAAATTTACCTATGCTCATTCAATTGCCAAAATCCATTTTTTTGCTATAGATTGTAAGTATTATATACAGCTAGACAATCTGAAAACGCTCTTTATCTCTGCGTCACGCTGACACATTAAACATTTACCCTGGACCTGGATGAACAGATGAATACGAAGAAGAATAGACGGATACGGATTCTGTAAATAAAGATATTTTTAGTATGGAAGGGCAAAACGTGGCAGCGCAGGTTTGGCGGCTGAAGGGCCTGTTCCTGTGCTGTATTGTTCTTTGATCATTGTTTTTTCTACCCAATTTAATACTCGCTGAACTTTTGTGTAGTAAACTGTTTTTAACAATTCTGTTGCAGAGCTAATTTCCAAGGGGCTGTGACCCTTCCGGATTTGAAAGAATTTTTGCGCATTACAACCATGGCAAAAGGTTTGTAACGTGCATTATAATCATTATTGAACCAGAATAAATTTAAAAGAGACCCAGATTGATATTGGTCGTTCCCTTTAAGTTTGAAAAATGTTGTCTGCAAACATTCTGTGACAGTGAGCTATATTCTATTTTGCTCAGAGGGCAAATGCTTGTGGAACTCTGCAGAGTTAATCAAAAAATAGTTGTACATTTTAATTTATAGCAGTCAATGTTAACACATGAAGGCTACAAGCTATGTTTTCTGGTCGCTTCAGAAGAGTCAGGGATTGAGTTCAAGAGAAGACTTTTCAACTCAGTGTAGAAAACAGCACAGCTCATTTCAGAAATAAGTTTTGGTATCCTCTCGTACTCCAGGGTAGTTGGGAAGAAAGCCAGCTACTTCAGAAAAATTGGTTAGTTTGTAAAGCTTCCAGACAAGGTTAGATTGGATAGAAATTGGCAATTATTAGAACTATGAATGTTTAGGCCCTCAGATTTATGAATTCTTCATGTCAGCATTCTCAGAAAGAAATTAACGAATGGTATCCACGGTCCACTGAAGTGATGTCATAACGAAAACAGTTGAGATGGTTTGTAGTTCTCTGGATTTAAATACCTCTAGTGGTTGATGTTGGAACTCGGGTTGAAATTTTTTTTATGCTTCTGGTATAATGTTTGCGACTAATACAATGTGCATACAATCAATATGTAGTTCTTATGCACTTTTACATGTGTGGAATAGACATATTTTCTCTCGTCAATGAATATCTTCAGGTATGTTTGACAATGTTTCGTTGACTAACCACTATATTAATAATAAAAATTAATGATCTATCAAACCAAGTTTTATCCTAGAATATTATAATCCAGTTGTGGCAGTAGCTGAAATCAAATTTCAGCCAATTGGCCTCAATTTTCTCTGGCGACACTACAACTGAATGCTTATCAAAATTTCAAAGTAGCTTCAGATAGGTAGAGCAAAGCAATCCCGAATCAAATCACATCAAACCATTGCAATGCACTCAAATCCAGTTATTAATGATGATGGACAATTAACAAATTAAGGGGAGAAGCATGTTTCACAAATATAACCAACTTTGATGGTCATGGAGCCTAGAACACAAGTGGAAATGACAAGGTATTTGTAACATCATCATCCAGAAGTGAATTAAATGATTAAACCATCTTGGCCTGCTTCAAATGAGGTGACGTCTCTTGTTCTCGTACTTACCGTGCCAATTGACATGTTTGCCACAATAGCTACAATTACCTGCCATCTCTGCAACAATGTGGACAATTGGTAGTAAATTCCACAAGAACATGAAAAAAAAATCATTTCAGCAAATCAATGCCTCTTCAGTAATTTCAATCACAAATGAACCCATGAATTTTATTCTCAGCAATGCTTTGAAATGTCACTTAAACAGGAACAATCTGCTCAACAGTGATCAGTTCGGATGTGCAAAGACAGAGGCACTGGTATAAGTACAGCCTTAGTGAAAAAATGGTAAAATTATGAGAGAAGTGATAAAGTGTTCCCTTGCTGTAAAGTTATCTTTTTACCGCGTTTTCTTTTGAGAAATCATTGCATTCTTAAAGAGAATGGAATCAGGGTAATCGCTCCTCTTGTAGACCTGATCCTGAGAATTGTGTCCAGTTATGACTGTATCATAGGAACGATGCAAATGCATTGTAGAGAGTGCAGAACTGAAAAAGAAAATCAGGGATGAGGAACTTTGGTTATGGCAACAGTTTGAAGAATTTTGGACCATTCTGAGATGAAAGCTTACAGGGATTTGGTAGAACTTTGAAAAATCATGAACGTGATGAATAGAGTGGATAGGTAAAAGTTCTTCCTGTTTGTAAAGGGAACAAAGAGGAGACGGTGAATATTTAAAGTAATTTTCACTTATCACGTAGATAGAATGAAATGCGCAGTTTGGAATTGTGGGAACGACAGCTTCATTTCAAGCATTCACGAACGCATTGGATAGTTATTTGGACATAGATAACATGCAATGATACGGGGGGTCGTCGTGGAAAGCAGGAGATTAATTCTAAGTAAAGATGCTCGTTTGAAGAACCAGTGCAGGCACAACGGACCGAATAGACGCTGTTTGTGCTCTATCAATTTTTTGGGATTTGTCATTCTGAAGTGATGGTCGTGCCTCTCTCAAAGGAAAGTTGCAATGATTGCTTTATGATAATATTTGGGCTAAAATTTGAGTTGCAAGAGTGTGTCAGGGTAATGTCCTCGCACCAATCAATTTCCACTGCTGCATGGTCTTGTTGTCAGAAATGGGCATGTATATTCATGATTTTTTTGTGATCTTTATCATTCCTTAGGTACTGAAGCACTCGACGTACTGGTCAGTACTGAGTCTGACCTCTAAAGTTACAAGTAATTATTCGTGGCATGCAAGTGCCACTAAAAAGTGTTCTATAGGAAGAGGAAATCTTACGATCTGCCTTGGTGTTCATGTGACCATTGATAAATCCTGCAGTAATAAAACCGTGATCATTCTGACGGCAGATTAACTCAGTTGATTGAATGGCTATTTTGCTAATGCTATTCTGCTATTTTGCAGTGTAATGTCAACTCCATAGGTACATTAAACAGATATAAAATATAACAAAGAACTGCACATGTCAGAAATGAGAAACACAAACAGAAATTGCTGGAAAATCTCAGTTGGTCTGACAGCATCTGTGGAGAGAAGGCAGATTTAAGGCTCGCAGTCCGGTGATTCTTATTCAGAATGGATCATAGTTAGATAAAAGTTGGTATATATGCTGAATATGGGTCGTTGTGAGGATAAATGTTATGTGGTGAGGGAGCCCAGATAAAGAGAATAATAGTTGGGAAGACAAAGGAATGGGTAAAAGTTAGCCTACATGTGATTCCTTATCGACATCGGTATGATTTACTGTTAATGTCCCTCTGAAATCACCTAGTAAATCATCCAGGTAAAATTCAAATCGGGACTGATGAAAGGAAAAGTTGCTATCAGTGATGCTCATATCCGTGAATGAATAGGACGAACAGTCTAATGTTTTGACCTTGTGAATTGGCCACTAGTGGGCCAAAATTCAGATAGTTTTATGCCACTGTTTATCAATATATTTCAGAGATCGCCTACTTAGCTTATCCTACTATTCAGTTTATTTTTGAAAATTATTAAGAGTCACTTACTCAAAAAATCCAAACGATAATATCGACTGAATATGACATTTCATTTTTACTGATGTCAGCCACTATTTTCCTCACTGCGAGATAATTTGTCATACAGCCTTGGAGTTATATCTTCATCAGTTGTCTACCATTAGCTTTATCCCGACTCTTCGGTGTTCTACTGGATCATTCTTGAAACATTTATTACATAAAATTTGCAAAATTCATTTATGCTGCATTAGACATTGTTCAATTTTTCACTTTTTTTATTCATATTCTGTTATTTGCATGACTCATTTATGCTGTCGCATTTAGTTAAAATAATATATCAGTGCAATTGTTTCGACTCTGGTTTCTTATCTTGTTGTGTAAAACCCAACATATACAAGACTTTGCCTTTCACATTGTCACCGTCCATTGAATTCAGTTCTCCTTTTTTTCATGTATCAAATCTTTACCAATGTGAATAAGAACAGAAGAATGTAATACTCAAGCAGTCTTAACAAATTAGGCCCTTTTATACTACTCTGCCGCATAATAAGTTTATAGTTGAATTTCTTTGGTATACTTGGTTCCAAATAACCCATCGATGTCTGTTTTGAGAATATGCAAGGGCAGTTCATTAAAAGCTCTCTGGGGCATTTTGACAAGTAAACATAAATCCAGTTTACTGCACAATAGGTTTCTGACAACATTTATCCAAGAATTTTGGGTTGGTTTATTAAAGGGAACCGATTATCAGGTGGGATAGCCCCAAACGGGGAGGTGACGGCCTGGTGGTATTATCACTCAGCTGTTAATCCCGAGGCCTAGATAATCTTCTGGGGACCCGGGTTCGAATCCTGCCCCAGCAGATGGTAGAATCTGAATTCAATAAATATCGGGAATTGAGAGTCAAACGATGACCATGAAGCCATTGGTGATTGTCGTGGGAAAAACCCAACTGGAAGGAAGCTACCATCCTTATCTGCTCTGGTCTCCAGGTGACTCCAGAACCACAACAAAGTGGTTGAGTCTTAACTGCCATCTGGGCAATAAATGCTGCCTAGCCAGCGACGCACTCATCGCATGAGTGAATAAAAAAACTGTTCAGGATGATGAGTGGGTTATTTCGATCTAACCTTTATGGATTGTGACAGGAGTTTCTCTGGATTAACAGTCCAGCAATGGTACCAATAGGCCATACAATTCGATGCTTCTATCATTTTTATTACAAAAATCAAGTGGGAAATCACGGTTCATTATTTGAGCCAGAAAGTTTTATTTACTCTCATTTTGTGACATTGGGATAAAAAATGGGCGATAACGGTCAGTTGACGTGGAATTCTTTTCTGAAGGAGGGTCCAAGCCCGAAACGTCTGCTTTCCTGCTCCTCTGATACTGCTTGGCCTGCTGTGTTCATCCAGCTCTACACCTCGTTATCTCTGATCGACATGGGATGTAAATTTTGCTCAAGGGACATGCCATACTTTGAATTGCAACAGATGATGCATGCACGGAATTTGCACATACCTTTTGTTTTACAATACCAGGATAAAGGCCATCAGTCGTACGCATTTGTCAGCACGAAGATCCACGAATGCTATTAGAACTCTTTTATTAGAGAATGTGATATATTTTTCCCAGTTCCTCCCTGTTATTCCATTTGCAGTTAGAATCAAAGAGTTATGCAGCATGAAAGCAGACCCTGTTGTCCAGCTCATTTGTGTTGAAAAGATAGGATAAAGTTACCTGGTCCCATTTGCCACCTTGTGGCCGAAACCCTTCCCAATCATGTATCACCCCGTCAAACCCCCCCACCCCCCACCACTGAATCGTTTTGAAAGTTGTAAGCTTACCCGTTTCCATCACTTCCATTGGCAGCTCGTTCCATACATTTACAGAAATTTGCATCCAGTTTCGTGAATAGCAAAATACTAGTTCAATTCATCCATGTTTTCCGCTTCAATTATCCATAGTTGTTTCGTTAATATTGTTTCCATTCGGCCTATTTATGCCACCTTTGTCTAATCTTAAACTGAAAGCGCTGGTGAAAATCGACAGATCTTACAGCGTCTGAAGAGAGTGAACACTGTGAAAACTTTGAGCTCAATGACTATTCTATATTTTGATTATCTGTCGTAATTTGTGTTTAACAGTTTTTTACTTGTGTATTCACAAGTTTTGCATTTACGTCTACAATTTAAAATCTACATTACATTCAGGAATGGTGTCCCTTATTATGCTTAGAGTTTTTTGTAACTTCTCAACGTACCTGTTCGTTTACTTTCAGACTTGTACTCTCCATCCTTCCGAGAACTGCAGATCTTTAAGAAAGTAATCTCCATTAATAAGATGTGGAGCTGAATGAACACAGCAGGCCAAGCAGCAACATAGGAGCAGGAAAGCTTGACGTTTCAGGCCTAGACCACTTCTGATGAAGGATTTACGCCCGAAACGTCAAGCTTTCCTGTTCCTATGATGCTGCTTGGCCTGCTGTGTTCATCCAGATCCACACCTTGTTATCTCGGATTCTCCAGCATCTGCAGTACCTGTTATCACCAACTTCCATTAATGTTTTTCTCTCTTGTCCTCTCACTTCTTTGATTTCATCCACCTGCACAAATTTCATCCCTTTCACCTTTTATATAATTCAAAACATTCGTTGATTCCTTTTAATAAATCCAAAGAGATAATGACACTACTCGTAGTCGTTTCCTGAAACAATGTAATCTATATTCTCTGATGCTTTACTTGCAGAACAAGTTCAGTGGGTACCATTTAAGCAATAATTAGCAATCTCGAGCACTATTGACATGTTTCCTTCAATGACCAGGCAACAACCTAACCTTAGAGATAATAGGTACTACAGATGCTGGAGAATCCGAGATAACAAGGTGTGGAGCTGGATGAACACAGCAGGCCAAGCAGCATCATAGGAACAGGAAAGCTTCACGTTTCGGGCATAGACCCTTCATCAGAAATGGTCTTGGACCGAAACGTCAAGCGTTCCTGCTCCTATGATGATGCTTAGCCTGCTGTGTACATCCAGCTCCACACCTTGTTATCTAACAACCTAACCATACTGTGCCAACACCTCTGTGAAGTCATGAAATCCTTTTAAGAGGCTGAAAGAACACAGAAAGCCAGACGGCATCTGGAGGGAAAATAAAAGTCAATGTTACGGCTATTACCCTTCTTCAGGACTGCTCGTTTCCTCCACATGCTGCCTGGATTGCTGTGTTCTTTCAGCCTCCTGTTTGTCTATCTTGGATTGCAACATCCGCAGTACTTTAGTCTCCAATCCTTTCAAGACATCTCTTTCAGAGAATTTCAGTATTTCACACGATCAAAATGTTAGCAGTAGACCACAAGTGAACTAAATCAAATTGATTCCTCCATTTTAGATAATCATCACAAAAACAGGAAAAAACACAGTAGCAGCCTTAGATTATATCGTTCTTTGTGCCTTCTTCCACGCGGAACATCGACATGGCTCATATTTTCTCACGAATGGACTTTTCATCCCATTCTCCATGCTTGCTAATTCTACAAGAGACCAAAGAATTTCTATCGCCCTTCCTTGAGCTAAATGGATGGTAAAACTTCGCTGAGACCCTCTCTGGCAACGGATCTCTGTCATACATGCACATAATCATTATGAATGCCTGTTTGAGGTTGTATAAAATTAGGTAAATCCGCCCTGACGCAACACACTGGTTGTTGAAATTTTCATGCATTCGTTTAGAACATCTAGAACATTGTGGACACAATGGGCAAAATGGCCTGCTTCCACCCTGTAAGGATTCTAGGATTCTATAATTAAATCCTTGTCAAAGGCATGGTGTTTACAAATGTCCAAGCATTGCGTAAATTTTATGACGAGGATGTAGAAGCCTTTTTTTTTTCTTTCAGAAAGCAGCTAAACGAATGAAGTGGCTGGTGACCATGTGAGTTTTGTTGATTCAAGCAAAGTTAGTAAGCGTAGTTAGTGACATATTTGCATCACTATCAGAGGAGGTATCTGAGGGTTATGAGGAGGTGATGAAAGCCATTTTAAGTGCGTATGAGCTAGTGCCTGAAGCTGATAGACAACATTTCAGGAATGCAAGGAGGGTTGCTGGTCATATGCACATTAAGTTTGAAAGTGTCAAACATAATTTTGACAGGTGGATAAGGGCATTAAAAATAGAACAAATATATGACGCTCTTAGAGAAATGATTATTTTGGAGGAGTCCAAAAATTCACTTCCTGAACTAGTGAAAAATCACACGGAAGACCATGGAGTTAAAACAGCAAGATTAGCAGTTTTAAAGGCTGATGATTATGAGTTTATTCATAAGTCAAAGTTTGTCTTTTAGCATCAATATCAATCTGTGAGGGATAATAATTGAGGTAAAGAGAAATCCTCAGGTACCAAGGGAAAGGCAGATCTCATTGAAGATAACAAAGACCGTTTACCGCAGAGTAAGAAGAAAATCAATGAAGGGGAGAGAGAAGTAGAAAAGTTGAGATAACAAGGTGTGGGGCTGGATGAACACAGCAGGCCAAGCAGCATCACAGGAGCAGAAAAGCTTGACGTTTCGGGCCTAGACACTTCATCAGAAATGGGGGAGGGGAAGGGGGTTCTAAAATAAATAGGGAGATGGGGGAGGCGGACAGAAGATGGATAGAGGAGAGGACTGGTAGAGAGGAGACAGACAAGTCAAAGAGGCGGGGATGGATCCAGTAAAGGTGAGTGTAGGTGGGAAGGTAGGGAGGAGATAGGTCACTCCAGGGAGGAAGGACAGGCCAAGGGGGCAGGATGGGTTAGTAGATAGATGGGGGTGCGGCTTGAGGTGGGAGGAGGGGATAGGTGAGAGGAAGAACAGGTTAGGGAGGCTGGGACGAGCTGGGCTGGTTTTGGGATGCGGTTGGGGGAGGGGAGATTTTGAAGCTTGTGAAATCCACATTGATACCATTGGGCTGCAGGGTTCCCAGGCTAAATATTAGTTGCTGTTCCTGCAGACTTCGGGTGGAACCAGATCATCCCTACCCTACCTCCCCACCTACACTCACCTTTACTGGCTCTATCCCTGCCTCTTTGACTTGTCTGTCCCCTCTCCACCTATCCTCTCTTCTATCCATCTTCTATCCGCCTCCCCCTCTCTCCCTATTTATTCCCGAACCCTCTTCCCCTCCCCCATTTCTGATGAAGGGTCTAGGCCCGAAACGTCAAGCTTTCCTGCTCATATGATGCTGCTTGGCCTGCTGTGTTCATCCAGCCCCACACCTTGTTATCTCGGATTCTCCAGCATCTGCAGTTCCTATTATCTCTAGTAGAAAAGCTGAGGTGTTTTCGCTGCAATAAAGTAGGCCACATGAAGTCATAGTGTTGTGCTTTGGAAAAAGCACTGAGAAAACAGATGTAGGAAAACAGATAAGCCAGTGAATTTTATTAAGGTGGTAAAGGAGATCGCAGTGGAGCCTACCAAAAGCTGCACTGGAATGTCCAAACTGGTTGGAGGTTAGTTGAGAAGTGCCAGATCTTCTTCAACTATTTAAGGTAAGGCTTAATTGCATAGACCAGGAGAAGAGGGTAAAGAAGTTACAGTTTTAAGACCCACAGGATCATCTCAATCATTGACGTCGAGAAATGAAGAGATATGTAATTCAACAAGGCTATTGCCAGAAAAAGTTTAATATGCGGAATTCATAGTGAGACGAGAAGTGGTCCATTATGTAAAGTGAGGTTGGAGTGTCCGGTGAAAAGTGGAGAAGTGATGGTACGAGTATTGGAGAATCTCTTGGCTGCAGGAATACGAATTGTCCTTGGTAGTGATATAGCTGGATCACAGGTAGGATTGCTGCCTACTGTGGCTAAAAAGCCAATGGAAAATCAGGCAACTGAGGTATTACAGGAAGTATATCCCGGGATTCTTCCTGACTGTGTGATAACAAGGTCACAAAACCATAGGTTGAAGCAGGAGGAGAAATCAAAGAATAAAGATAACGAGGTTGAAGTAGGATTATCAGAGACCATGTTTGATAGAATGTAGTTGAGACAAAATAAGAACAATAATAATAAGGTGGAGGAAAAAGTTCAGAGAAATTAACTGAGCTACAACATAAAGATGAAAAACTGAAGCAATTGTCTAGGAAAGCGTACACGGGAGAAGAATCTGATTATCTTTCCGAATACTACTGTCTTAGTGATGATGCCTTGATGAGGAAATGGAGACCATCATATATTCTGACGGATAAGAAATGAGCAAATGTACATCAAGTTGTATTTCCAGTGGATTATAGAAAGGAAGTGTTGCAGACAGCACACGTATTACCTATAGGAGGTAATTTAGGGTTAATGAAAACTCAAGACAAAATACCAAAACAATTTTACTGGCATTGACTGCTTAAGGATGTAGTTGAGCTTTGACAGACATGATGTATGTGTCAAGTAATTGAAAAAACCTCAGGCAGTGATAAAGCCAATACTTTTCATACCCATTCCTGGATTTGAGGAACCTTTTTACAAGGGTCTGAATTGGTTACAAAGGACCCGTGCTCAAACAAAAAGTGGGAATCATAGTTAACAACAATGCATGTATCCACTGGACATACAGAGGATATTTCACTATGCAATAGCACAGCTAAAAGGACTGCAGAAAAGTTACTCAAATTTTTCATTGGATATGGATTACCCACAGAGATACAATCAGAACAAGGGTTAAATTTTGCCTCAGAATTATTCCGAAAAGTTATGGTTAGTTTAGGAATAAAACAATTCAAATATATTATGTACTATCCAAAATCACAGGGAGCATGACAATGTTGGCATTAAACTTTAAAGACCGTGATGAGGACTTATTTTCAAGACTATCCAAACGATTGGAATAAAGAAATTCGATTTGTATTTTTTGCAATTAGGGCTGCAACAAATGAAACCACCAAATTAAGTCAATTCGAATTAGTTTTAGGGCATGAGTTAAGAGGATCACTGAAATCAATTAAGGAGAAATTGCTGAGTCAGAGATCACATATTTGGACTATGTGTCAAATTTTAAGTAGGGTTTAAATAGAGTGGGTGAGTTGGCTAGACAACATTTAAAAATAACACAGCATATGATGAAACAGAAAACAGATGAGAAATCAAAAATTCAAAGTTTTGTTCATGGAGATAGAATGTTTTTTTATTCATTCACGGGATGAGGGCATCGCTGGCTAGGCAGGACTTACTGCCCAAAATTAGTCGCCTGGGGACAGTCAAGAGTCAACCATATTGCTGTGGGTCCAGAGTCAAAAGTAGGCTAGATGAGGTAAGGACAGCAGTTTCCTTCCCTAAAGGACATTAGCAAAACAGATAGGTTTTTCCGACAATCAACAATGGATTCATGGTCATCATTGGATTCTTAATTAATGGACCTTATCAAATCTAAAGGAGATTGAATGATGTGAATTATTAAATAAGGACTCCAAGTAGAACGAAATCTCACAATGTGTGTCATGTGAATCTGCTGAAAAGTTATTTTGATAGGACAGAAAGCAAAAGAAGAATGTGTTTCTGGTTACACCACAGAGTGAAGAACAATGTTCATAGGATTCTGAATTGGACATTCCTCAGATTAGATTGGACAATGTGGAAGCTCTTAAAAATTGGGATAAATTATTGATTTACTTTCTAGAGGAGAATCAAGATGACCTGAAAGAGTTATCATAATTGCATGGCAAGACATGTGGGAATAAACTGTGAAGTACTAATCTAATTACCTTGATGTAGAATAGGAAATGCTGTTCCAATTAAACAACACCACTATAGATTTAAACCTCCAAAAGTGGCGAAGGTTCAAAAAGAAATTGAACCTATGTTCAAAGACGAAGTGATTTGCAGCGAGTGGAGCTCACCCATAGCAATGCCATCAAAACGAGATTGTACCCAACGATTATGTGTGCTCTACCACCGATTCAATGCAATTACAAAGTCTGATTCATATCTTATTCCACGTTTGGAAGACTGTATTTAGAAGATGAGACAAGCAACGTATATTTCTAAATCAGGTTTACACAGAGGGTACTAGCAGGTGGCTTCATCTGAAAGAGTGAAAACAGTTTTGGCTTTATTAACACGGAGTGGACTGTATCAGTTTAAAGTCATGCCATTTTGTGTGAGACATATGCCAGGCAGGTTTCAAAGACTAACCAATGAAGTCGTTTCTGGATTTCTAATTGGGTGGTGTACATCGACAACTGATGATTTTTAGTCACACATGAAAGCAACAATTGCAGCATTTATCAGTATTATTCAATTGACTTTTGGAGACAGGCACAATGATAAACCTGATTAAGCGAGAATTTACAAAAGCCCAAGTCGTATTCCTGTGCCATGTTAGCAGACATGAACAGATGGCTCCACGGAATTTAAAAACAAAGGTTATTGAGGAGTTTCCCATATCATCGACGAAGAGAGCAGTACTATAATTCTTGGGATTGTGTGGGTTTTATCAGAAGTTTGTACCAAATGTTAAGAGTGTGGCTGTTCCGCTGACTGACTTATTGAAGAAGTGCAGAAAATTTCAATGGATGGCAGAATGTCAGAAAGCATTTGACAACCAAAAAACTGTGTTAACTACTGCTCCAGCATTAGTCACACCTAATTATGCAAAGCCATTCAAAATGTCTTTTGATGTGAGTAATATGAATGTTGGTGCTGTACTCTCTTAAGAAGATAATGATAATCCAGAAAGACCTATCGGGTATTTTTCCAGAAAGTTCAATGCACATCAACAGAAAGATTCCAAGATTGAGAAGGAAACCTTGAGCTTGGCGTTGGTATTACAGCATTTCAACATTTATATTATGAGGAATGGTCGCTGGACCTGAAATAATAACTTTGATTTCTCTTTGCAGATACTGCGAGACATGCTGAGCTTTTCCAGTAACTTCTGTTTTTGTTTCTGGCCTACAGCATCCTCAGTTCTCTTGGTTTATGTGTTGTCAGTAACGTGTCTGAGACAATTATAGATACTAATCAGAACTCATAAAAGTTTTTTTAGATGAAGCGTATTATTACAGCGATTCAATTTGAAAATTTTACATGTGGCAGGACTTAGAAAACACGATTGCTGCTGTGTTGCTGCGAATTGGATGATTAAAAGTGGAGGCTGTCAATGGGAGTAGTAAACAGAACGAAATAGAATGTAGTAATGAATGCTTGTATGCTTGGTGCAAATGCAATGCATCCGTATTATAGTTTACTATTAAAGTAAGACTAAGGGTTTTAAAATGAAGTCATCTTTGTACATCGATGATTCTTTTTTAAAAGGGGATGGGTGTGATGGTATTACTTTAAAAAAGTTACATTGTTCTGGGTTTTCTTGAAAAGAGGTCGTAAAGGCAGGTGTATCGAAGTGACTAGAAAGCAAACCTACATCAACAGTTTAAGAGGCTGTTAGGTCTTTTTCTTAAAAAGGAAACCGTTTAACAATGGAAGAGGAGTGGCCAGTTCTCCCAGATCAGGTTTTCTATTTTTTTTAAGCTGTAGCAGTGACAAGATAGTTGGGTCCCAGAAGAGATGCAAACTTCAGTAAAAGATTCCTAACTGTGACTTTCTCTGAAATGTCTCTCGCGTTCCCTCTTGGTTTGGAAATTGGCCTACAAGACTCGGTGTTTGAATTTACCTTTTTTGCCAAGGTTTGCGTTTATGGATTGTTACTATATTCGGGCAATTAATTAGTAATAGTCATTGTATCTAGTATTTGATCACGTTTCCAATAGTTGTTATCCTAAATTCCTCTTTCATTTGTTTGTGTTTTAACTACAGTGTTTAAATAAATTGTTTTTCTTAACGCCGAGTGTTTTGACCAGTTGCATCACATTTGCAACACACACTTCATGTCTACCTTTAAACTAAGAAAAAAAAAACAGTATCTAGGCTATCTTCTTAAAATATTTTGAGGGTGTCCGGCCTGGCCCATAACACATGACATTGAACTGAATGTAAAGAAGATGATTGCGTGCTGTGATCAAAGAAAGTGTCAAGAATAAATCTGCAAAAAGCAGGAAGCTGCCACTGCTAGTTCATGGGAAGTTCAGGGAAGCATGATGTTTCTGGTAAAGTGTGGGAAAAAGAAGTTTACCAATGATTCCAGATGACAACATAGCGCAGTTAAAATCGGTTATTCTTCTGACCGACTGTTCATGGAGTGATTCAAAGCAAAGAGTGGCGCAATTTCAGGTACAGCAGAACTAATATAAAGATGGAAGCAAGAAATGGAGGACTCTGCAGAAGTGATAGCAAAAACATCAAAATTCTGCACAAGCCCCTTTCTCCCAGTGAAGTTAAAAAGGCAACTGTGAAAATTATATCGTGTTTACAACAAGATTACACAACCTTTTCAGTGCGAGCGTTCATTTCATTCTGGTTAAATCTGTTATAACAGACGGTGTTGTTGGTAAACATCAAAGCGTCTAAAATGTGTCAGAAAGAAGCTAAAATATTCGGAATTAGTTAGAACCTTGCTTTTGAAATTTAATTAATGTGGTAACATCTTAGAGAAAAAGGTAGAACAAATGGCTTGTCATATGCACCTATGTTGTTTAAAGGTAGTGTTATACATTAATGCTTTTTTAAAAACAATCACAATGTTTGAGTAAAATCAAAGAAAGGACAATGCAATTTCAAATGACAAATTGATTTATCTGCAGGTGTCAAGACTTTCGTAAAATGAAATATGTTAAGTTGCTACATGGTGTAACATCGTGACTTGGCTCAATTCTATTCTCAGATCAGCAAATCACTTATTTTTTCTGCTAACAGCAGCTTAAAAATGATCATAAACCTTCCAATTTCCACATTAATAAATGTACAGTTCTAAATTTACAGTTATGATCGGATGTTAAGTGGGATTATATCCAGAGGCAGACCGGGTGTTGTATTCTATTTTTAAACGACTTCAAAAGCTACCCAAGTACTGATAATACAGTAAGAGAGACAGGAATCTTGCAGCTGAAGACCTTTACTCCAAATTTTGGCGAAAGGACAACTATACGTTTTGTTCTATTTGGAGACAACGTTTTGAAGAATGAAAGAACCATGAAATTTACTCCGACAACTTTTGTATTCAAAGGAAAGCATTGTTTAATATCATTATGGAATTGGGATTGAGAAAGTAATTGATAATAATTGCTGTTTCAAACAATTGACGGTAAATGCACGTGAAGCTGAAGAGACAAATAAGATTAAATCTATACTCACTGCAAAAATAATTGGAAAGAATATAGGCAGTCTTATGTCGTGTCAGAAGGAGAATTTTTTTCAGTAAGAAATGATGTGGTACTGAGAGAATCTGTACAGCACTGCTGAGGTGAACACAAAGAAAAGCCTCAACAATGTTGGTTTGGAATAAGTTCAAAAGAAGGCAAGGCCTAGCATTATCTAGGCAGTTACTTTTCATAAAATTTTGTGCCCGTTTTAAGGTAGAACACACAGGCAGAACTTAGTTGTACTTGAAACCATACAGCTTTGTAATTGAATTCACTTTTGCAATATATTGCGAATGACATTTTTGCCCTGTATAATTCCTTAGAGTTCCTGACTCGTTTTCAATTTCACTGAATTCGATGGTCCTCTGAGAATATATTTTAAAAAAGGGGAAAATGACACGATGTGGAATGGCATTAACTTACTTTAAATACAGTTAAATAGAATATATCATGTGAAAAGAATGCATGGAAGAAATCAACCAACGAACAACTTTGATGATATCTTGGAGATGTGTGTGGCCATATGCATGAAATGCAATAAAATGCAATAAAAATAACTGAATTATATAATCTTGTCTCGACACAAAACACGAAGACCCAGCATGAAGTATGTGCATGCCTTCTCTTCCGTTCTGATCAGTTGATAAGGTAAACCGAAAGTCAGTAATGCATAACGTAAACGTGGCATTCTGATGCAAGAGTACAGAAGTGACTTACTAACTGAATGTGAATATGGTGGTGTTGGGCTGGGGTGGACAACTTCAGAAATCACACGACACAAGCATTCTGAGCGCTAACAGAGGGGCAGAGCTCCAAAAGATTGTGGTTTCAAGGAAATCTGTTGGAGTATAACCTGGTGTCGTGTGACTTCTGAACTCGCTATCTGAAGTAAATAAAATGAAGGAATACGTGATGACAAAACACTGAAGTATATGTTTTAGACATGTGCATCTACATGGGAGAATTGTTATCCCGCCCCAAAGAGCAGAAAAAAAGTAGATTTAAGTGATTATGGTCCTATCACATAATCCATATAGAAACTGATCTTTATATCAAAGTAGTATTTTTGAGAGGTCATTACAATAAATATGAAATCTGATGAATGTTCGGTTGGGCAGTCAAATGCTAAGAGGAGAGGGTAAAAGTACATAATAAGAAAAATGCACAAATGAGTGCAAATGAAATGACGGCTCAGTTTTTTTTGAAATCCAAGTGTAATATGTCATTGTAAATCTATGTACCATAAAGAGTCAAGGATGATCCAAGGTCCTCAGAGGATATTGGGATAGGTTTAATGCATAAGCAGGGAAAGGTGTGGGAGTATTCCATCAATTTTATCTGGAAAATGTAAAGTGTAAAACTGCTAGACCAGTTAGAGAATGAATGCAGAAGAAACAGACTCCAACAATTGGGGAAGGGAGCAATAAATAGGCTGCTTGACATTCCGACTCATAAGCGCATGTCCAATGATGTGAGACATGAAAAAGTATCGGTTCCAGGAGACTTGGATCTGAAAGAGCAGTCACACATATGTGTGTTGTGAAACTAGAAATCCTGATGTGCTGTAATTCTCTTCATCCAAGACCTAAAATGACCCACTTGTGGCATGAATATCCAGAAATGTCACGGGCTGAGTGGTAGCACGCAGAATGCATATCGTCAGGTGCAGAATTACTGCATCACAATTAAAGTCAGGATAATTAAAGATGGATTCCATGTGATATTTATTGCATCTGGAAGCATTTCATTTGTTTCTAACCTTCTGAAGCAAGTATGAAAGGCAGGCTTTTCTTTGTCCACGCTTTCAAAGGCACAGATGAAGAGTAAACGACTCTAGTCAGCATTCTTCATTTACACTATCTCTCAGTTTGGCTATACAATCCTTCCATTAGCCTTGTACCTCAAATAAATCTCCTATATGACAAAGACTTCATGGTCACATATGACTTTTGTGGTCCAGATCAAGAAAATAAAATGCTTCGAAACCACACTTGGCGTGAATTTCTGCACAATGTCAGCCAGATTCTTGGTTGAGAATGTTGGCTTACTAAGTACTGGTCTAGCGGTAGATATCAACTGGTACGATACCATTGGTATGTTATCTACGATGTATTAGGAAACCAAACTTACACTTTTAAACTCGATATATTAGTTAATAGTTATTTGTGACTTTCAAAAAGCATGTTTACTTTGCAAAGAGGGAAGTGTTGGAAATTAATGTGCGTTTAAAACTGAGTTTTTCCATTATTTATCATGTGGCATGAGAATTCACTTTATTCGCTGTTACAGAGGAAAATAACTTTAAATATTGCTAGTACAGGAAGTTAAAGGATAAGGCACAAGAATGACAAGAGATATTGAGGGCAGGATGACCTCGTTAACTAGTGCCAATGCCCGATTTGCCACTTTCAGTCTGCTGTTAGCAATGTATTATTTTGGAAAAAATAATAAGTTGCTGCTCATAAAAAAAAGGAAAAACTAGTCATCAGTGTGTGCAAGCAAGCGGCAGTGGTCAAGCTAGCATCACGAGAAGCAGTCGGTGTCATTGACTTAAAGTTTTAAGATTGGTGAGTGGTGCAGTTTAGATTTCCAGCTCGTAAAATGAAATATATTAAGAAGTGCAGCATGAAAGTGACTGAGAGATTGGGAAAGGTTACAGCGAAAGGAAACATCACCTTCTTTAGAACAGGTCAAAGGTTTCGGAGAAGAATAAGGAACGTCCCATCACAGATTCATCAAAGACTGCGGAATACCAAGGATGAACAGCAAAGCACTCTAAACCATATTGGTTTTATGGTATCTCATCTCCAATCTACAGAACAGTTTCCTAGTATTTAAAATATTCTGGTCTATCAGGGGTTGTATATTTCATTGCATTCCCGAAATTATGCGTCATAAACTCCTACCTCAGGATTAAGACAATAAGCAATCCGAAAATTGCATACAAATGGCAGAATGGATTCATAAGATATCTTCCCCACCAAATGCTATATGGGCATCACCACCGCAAATTTCATAATTTGGCGTTACAATAAAATTTAGCAAAGTGAGCATACTCCCTATTAATATCATGCCTTTTTCTTATCAAATTTCTCCTCAAAAATGTGATTTTACCTACAGATAAACAGGTCAACGAATTCATAACAGAGCAATTAAAATGTTCCCTTTATAGTAATGTCGGGCCGCCAAATAATTGAAATCAGCAGAAACATATATTGAGAACCGATACACCCTCATCAAGGAATCATTTTTCAACACTTCTCAGATTGTTGCTTCTGAAAGTGCTTAAATAATAAGATTGACGGCCTTTGAATCATTATGTCTAGATTAAAATTATTTTATTTCTAAGTTAAGCTATTATTACTTGTTAATGGTTAATGGCAAAAAATGATATTCATTAAAAAATGCTATTGGGAATATTAACTACTGCAAGAGGGGATTTTAGTTGCGCACTATTAAACATAAGGTTCACTGGTATTCTCACTCCTTGAGAGCAGTTTTGCTTTAAGAAATGCTTGGTGCAATTATGGGTAAGGACTCTTTGTGTCGCTGTCTACCAATGGGAAAACCAAGAGATCTACCCAGCCTCCTCCTTCAATACGAAACACTGCGCAGAATCAAAGAGCAGGGCAAAGTCTCTCGCACCTAAACCATCTTGCGCTGAAAGGTCAGTTCGAGATTTCACGTTTATTGTTTTAATGTCGACATTTTTTCATCAGAAAATGTAGTTAATTTCATTGAGAGCGAGATAAGACGAAGCGGTAGGACGGCATTTTGGCAGATTTACAATTGGGTCTAATCCGGAACAATGGCGAAAAGCCTCAGGCGGCTGTTCTATTTTGTGTTACTGACTTGCGTCTCGGATTTAATCTGCGGTCGACTACAATACGTGATTCCCGAAGAAATGGAGCGCGGTGCTTTTGTTGGGAATATCGCGGAAAATTTAGGCCTAAGCATTGAAGAGATGTCATTTCGCAAATTTCGGCTTGTCTCTGACGACGGAATGCAATTACTGAAGGTGAACATGGAGAATGGTATTTTAGCTGTGAACGAGAGAATTGACAGGGAAATTCTCTGCGGACGAAGTGCGACGTGTTCTGTTTCTCTGGACATAGCGGTTGAAAATCCATTGGAAATGTACCATGTCGACGTGGAAATATTGGATGTAAATGATAACTCGCCCAGATTTCTGGAATTGAGATACACTTTACAAATATCTGAGTTAGCCGCAGCAGGAGCTCTTTTTCCACTCGAGAGTGCGCACGATGCGGATGTGGGTACAAATGCAGTGAATAGTTATGAAATCAGCACAAACAAGCACTTTGGTTTGAAGACTCACACCAGAAGCGATGGGAGCAAGATTGCAGAGTTGATATTAGAAAACTCCTTAGACCGTGAGCAAGACTCAACGTTTCATCTGACGCTGACGGCCATTGACGGTGGGATTCCTCGAAAATCTGGTACTGCAGAAATAGTCATCACTGTGCTGGATGGAAACGATAACGCCCCAGTATTTGCTCAGCGGTTATATAGGGTTAACGTATTGGAGAACGTACCTGAAAGTACATTGATCATCACATTAAATGCTGTTGATTTAGATCAGGGAGCAAATGGCGAGGTAAAGTACTATTTGACAAATTTGGTTTCCCACAGAGTGAGGGAGTTGTTCAGTTTAGACTCCGAAACTGGACACATCAGAGTTCAAGGATCACTGGACTACGAAGAAGAGAAGATTTACCAACTTGAAATAAAAGCTGTGGACAAAGGTATTCCCGCATTGGCTGGACGCGCCGAGGTTCTTGTTGAATTAATTGACGTTAATGATAACGCGCCGGAATTAAAAATAAACTCGCTATCCATTGAAGTAAGCGAAAATGCTGCACGTGGGACTGCGATAGCTATAATAAGTGCAATGGATCGTGATTCCGGTGAAAATGGACAAGTGCAGTGTCGGTTGCCACCAAATATCCCATTTAAACTTCAAAAATCTTCGAACAAGCAATACAGTTTAGTGGTCAGCGATACATTGAATAGCGAAATCTCTCCTTTCTATAACATCTCCATTTCAGCCTGGGATGCTGGGTCACCCCCTCTTTCAACAAATAAAACTATCCACGTTTCAATTTCGGATATAAATGACAATGCGCCACAATTTACACAGTCGTTATATAATGTGTTCTTGATGGAAAACAATGCTGCTGGTGCATCAATATTTGCCGTTACCGCTTTAGATCCTGATTTGGGCAAGAATAGCAAGATATCGTATTTCCTATTGGACAGTTCCATGCATGAAAGTTCTGCGCCTGGTCACTTTAGTGTTAACTCCGAAAGTGGGCGCATTTATGCACTACGTCCTTTTGACTATGAAATTCAAAAAAATTTTAAGATCAACGTTCAGGCTCGGGATGATGGAACTCCATCACTCACCAGCACTGCTCTCGTCAATATTATTATTCTGGACCAAAATGACAATGCCCCAGTCATTTTATCACCTTCAAACGACAACAGTTCGATTGTGATTGCGTCAAATTCGGCACTTCCCGGATCCTTGCTGACCAAAGTAATTGCTGCAGACGCAGATTCTGGACAGAATGCACGACTTTCCTACCAGCTCATAGAAGCTACTGATCACAGTATTTTTAGTGTCGAATATACCTCTGGGGAAATTAGAATAACGCGAAATTTTAGGGAGCAAGATGCTCTCAGACAGACACTTGTAGTTTTGGTCAAGGACAATGGACAGCCGAGTCTCTCGAATACGGTCTCAATTCTGGTTACAGTCCAAGGTAACGTTGGTGAAAATATTTTCGAACGAAAAAACAAACTTAGAAGTCCAGAATTATTTTCAGATTTAAATTTTCTATTGATCATAATTTTAGGATCAACTTCCTGCATATTTCTAATCATAATATTTTTTTTGACCGCTGTGAAATGCCAACAAGATAGGAATATTAGCTGTTGTACGTCCAGAATCTGCTGCTACCGACAGAATATTTCAACCGGAGCCTCTCGTAGAAGCGTCGCAAAAGCAAATTTAACTTATCCAGATTCTGTTCAAACTCTGCCTCTGCGGGGCTCATATGATTACACGGTCTGTCTCTCCCCCGAGACCTCCAAAAGCGATTTTTTGTTTTTAAAACCATGTCACCAGACGTTGCCTGTGGATGATATTAATATTCGTGACACAGACAGATAATGTAACGAATCAATGCGCAATACAATTAATTTTCAATCTACACACCTACGTGTACCCCCATAAAATGAAACCCGAGACCTATGTTTCTTCTTGGAATGCTTGCTCTTCCTTTCTAGTAGAGATGGACGCAAACTTTTGAGATGCAGTGTCTGAAATCCGATTTTGTGATTGCTGTTAATATTAGAATAGATGCTGAGAGTTAGAGAGAGTTTTAGAGAGTTAATCTGTTCAGTTTAAATATAGAACCCTGTGATAACAAATGTATTGCTCAAGCGCAGCTCTTCGGTTGAACAGTTTGTTTACTGCCGTTTGATCACTGCTTGTCACGCAATGAATCACATCGCTTGAACAAAACGTCGTCGGTTTAGAAGTATTCCTGAATAATATAAATTATTCAAATAACTGAGATAATTAACACGAGTTGTTACGTGAAATTCTGTTTAATTTTGTGAAAATTCGAACAAGGAGCAGAAGTAGCTATTCAACACCGCTTGCCTTTTGCCGGCATTCAATTTCGTCATAGTTGATTTGATTGTAAAATGAAAATTTTATTCCCCGCTCGGCATGAGAACAGTTCACCACCTTACTTCACGAGAAACTTTCACTTCATTCTTTAAAAAAAGTCAAGGATTCTTCGCCCACGATGTTTTTGGGAGCTTATTATAAAGACTGAAAATGACTTTAAGAAACAAAACCAAACTAGTCTCTCTTTTAAACAGGAAAATTACTTTTAAATAGTGACTGTTATTTCTTGAAAATCGTAACCGACGAAACATCCTCCGCACCTCTACCCTAGCAAGACTGTTTGGAATCTTATATTTTCAATCAAGTCGCCTCCTCTTCTTCCAACTCCAACATATACAAAATAGTGTTTTCAAACTTTCATTCTAAGACACTGGTCATTCCTGGTATTAATCCAAGACATCTTTTCCACACTGCATCAATGTATTTGCATCCTTCTTGATATAACATGATCAATCCTGTGCATGGACTCCAGATCGATTATATTGTTGTCCGAAATAACAAGCACTACCTTACTACTTCTTGCATTCAATTTTCCTCACTACAAATGATAATCTGGAGTAAAGTATACAATCTTGGTACCTTAACTTGAGGAAGAATGTAACACCATGGAAGGAAATGTAGAGAAAATTTACTAGATTAGTTTCCGAGATGATCAGCTTGCCTTGTGAGGAAAGGTTAAAAGTACAATTAAGTCAGTCACTCCAAGTTTCCACATTGTCAAGCAAATACCAATATTGCAGCTTTCCGGCATCGACTTGAATCAGGCCACAGCAAATTCTGGCCTTCATATCTTCGGTACAATTCCAGAAATGTTGTTAGGCCCATGTGTCTTCTAAATGCTTCAACTTAGTTTGACTCTACAATCATATAAACCGAAGGAAACACGAAGTTGAAATTCTTCTCAAATTTCAATCAGCACGTGTGGGTTAATTCTGCTTCACAATCCCCATGCCAATGTGTATTTATTATTTATTCACGAGATGTGGTTATGCAAAAATTATTACCAATCCCTAATCGACCATGGAGCAGTTATGAGTAAATCTGATTGCTGTGGGTCTGGAGTTGCATGTAGGCCAGACCAGGTAAAGATGATAGTTTACTTCCCGAAAATCTGTTCAGCGAAATAGATGCACTTACCCCCCACAATCAGCAATGGTTTCAATGTCTTATTAAACTCTTCATTCTAGATTTTTAATTAATTTAAATTCCACCATCTGCCGCGGCATATCAAACATGGATCCCCAGAACATTTGCTGAGTTTCTGCGCTAATCATCTAGTGAGTGGCCTTGAGTCAATCTCAAATTTTGCGACGATTAAAATACATAGGAAGTCAAAGTATGATCAGCTGTGATTTTATTATATGGTGGAACAAGATTGAGAGAATCCACTTGCAAATTTGTATGCTTGTTAATACGTTCATAAGTACTGCAATAAAACCTTATTGAGTGATAAAGTCTTAAGAGTGAGCACCAGGATGCCAAGTACAACAACTAACGTAGCAATTGTTTGAATTCGCATGAAATTCTGAACAACATAAAGTATTTCAAATCACTTCACGGAGACTTTAAACTAAAACAACAAAAGTAATTAACGCCACCATCCAGCCCCAGTAGGAGACTGTACTTTAGGCATCTCTAAGCTTTCTGAAAATAATTGTTTTAATATGTGTGATAAAGGGGAAATCAAGTCATAGAAGCTGAGAGTTTTGGGGAGACCATTCCAGAGGTTAGATCCAAGACGAGAAAAAAACATGGGCTTCAATTTTGGAAATACTAAAAATGGGAATTTTCAAGTGACTGGATTGATACGAAAAGTTAAAAGACTGGAGGAGATTACTGAGGTTGGGAGAAGCCAATCCACTCAGGTAATCGCAAACAAATTGAGAACTTGTACATCAAAAAGTCAGATGATAAATGTCAGATTAGTCCAGCAGAAATGGGTGTCATTGGTGAAAAGGACTTTGTATGACTTAGGACATAGGCAGGTCAGATGTGCAGGACCTTATGTTTATAATGGGTATAATGTGGAATATTAGCCGGGCAACGTCATAATGGTCAGGTCTAGAAGTATGAATTGCATTGAGGAGTATCTCAGAAGTAGAGGTGTGGATACTTACAGGCTTACGGATGTGCTAACAGCTAGCATTAGAAGTGTCTTCAATGTGTGATTGGCAATTCTTGTAATTGTCAATTATATCACGATGTGTTAAACTGTCTGAACAGTTATGACAGGATTGAAAGTCAACGACTTCTGCCTTCCAATATAAAATTAAAGGAAGTTTCAGGATATCCAAAACTGGACGTTCAATGAGTAGTCTGACAATTTAAAGACTGAAGAAGTATCATGGCCAATGATGAAAGTGGAAAATGGTTGTCGAGTGTGGTCTGCAGACATAAACAGAATTATGCCAAGGCGGGTAGTTGGGGATAATAAAGCAAACAAAGTGGGAATAGCTAAAGCAGTAATTTGTGACAAAGATTGGACGATGAGAAGTGAACCAGATAAGTGCATATTCAAACTACTGTAGAACCTTAGAAGGACAATGGAAGAGGAATATTTGATCCATTCTGGGATAATATGCATACTAGTGAAGGTGAAATGAACAGAAAATTGACACTTACCAATGCCATGTTGAAAATGATCTTACACTTGATAAGAAAACCTTTGACCTTGTGACAGGCGTGGAAATTTACTTTTACAATCATGGGTTCAAAGAAAACTGGACACGTATTCCGGAGGACTCGACACTTTGATGCATTTGCAGAAATTAAAGTTGTTTGCAGATGATAGCAGGGATGGAGACTTGGATATGGTGGCATTAATTAGCAAAGAAGGCTTTGCCAAAGTTGTTTGTTTGGGGATCTCTTGATAATGTAAACTTTGAAGGATACAGAGTGAAAATCATTGCGATTAAATGTCATAAATATTATGGCAGTATTGATCATGTAGGACAAGTTTGGTAGGAAGTGAAAACATATCCTAATGAAATGCCTGAGAACACAATGCAATGAATTTTGTTTTGTAATGTTACAACTTTTAAATACATGATGTCCCGTTGGTATAATTAAAGAATATTGGGACATGGCAGCATTTAAATGTTGGACTGAAGAGCAGCAGCAGGTGATTTGGCCTTTCAGCTGCTCTTCCATTGGTTAATTCCATCACTCACGCAATTGTAATCTCAAATTTATTTTGCTGTTTTCGTGTAATAATCTTTGCCTCCCGTGTATATGAGAAATCTAACGAACTCAAACTTGAAGAAATTCAATGACTCAACATGCGTTGTTTTCTGTGGGTGAGCTTTCCAGACATTAATGACCTTCTGAGAGAAAATAAATCACTTCATCAATTTTAAAAGCAGACATCTTATCCTTTAACTGTGTTACATAGATGTAGAATTTCCTGCGAGGGAAAGCACCCTGTCAAGTTTTACCCTGTCTACTCCCAAGTACAGATTACATGTTTCTTTTTTTTTGTTCTCATTATTTTATGTGATTATATCTTATATTCCTAATCTTTTGTGGTTGAAGTCCCAATGTTCTCAATCTGTATTCATAATGACTATGAGTTGGGCAAATGTTCTCTGAACAGTTTCTAACGCACGTATACCCTTTTTGAAATACGGACACAGAAATTGTATGCAATTGTTCAGATGTTGTCTCACCAGTTCACATGTACATATATCATACTCCTAAAGAGCAAGAGCCACCCGTCGATTTCTCTATCATTCAATAAGACCAACGGGAGCTGATTGCCTCCATTTCCTCCAGTTCCCATTAATCTTGCAACTTCTTGCTTATAAATAATTGCTCCACTTCTGCAATAAAATGCTCATCGGCTCTGCTTCTGTCACATTTTGAGGAATAGAATGTTAAAAATGCATAAGCTTCTGTGAGAAAAGAAAAGATCTGACTTTAATGGGCGACTATTTAATTTTGAACTATTTACCATAGTCTAGTTTATCCCATAAGAAGAAACATCCCGTCTATATGTGCCCTTTTCAGAGGCATCGTCAACTTTTGCTTCAATCAAGTCACCTGCTACTTTATGGAACTCCAATGCTTACAAACCTAAACCGTCAAATGTTCCCTGTGAAGCAGTGAGTCTGTCCTACGTGTTAATCCAGTAAATATCTTTGAAATGTTTCCAAGAAACTTGCATCCTTCTATAAAATAAAGATGATGCTTTACACAGTAATCCAGATGTGTCCCTTTAACCTATCTGCTTTTGTATTGAATCCCTCACAATAAATGATGGCACCATGTTAGCCTTCATAATTACTTGCTATACCTGCACTTTAAAATTTTGAGAAGAACCCTCTACTCCTCACACCTCTGCAGTATCTCAATATTTAGATGAAACACTTCTTTTATTCATTTTAACTGTTGAAATATAAAATGTCACGTGTTCTCGCAGAAGAACCAATTGACAAATATTTGTATGCTTACCTAACCTATGCCTATTCCTTTGTACATTTATGTCCGCTCCATAAATTACGTTGCTGCAGAGCTTTGCATCATCAGCCAATTTAGCAACCATGCCTCCAATCTCTTAATTCTTGTTATTTATGCAAATTGCAAAACCCTGAAACACCAGCACAATCCCGTTGGTACACCACTTAACTCACCTTGCATTACATTCAAAAAAGATTTATTTCTTTGTTTGCTCAGCAACCTTTTATCCATGCCAATGTGTTAGCCCCTGCACCATGAGCTTTAACTTTCTACAATAAGATATACTGTGGAACCTGATCAAATAACTTTTGAAAAAAAAGATCCAGTTGTTCCCATCATAGATTCAAGAATAGCTTCTCCTGAGCTATTTTCAAAAATTTGAACTGACCTCTCAATGTTAATTCTGGTCTCCCTCCCTGCACCTTCTCTGGCTGTAACACTGAACCCTGCACGCTATCCTGCTACCTTAATGCATTTTGTGTAGTCCAATCTGCTTTTATATCATGCAAAATAACACTTTTCTCGATATTGAAATCAATCAATCAATTAACCCCCTCTATCCACACTACATATTACTTCTTAAGAGACATCTAATAACCTATTTTACTGCGATTTCTCTTTTTAAGTAATAGACATTTACATATATTTCCGGGATACTTTTATTGTTTTCAAACTGAACTTTCCAAGTATGTTATAACATATAAAAGCTATTATAAACTTCTCTACGACAGACGTTGACCAGCTGATATATAGTTTGGCGCTTTGCACATATTTTCCAATGTAACTGAACCTGAGCGTGGGCAATTTGTAAAAATTAAAACCAAGAAGTTATCCCCAGAAACAATTGTTTATGAGCCTATTAAATGAACCATAGCTTGAATGGTGTTAAAGATCATGTCTGACCGAAGTAAGAAGTCCCTGCTTTTATTTCTGCTCCCCTCATAGCAATCATTTTTTTTTTATTCTGTGAACCACTTGCTGTACTTCAAAGCTAGTTAAATCTTATACTTTCACTCCACCACCTATATCCCTCTGTCACTTCAAGTTCAGTACTTCTCAACTTAAATTGTACGCTGATTCTCGATTGTCCGTGTAAAGCTAATGTTTTCATGTTATCATTCATTATATTCATTTTGCTAATTATTTGCGGATTCGCTTTATTTTTCTATGTCCTCTTGCAGACTTTGCACATTATCTTGTCAACAGGCATTCTCACTTTTCTCAGTGTCATCGGCAAATTTACCGATATTCATTCAATATAAAAATCCAAATGTTTGTTATTGATTGTAAGTATTGTGTAGAGCTGGATAATTTGAAAGAAAAAAAAACACTCTTTACCCTTATTCTCTGCTTCATGCTTGCAGACCAATTCTTTATCGATTTTATTACTCGCTTAAGTCTTGCCTGGTGAACTTTTTAACGATTCTGTTGCATCGCTATTTTCCAATCAGCTGTGACCCTTAAAGAATTGGAGGAATTTCCGTGCATTACAGCCATGTAGAAGGCTTGTAACTCACATTGTTACCATTATTTTAACCTGGATTGCGTTTAAAGAGACATAGATTGATACAGGTCATTCCTGTGAAGTTTCAAAAAGGTTGTCTGCAACCATTCTGTAATAGTGAGCAATATCCCGTATCGCTCAGAGGGCAAGTGCTAAAGGATCCCGATGGTGTTTATCGAAAGCTATTTAGAGATTTTAGTTTATGATAGGGTGATGTTAACATAGGAAGGCTGCTCGTTTTTTTTCTGTTCAATTCAGAAGAGCCAAGGATTGAGTTTCAAAGAAGATTTTTCAGCGTGGAAATCAGCAGAGCTGAGTTCAGAGGCAAGTTTTGGTTTCCTTTCGCACTTCACAGTAGTTGAAGAAAACCAGTTGCCAGAACAGAAATGTTTATTTTTTCATTGTTCCAGGTAAGGTGAGTTTACACAGAAATTGGAAATTATTGGATATGGAAAAATTTAAGCCATCAGAATTATGAATCCTTCAGGTCAGCATACTCGAAAAAGAATTAATAACTGATGCATACCTGAAGTAATTTTGTTACCAAAACAGTTGAGATGGTTTATATTTCCCTAAATTTAAATGTGTCTCATGGATGATGTCGAAAATCAGGTTGGAATGCTGTTTTGATGTTTCTGTTCATACCTTTACAACTCCAAGTTTGCAGGAGATACCAAGTTGTGTGGGTGGGTGAACTGTGAAAAGGATGCAGAGATCCTTCAACATGATCTCGACAGGTTGGGTGAGTGGGAAAGTCAATGGCAGATGCAGTATAATTTGGATAAATGTGACGTTACTAACTTCAGAAGCAAAAATATGAAGGCGGATTACGAGCTGAATGGCTGTAAATTGGGAAAGAGCAGTGTGCAGCAGGACATGGGCGTCCTTGTGCACCAATCGCTGAAGACGAGCATGCAGGTGCAGCAGGCGGTAAAAGGTCAGAAGGTATGTTGGCATTCATTGTGAGAGGTTTCGAGTGCAGGATCAGTGATGTGTTGTTGCACTACTCCAGGTTCTTGGTGAGACCACAACTGGCATATTGTGTACGATTTTAGTATCCATTTCTGAGGAAGGACGTTCTTGCTCTCGAGGGAGTGCAGTGAAGGTTCACCAGGCTGATTTCAGGAATGGTGATTCTGATATATGAGGAGAGATTGACTAGTTTGGGTATGTTTCCACTAGAGTTTAGACGAATGAGGGGGGATCTCATTGAGACTGAGAAATTCTAACAGGACTGAACAAGGTAGATGCAGGAAGGCTGTTCCCGAAGGTGGGTGTGCCCAGAACCAGAGGTCTCAGTATGAGGATTTGGAGTAGAAGATTTAGGGCGGAGATCAGGGACATTTCTTCACCCAAAGAATGATGAGCCTGTGGAATTCATTATCACAGGAAGTAGCTGATGCCAAAATACTGGACGTACTGAAGAGGCAACTAGATAAGGTACTTGGGGCGAATGGCATCAAAGGTTATGGGGCGAAATCAGGATTAGGCTACTGAGTTGGATGATCAACCATTATGCTGAAGAATAGCGGAGAAAGCTCGAAGGGCCGAATGGCCTCCTCCTGATCCAATCTTCTATGTTTCCATATTTATAAGTAATATACCATATATATTTATTATTTGATGCACTATTAGTTGAGTGCAATAAACTTATTTTCTCTTGTTAAATATCTTCAGACTTGTTTGACCATGTTTCATTGAGTAACCGTTGTATTAATTATACAAGCAAAATATGTAACAAGCCAGATTTGACTCTACAATATGACTATTCAGTAATGCCAGCCATTGAAATCAAAGCTGGATCAATTGGTCTTCTATTTTGCCTCGTGAAACTACAACTAAATGCTTATCAAACTTTCGAAGAAGCTTTAAATAGCTGGAGCTAAACGATCCCAAGTCAGATCAGATCAAATCTCTGCAATGCTGTCAAATCCAGTCATTATTAACGGTGGACAATTAAGAAACTGAGGAGCAGAACACACTCATGAAGCCCAGAATACAGGTCGAAATGACAAGGCTGAAATATTTGCAATTACCTTCAGCAAGAAGTAAATGAAGTGATTAACCCATCTTGTCCTCTTCCAAACGAGTTGAGATCTTTTGTTCTAGCTCTTGCCGTGCTAAGTGCCATGTTTTCCATGACAGCTACAGTTACCTGCCATCTCTCTGACAATGTGAAAAATTGGCAAAGTCTACTTCTTAAAGAGCGGAAAAAAAAAACATTCAGCAGGCTCATTCTCTCGCAGTAACTTTCGGTCACAAATGAACAGATGCATGTTATCCTCAGTAAGCTGTTCAAGATGGCGGCAGACAAACAGTTACGGAGAAGGGAGGGCTAAATGAAAGAAATTCCCTGATATTCACTTTATAAATTACAAGTAGCAATTTATTTTTTTAACCCTAACAGTGAACAAATTAACAGAAACAATAACAAACCAAGTAATTCCCCCCCAACTATTCACTAACAAGCCCCACATGTATAACCAGAATAACAAAATAACAACAAAAAAAAACTTAGTCTCGCAAAGTCTGCTGCAGCAGAGGCAGATGCAGGGAATCCAGTTCCAGAGTAGAGGCTGGGGCAGGGAAGCAGGCCTGGAACAGCGACTGATGCAGGGAAATGAGTCTCGAAGCAGAGGCTGGTGCAGGGAACGAGTTCCAAAGGAAACTTACCCTGGAGCAGCCAAGAGTTAGTGCGGAGCAAATTGGAGCTTGGAGCAGAGCAGAGTTGTTTGTTGGGCTAGGGTCTGCCGTGAATGTTCAGTCCACGTGTGGAAGCTCCTGCAATTTAATGTTCATTTCTAATTTGTTTATCCGACTGTAATGTCCATCCTTTTCACTATATCATATTCTAACTTATACTATGAATTGCTGCAAAGTGATGCAACTATTCTCTTTTATTCCTGTTTGTAGATAAGATTTGTGCCTAAGTTCTTTGTACCTATGATCGAGTCCTAAGATGCGACATTGTAAAACATTTTACTGTACTCATGTACTTCTGTACTTGAATAGATGTGATGATAAAGGATATTCTATTCTGTTCTATTCTATCCAGCAGTTCTACTGTGTTTCCTTTCAAGTAATCATTGCATACTTAAAGAGAATAGGAATCAGCGAAAACTCTGCACTTTTCGACTTCACTTGGAGGATTGTGTGCAGTTGTGGCACTACATATTGAGGTAGGAGTTGTTCATGCTCATAAAAGGAAGAAGAAGGAGGGCAAATATTTGAATAGATACTTACTTATCGTGTATCTAGAATGAAATGCATCGTCTGGAATGTGGCAAAGGCAATTTCATTTGAGGTATTCAAGGACGCATTGGAAAGCTATTTGGATATAGTTAATGTGCAATGATATAGGAGGCAGTGATGGAAAGCCGGAAATTATCATTAGGTATTGATGCTTGTTTGAACAGCCAGTGCAGACACAATGGGCAAAACAGACATCATCTGTGCACTTACAATTGTGATTTTCTGAATCCGTGTTGTTGTCATACTTAACGCAAAGGAAACTCGTAAAGGTTGTTTTTATGACAATAGTTTTGGCCTAAATTTGAGCTGCATTGGTTCAGAAGTATAGTATTCTCGCACCGAGCAGTTTCCACTGCTGCATGGTCTTGTCAGAAATGGATGGGTATATTTATGAATGTGTTGTGATCTTTATGATTCCTAATCCTCAAGTAGTGAAGTGCTCCGTGTATATATGCACAGTCTCGTCTGCATTGAGCCGACGACTGCTAAGTTACATGTATTATTCTTGGCACGCAATTGCCAGTTAAAGCCTCTACAGCAAGAGGAAAGGTAATGATCTGCCTTGGTGTTAAAGCGACCATTGATAAATCCTCCAGCAGTAAAAGCATGATAATTTTGATGCTAGTTTAACTCAGTTGCTTAAATGGCTGTTTTGCTAATGCAGCGTAATTCGAACACCATAGGTGTGTTAAAAAGAAAAGAAAAACAATGAACTGTGCAAACTGGAAATCAGAAACACAAACAGAAATTGCAGGAAAATCTCAGTTGGTCTGGCAGCATCTGTGGAGAGGAGTCAGAGCAAATATTTTCTATCCAGCGACCCTTTTCAGAACTGATTGCAGCTGGATAAAGTTTTGTATATATGCTGAAGATGTGGTGGAGAAAGGGATTGAGGAGTACATGTCAGGTACAGAGGAAGCCCAGATAGAGAAAATAACAGTTGGGCATACAAAGGAATGGGTAAAGATCAGCTGGGAAAGCCTGGACCTTCTCTTATGTCCTTATGCAGATACTCACAGAACAGGTCTTGTTACCACAAGAACTTCTACCACAACCCATTGTCAGCTATTTATGATCCCTATTAGCAGCTATTGATTCTCCCTGTCTGACCTTTACCCATTCCTTTGTCTACCTAACTGTCGTCATCTCGCTTTTGGCTTCATTTCCACCAATTATTTACTCATCACCCTTACTCAGAACCCCTCTTCTATACATATACCAACTTTTTCCTAGCTACAATCCGTTCTAAAGATGAATCACTGAACAAGAAGAAGTGTTTACTTTTCTTTCTCTCCACAGATGCTGCCAGACCTGCTGACTTTTTCCAGAAATTTCCGTTTGTGCAGAGGTACATTCCTCATATTAGCTGAAGGGTTCACATTCTCACACTCAACCATTGCCTGAAGTCGCTGCTGATCATCACTTTCCAATGAGACAGCAGCCTATAAGGCATTGCCAAACGTTTCACTCAATTTCAATTAAATTAACGAAGTAAATTTTATGGCAACAAGAGGGTGTCCACAAACTCCTTAAAACTACTTGACTTCTAAAAAAGAAAGAAAAAAAGTAGGCATTCCATTGAATGCAGACCACATTCCTGGCTGAGTGTGCCCCGAATTACAGTCAGTAAACTTCAATTGTGTCAGGACAAAATAGCACACTTCATTGTTATGCCACACAGTGCTCTAACATTAACTTCATCCATCACCAATGCACTCCTTCAGCAGTGTGTACCATACAAAAGTCACAATGCAGCGTCTCAAAAAACATCCTTGACCTGTATTTTCCAAACTCACAACCTTTATGATCCAGAAAGTGACTGGGAGCAAACACATGCTTACCTAATGCCTTCCACATTTGTTCCAAGCCTAACATTATCAGCGTCCTACTATTGCTTTGTGTTGCTGAATCAAAATCCTGGAATTGTCTTGCAATAACATTGTAATTATTATTTCAGGCGTTAGGCTGATTTATAAACACATTGACATGTAAAGTGCAATGTTGTGAAAAGACCAATTATAATCAATTTATGTCCAAATGAATAATCTTTGTAATGAAGCAAAGTCGTCTAGATATTGAGGTGGAGGATTACTTCCCTTATGTTGCATATTGAAATGAGAGTCTGCTCTCTTAATTGTGTCTGGCCTACATGTGACTCCAGGTCTAATCAATACGATTGATAGTTAACTCCGTCTGAAATGGCCTCGTAAACCATTCAGTTCTAGCTCACTGCTTTCCAAAATATTTCAGAAATTACCTGCTTATTTTATCCGACTGTTCTTTTTATTCTGAAAATTGTTAAGAGTTAGTTCTTCAAAAATTTCACACCGCAATATCCAATAAATATCACTTTTCTTTTGGATTGCTTTGCTTTCTTAGGTAAGGAAGTCTTTTAAATATATTGCCGTGCAATAAGTTTACAGACGATCATTTGCAGTTCCTTTACTTCACACAGTTCCAATATCACAGGTATCCTTAGTACCAAAAAAGCCTTCAACTTCTGTTTTGAGAATATGCCAGGGCAGATCATTAACAGTTTTCTGGCGTATTTTGACACGTAAATGTATCCCCAGTTTACTGCGCAATTGTTTAATCACAATGTATCCAAGAGTTAACACTGGGTCGGTATTTCAAACTGAATCGATTCTCAGGTGTTAAATATACGTTAAATACACGTTATGCACTTTTGTTAAATTGGTTACATCAAAGTTAAATTTACTTGATTGAAACTACAACTTTTTTTCAGTTACAGAGTCTTAGAGATGTACAGCACGGAAACAGGTCCTTTAGTCCAATTCATCCATGCCAACCAAATATCCTAAATTAAAGTATTCTCATTGGCCAGTATATGGCCCATATCCCTCAGCCCTTCCTATTTATATACCCATCCAAGTGCTTTTTGAATGTCGTAATTGTACCAGCCTCCACCACCTCCTCTGGCAGCTCATTTCATACATGCATTACGCTCTGCGTGAAAAAGTTGTCCCTTAGGTTCCTGTTAAATCTTGCCCCTTCACCTTAATTTTATACCCTCTCGTTTTGTACTCCATTACCCTTGGAAAACGCTTTGAGTCTTTGTCCTATCCATGTCCTTCGTGATTTTACAAACTTCTGCAAGGTCACTCCGCAGACTGCAGTGCTCCAGGGAAAAATAGCCCCAGACTATTCAGCCCCTCCCTATAGCTCAAATCCTCAAACTCTGTGAAGCATTCTTATAAATATTTTCTGAACCTTTCAAGTTTCACAATACCTTTTCTATTGTAGGGAGACCAGAATTGAATGCAGTAATCCAAAAGTGGCCTAACGAATGTCCTGTGTGACTGTTTCATAAACTCCCAACACGTATACACAATGTTATGACCAATGAAGGCAAAAGTAGCAATATCTTCTTCACTACACTCTTTACCTTTCACTCTGCTTTCAAGGAACTATAAGCCTGCATCCGAAGGTCTTCTTTTCAGCTGCCGCCCAGCTTATGATTGATATTCAAAGCAAAACCATTAAATTGTCATTGGAAAATATGGAGCAATGTACTTTCATAACAGATATTTCACTTGATGAAGGCATTGACAAGTCAGCATTTATAGACTGGAGTGTTGTTAAATGTCAACCATATTGCTTTGGCTCTGGAGTCACATATAGCTGACGGCTTCTTTCTCTAAATGACATTGGTAAACCTGATGGGTTTTCTCCCAGACAGCTGATCATGATGATCAGTGGACTCTTTAAATCTAATGTTTTGGAATTCAAATTTCACTATATCACGATTCCTACAGGGATGTCTCTGGATTAACAGTCTAGACATAATGCCAATAGGGGAAAAAAAAACAATCCCATGCACTCGTGTTGTTTCAATCAATTTTTTAAAAAATACAGGTAGAAATTCATGGTTCGCTACTCAGAACATTTTATCTCCTCTCATTTCGAGAGTCTGTGTTAAACAATGGGAGATAACAATCGAGTTACACCACTTGCCAACTTTGCACAAGCAACACGGCTAACTTGGAATTACAGCAGATGACATGCGCAGAACTTTTGCTAACCTTTCTTTTTACATCAGATGAAGGCCATTAGTACTATGAATTATCAGCACACATCTCCATGAATGTTATCAGAATCTCTTTTCTAGTGAAAGTAATTTTCCAGAGTTCCTCCCCATTATACAATTTGCAGTCGGAGTCAGAGAGTCATAAAGCTATTCAGAATGGAAGTAGACCCTTTCGTCCAATTCATCAGGGTCGATCAGATCTCCTAAACTGACCTAGTCCCTTTTGCCCGCGTTTCACCCTTATCCCTCGAAATCCTTCCTATTCATGTGCCCATCCAGATGCCGTTTCAATGTCATGACTGTACCCGCCTTCACCATTTCTTCCGGCAGATCGTGCCATACACGCATAGAAATTTCTTAGAATTTGTGTCCTGTTTCGTCAATAATGTTGAAAAGAATTGTTCAATTTATCTACAATTAATCATCTACAGTTGTTTTGTTAATATTGCATCCAATAGTTCATTTTGTCATTTTTATAATGGTAAACTGAAAGTGCTGGAGAAATCCAGCATGTCTGGCAGCATTTGTAAAGTTTGAAACACAGTGCAAACGTCGAACCCAATGATTAATTCATATTTTGATTATCTGCACTAATTTGTAGTTAATGACTTTTTTCACTTTGTGTATTCGTAATTGTTTGCGTTTGTGTTTGTGATTTAAAATCTATGTTATAGTAAGGTATGGGGCCTTTATCATGCTTAGATTCCTTTTTTAACTTCTCCACTTATCTGCTCATTTAGTTTTAGATTTGTACTATCCATCCTTCTTATCACGATCGACATTTAAAAGAAAGCTATATTTTTTTTTATCTTGTTCTCTCACTTCTTTGCTCTCACATATCTATTGAGCTGAGTGAATGCTTGTGAATGTAATTCCATTGCAGCGGGTTGCCTTGACTTGGAATTTGACAAGCTTCTTGAGTATTGTTGGTGCACCAGTCGCCCAGCCAAGGGGGGTGTATTCCAATGCAATCCTGAGTTGTGCCTTGTCGCTGGTGGACAGGCATTGTGGAGTTAGTCGGTGGGTTACTCGCTATAGTGTTCTGAGCCTCTAACCTGATATTGTAGACATTAAGATTATGTGGCGAATCCAGTTCAGTTGCTGGTCAGTGGAAACCACCAGCGTTACAATCGTGGGGAATTTAGGGGTTTAAATGTGAAACGGTCGTGGTTGTATTGTCTCTTCTTGTGGATTCTGATTACCTGGCATTTGTGTGGAGTAGATGTTACGTGCCACTTTTCAGGCCAAGCCTGGAAATTGTCCATGTCTCATTGCATTCGCACACAGGTTGCATTACCAACTAAGGACTCGGAAATAATGGTGAATACTGTGCCAACCGTGCCGAGCATCTCCATTTCTGACCTTATGATGGAGAAAGAGTTAATTTATGAAGCAGTCGTTTATGGTTAATCTTAGGACACTTCCCAGCAAACTCCCGCAGAGAGGTCTGGAACTGAGATGACAAACCTGCATCAAGAACAACTATTTTGTTTTGTACCATGTATGACTCCAAACAATGTAGAGTTTTCTCCCTGATTTTGGTTGATTCCAGTTTTACTTTGGCTCCTGAATGCCAAAGAAAATTCTGAAAGGCAAAGACAACAGGCTGCATGCAGTTCTTTTTGTCACTTTGATATATTACTGATCCGACATTGCCTGTCTGAGTAATTGTATCAATGCATTTTTATATTATGATCAAAGTTTAAAATTTCCAGAAGTGAATGTTTAAAATTATTATTATAAAATTTGAAACAGAGGTTTTGCAATTCCTACGTTTCAATTGCATGATGAAGGAACCTCTATGAAAAAGTTTTCCAAAATGTGAACTGATTATCGTTAAAAATTCAAAACGGAAACATTTTACTGTATTGAAGGATTTCATGGAATATTCTGTAGATTGTAATACATTCAGGAAACTACAGTCTGTGTTCATGCATTGCCATTTTGGATATATGTCAATAACACAAGAGTAGATACAATTTATATCAGGCATTTTCATACGACCGGAATGGTTTGAAAATTTTCATGGCAATGTATTTTTCATTAAATTCATAGACATTCGTTCTCCATCAATTGCTTCCTATTTAAAAAATAAAAAACTGTTTAATTTTTAACGTTGGTTCCATCGTTCTGGATACTTTAACGTTTTTAAAAATGAAAAAAAAATTCCGGTTTATTTGCAAGAAGTTTTCATGACTGTTAACAAAAGAGTCAGTCACAGGAAAGAGTGGAGTCAAATGATGGTGAATATTACAACTCCCCATGTTTTATGTGTCTATTTTGACCGGGTTCCAGCTACCAATTTATTCCATATCCGGATATGTAACAAGAAATCAATGGGACGAATTGAATTGTTATGCTTACAACGCCTGTGGACAGCTCTGTGGTCACCTTTGCGGAAGTTTACAAATGTGTAAGGTGTCAGCCAGTGATGACCGCTCACTCAGCCAGATATCTGAGCCACGCATGAACATTGTGCAAAGAAATGTACGAAATATACTGAGATAAGAAGGTGTAGAGCTGGATGAACGCAGCAGGCCAAGTAGCATCAGAGGAGCAAGAAAGCTGATGTTTAGGGCCTGGACCCTTCTTCAGAAGATCCTTTTTCTAAAGAAGAGTCGAAGCCCGAAACGTCAGCTTTCCTGCTCCTCTGATGCTGCTTGACCTGCTACGTTCATCCAGCTCTACACCTTGTTATCTCAGATTCTCCAGCATCTGCAGTTCCTACTATTCCTCTACCAAGTATACTGCTTCTTCTGTAATTGGCTATGTGACTGCTGCAGTAAGCATCGTGGGTAACAGCCTGAGAACGAGAGTGGTATGGACCAGGCCAGCCCCCCTCAAAATATTTTAAGAAGGTAGCGTAGACCTTAACTTTTCTTATTTTAAAGGTACATGTGAAGTGGGTGTTCCGGATGTGATACAACTGGTCGAACCACTCGGCTTCAAGCAAAACACAACTTATTTAAACACGATAGCGAAAATACGAACAAAAGAAAGCGGAATTTAGAACAACTTAGCTATTGGAAAACTTAACAGAATACTCAATGCAATAACTTAACTAATTAACTATTCCAATGTAGTAACATTCCATAAACAAACCCTTGGCAAAAAGTTAAATTCAAACACAGACTCTTACAAGCAGGAGGGAACAGCATCCAAAGAGATTTCGGAGAATGTCAGTTAGGAATAATTTATTTGCAACTCTTCTGGACTCAAACATCTTGTGACTGCTACAGCTAAAAAGGTAGGAAATACTGGCAAAGAGCTATAGCTCGGGTTATGGTTGAGGTTGTTGACTTGCTCGCCGAGCTGTGATGACGTCACGTAGCATGGTGACTAAACGACTGGACGAAAAAGAAGCCAGCTGGACGAGCAAGTTAGCAATCTCAAAAAGTAGAAAACGTGAACTGGCAGAACCGGCTACTCCCTTTCCGTTCTACAACTGTTGAAAAAAGAATGCCCAACGGTCTCTTAAGCCTAGGCATTGCAGCTCTTCTGCCTTTACAACCTCTCTTCAAAACAAAAGGACAAAATAACCTGTTTTAAAGTGATAGCAGAAGAGCAGGTCCTGCTCACCCATCTGCTCTCTCTCTTCCACACAGCAGTAGTCGCAACATCAAAAACTGAAATTGCGGGAAATCAGACCAGGTCTGGCAGCATCTGTACAGAGAAAGCAGAGTAAATGTTTTGGGTCCAGTGACCATTCTTCAGAACTGCTGTTCTGTTTTAATTCTGATTTCCAGCATCCGTAGTCCTTTCGGATTAATGTTCAGCACAGTCACAAACCTGTTGAACAGCTTCGAGAGAGAGAGAGAGAGAAATAGAGGCTATGAAGCTCAGAAAGGGGCTCGACACGTTACTACTGTGATACCCTACAATGATAAACTAACAATCCGAAATTCACTAAGATAGCTGCATGACTCCCAGGGAGAGGTGTTGTCCTGTCACTGATATCACGTATGTTGAAGGCCCGTAATCTCTACTGTTAATGGTGCAGGCCCTCAGCAAAATTGCGAGTTCGCACCAGCTCACTCGGCACTATTATCCAGGGTCGCTGTCCAAGCTCCACCAAACGTTAATCAAAAATCCTAAGAAGATGCCAAACAGAGGTAATTTGGCATTGAATTGATGTGGAGAAAACGTGGATGAGTACTGCGATCAAAGAAAGTGCCAGGCATGAGTCTGTAAACAGCAGGGTGTTGCGAATTCCAGGTCATTGAAAGGTCAGGTGACCAGTGATTCCAGCTGGTAAAGTCGCTGGTGAAGTAAAATCAATTATTCTTCTGACCGACTGGTCATGCCGTGAAGCTGGCGTACAACATCAGGCAAAACAGGACTATTACATACATGAAACCAACAGATGGAGGATCCTGCAGCAGAGGTAGCAAAGACATCACAATCCTTCACCAGTCACTTTCGAACAGTGACGTTAAAGAGGTCCGCTGTGAAAATTAGATCTTATGTCCAAACAAATCACAAATCTTTTGCAAATGCAAGCATTTATTTCACTCTGGTTAGATCTGTTGTAGCACATGATGTTGTTGGTAAACATCAAAGATTCTAACATTTATTTGAAAGAAACGTAGGTGTTTGAAATTGGAGAAATCGTTACCCTTCAATTTGAATTTCATTACAAGCATTCTGTGCTGCAAAACCTGCATTTTTTTTTCCAAAAAAAAATGCACGTGAGCTGACTTTTACAGGCTAACAATTTGATATCAGAATTTGAAAATTATGGCAGCTTGGTTTAAACAGATAGGACAAGTGGCTTGTTCTTTTGAGCATGTTTCTTTTAAAGAGAGTGGGACGTAATAGTGCATTTTTTTAGACAACCAGAATGTTTGAGTAAAGTCAAAGGAAGGAAAATGAAATTTCAAAAGACAGATAGTAGATCATCCTTCCAATTTCCAAATTAATAAATTTACATGCGTAAATTTACGACTATGGTTGGATATTATTATCTAAGCGGTCTTATATCCAGATGCAGGTTGGATGTCGTTTTCCGTTTTTAAACAGTTTCAAAAGCTATCGATAGCACAGTCGGGGAGCCAGGAATCTTGGAGGTTGAAGAATTTCCTTCCAGTCATCATATTTTGACGAAAAGACAATCATCTATTTTGTTCTATTCAAAGACAACGTGTTAGAGAATGAAAGAACCATGAAATAACTCCGATCATTTCTGCACCCAATATAAAAGCATTGTTTAAAATCATCAAGCTTGGACGTTTTTTTTTCTGAACCTGGAATTGAAAAAGTAATTTAATATAAGTTGCTACTTCAAACAATCATTGGGAATTGTATACAAAGTTAAATAGTCAAACAAAAATAAATAGAAATAAGAAATAAATACCGAAAAAACTGCAGATGCTGTAAACCAGGAACAAAAACAGAAATTTCTGGAAAAGCTCAGCATGTTTGACAGCATCTGTGAAGAAAAATCAGTGTTAACGTTTTATGTCGCTAGACTATTAATCCAGAATCCCAGGTAATATTCTGGGGACAAAAACAAAGTTGCTGGAAAAGCTCAGCAGGTCTGGCAGGCTCTGTGAAGGAGAAAACAGAACTAACGTTTGGGGTCCGGTGACCCTTCCTCGGAACTTCTGGGGACCTTGGTTCGAATCTCACCGTGGTAAATGGTCGAATTTGAATTCAATAATAATCTGGAATTAAGAGTCCAATGGTGACCACGAAACCATTCCTGATTGTCATGAAAAAAAAGTCCATGTGGTTCATTAATACTCTTTCGGGAAGGAAATCTGTGACCCTTACCTGGTCTGGCCTGCATGTGATTCCAGACCTAAGGCAATGTGGTTGACTCTTGACTGCCCTTCAATTAGGAATGGGCAATAAGTGCTGGTCTAACTAGCAACGCCCACATTCCATGAATGAACAAGATTTTTTTTAAAGTATCTCCTTACAATCTGCTCGGCACTTGTCCCTCAATCTCTCTCTAAAAGAAACCAGGGCGAAACCCATCACTTAAAGCCATAGACTCATCACAACAGCAAATGAAACATGAATCGCTTGTGATATTTGTCCCATCTGGAAGCATACCGTCCGTTTCTTACGTTCTGAAGCAAACGTAAAAGGAAGGCATTTATATGTCCACATTTCCAAAGTCACAGGCGAAGAGAAAACGACTGCAATCAGCATGCTGCATTTCTGCTATCTGTCAATTTGGCTACCGAATCCCCCCAGTGTCATGGTAACTCAAATAAACCCTCTCCAGGACAAACACATCATAATTTCCTCCGGGTAATGTGGCCCAGATCAAGAATTGAAACTCCAGAAGAGAGCCCCGACATGACAATGTGAGTCAGACCCCTTGTTTGAGAATATTTGCTTATGTTAAGTAGTCGCTAAATGATTGATATCAAATGGTCTGATACTTTTGGTATGTTATCTACGATATATAAGCAAAGTATTAGTAAATCAAACTTGTACTTTTAAACTCGATGTATTAGTTAATAATTAGTTGTGAATGTCAAAAAGCATGTTTTCTTCGCAAAGAGGGGAGTATTGGAAATTAATATCACTTTAAAACTGCATTTTAGTAGTATTTAGAATGAGGCATGAGATTCAATTTAACTGCTGTTGCAACAGAAATTAACACATGAAATCAAAAAAAAAAAGGCACAATGATCATAACAGTTATTGAGGTCCGGATGCCTGATTTGCCGCTGTAGGTATCATATTATCAATGTATCAAAAGGTAAAATAATTTACTGTAGATAAATGAATGATAAACTCCTCTTTAGTGGGAGCAGACTGGTGACAATGGTCATCCCAGCATCATAAGTAGCTGTCTATGTCATTGACTTAAAGTTTTCAGATTAGTGATTGGCATAATACAGATTTCCAGTTCATAAAATATAACATATTGAGAGATGTAGGAAGAAAGTGACCGTGAGAGAGGGAGACGTTACAGGGACAGGAGACAACACCTTCTTTGGTTCAGACCAAAGATTTGAGGGAAGAATAAAGAATGTTCCCATCACAGCTTCACCAACGATTGTGAAATATCAGGGATGAACACACCAGCACTCTAAATCATAATGGTTTCCAGGCACCTCATGTCCATTCTACAGAAAAGTCTCCAAGTATTTACAACGTTCTTGTCTATTAGGGGTTGTATATTTTCTTTTCTTCCTCGAATTAAGTTATATATCGAATCTAAAATGCTGCTTCACGATTAACACCATAAACCATTTGAAAATTGCACGGAAATGGTAGAGTGGATACATTAGACATCTACCCTACCAAGCGCCAAATGGGCACCATCATCACAAATTTCATAGTTGAGAGTTGCAATGAAATTTAGTAATGATAACAAACTTTATTGTCTTGTGACTTCAGATTGATGTCATATGTTTTCTTCTTGTCCATTTTCTCCTCATAAGTTTGATTCTAAATGGAGAAAAAAAGTGCTTGAGCAAATTCACAATCTAACAAGAGAAATTGTTTTCTTCACAGCCAAAAAGATGTAGGGGCGCCCAATATTGAAAAACAGCACAAAGATGCATTGAGAATCGATACCGCCTCATCACGGATTCGTTTTTCAACACTTCACAGATCTTTGAATGAGATTGATTTAATCAAACCAGCGTGGATGAAAGTCTTTAAGTAATAACATTGACGGTCCTTAAATAATTTCGTCTGGATACAAGATAATTTATTACTAAATTGCACTATCGTTAATTATCAATGGTGAATTGCAAACAATTGAAGTTCGTTGAATAAAAAATGCAAAAATTGGGAATATGAGACAGCGCAAGACGGGATTTTAATTGTGCACCATTAAATACAAGATTCCTTGGTATTGTAACTCCCTGAGAGCAGTTTTGCTTTAAGAAATGCCTGGTGCAATTATGGGTAAGGACTCTTTGTGTCGCTGTCTACCAATAGGAAAACCATACACTGCAAGAGATCTACCCAGCTTCCTCCTTTAATACGAAACACGGCGCAGAATCAAAGAACAGGGCAAAGTCGCCCGCACCTAAACCATCTTGCGCTGAAAGGTCAGTTCGAGATTTCACGTTTATAGTTTTAATGTCGGTTTTATTTTCATCAGAACATGTATTTCATTTCATTGAGAGCAAGATAAGCCGAAGAGATAAGACGGCATTTTGGCAGATTTGCAAGTGGGTCTAATCCGGAACAATGGCGAAAAGCCTCAGGCGGCTGTTCTATTTTGTGTTACTGACTTGCGTCTCGGATTTAATTTGCGGTCGACTACAATACGTGATTCCCGAAGAAATGGAGCGCGGTGCTTTTGTTGGGAATATCGCGGAAGATCTAGGCCTAAGCATTGGAGAGATGTCATTTCGCAAATTTCGGCTCGTCTCTGACGACGGAAAGCAATTATTGAAGGTGAACATGGAGAATGGTATTATAGTTGTGAACGAGAGAATTGACAGGGAAATTCTGTGTGGAAAAACAGCGACTTGTTTTGTTTCTCAAGATGTAGCGGTAGAACATCCATTGGAAATGTACCATGTCGACGTGGAAATATTGGATGTAAATGATAATTCGCCCAGATTTCTCGAATTGAGATACACTTTACAAATATCTGAGTTAACTGGAGCAGGAGCTCTTTTCCCACTCGAGAGTGCGCACGATGCGGATGTGGGTACAAATGCAGTGAATAGTTATGAAATCAGCACAAACAAGCACTTTGGTTTGAAGACTCACACCAGAAGCGATGGAAGTAAAATTGCAGAGTTGCTGTTAGAAAACTCCCTAGACCGTGAGCAAGACTCAACTTTTCACCTGACGCTGACGGCCATTGACGGTGGGATTCCTCGAAAATCTGGTACTGCAGAAATAGTCATCACTGTACTAGACGTAAACGATAATGCCCCAGTATTTGATCATCAGTTGTACAGGGTTAATGCATTAGAGAGCTTACCTAAAGGCAGCTTGATCATAACGTTAAATGCTGTTGATTTAGACCAGGGAACAAATGGCGAAGTAAAGTACTATTTAACCAGCCACGTTTCTCACAGGGTAAGGGAGTTGTTCAGTTTAGACTCCGAAAGTGGACATATCAGAGTTCAAGGGTCACTGGACTATGAAGCGGAGAAGGTTTACCAACTTGGAATACAAGCTGTGGACGATGGCACGCCCGCAATGATTGGACGCACCGAAGTTCTTGTTGAATTAATTGACATTAACGATAACGCGCCAGAGTTAAAAATAAGTTCGCTATCCATTGAAGTACGCGAAGATGTCACAAGTGGGACTGTGATCGCTATAATAACCGCAATCGATCGTGACTCCGGCGAAAATGGACAAGTGCAATGTCAGTTGCAACCAAATATTCCTTTTAAACTTCAAAGATCTTCAAACAAACAATACAGTTTAGTGGTCAGCGATACGCTGAATCGCGAAATCTCGCCTTTCTATAACATCTTCATTTCAGCCTGGGATGCAGGGTTACCCCCTCTTTCTACGAATAAAACTATCCACATTTCGGTTTCTGATATAAACGACAATGCACCACAATTTACACAGTCGTTATATCATGTGTTCTTGATGGAAAACAATGCAGCTGGTACATCAATATTAGCCGTTACCGCTTTAGATCCTGATTTGGGCAAGAATAGCGAGATATCGTATTTCTTATTGAGCAGTTTCATGCATAAAACTGGCGACTTTCGAGTTGGCTCCGAAAGTGGGCACATTTACGCGCTCCGCTCTTTTGATTACGAAATACAGAAGAATTTTCAGTTAAACGTTCTGGCTCAGGATAGTGGAACTCCCTCACTGACCAGCACTACTCTCGTGAGTATTGTTATTTTGGACCAAAATGACAATATGCCAGTCATAGTATCACCTTCAAACGACAACAGTCGGTTTGTGATTGTACCAAAGTCTGCAAGTCCAGGATACTTGGTGACCAAAGTCGTTGCTACTGACGCAGATTCCGGACAGAATGCAAGACTTTCCTATCAGCTCATAGAAGCTACTGATCACAGCGTGTTTAGCGTGGGATTTACCTCTGGCGAAATTAGAACAATTCGAAAATTTAAGGAAAAAGATGCTCTTAGACAGATTATTGTAGTTTCGGTCAGTGACAATGGACAGCCGAGTCTCTCCAGTACAGTCTCAATTCAGATTACAGTCCAAGAAAACGTTACTGAAAATACCTTTGAACAAAAAGCCAATACTAGAAATCCAGAATTATTTTCAGATTTAAATTTTCTGTTGATCATAATTTTTGGATTAACTTCCTGCATATTTCTATTAATAATATTTCTTCTGATCATTGTGAAATTCAAACAAGACCGGAATATTTGCTGTTGCATGTCCAGGATCTGTTACTACGGACAAAGAAATTCAACCGATGCCCCTCAAAGTACAGCAGTTCCAACAGCAAATTTAAATTATCTAGATTCTCTTCAAACTCTGCCTATTCGGGAATCATATAATTACACAGTTTGCCTCTCACCGGAATCCTCTAAGAGCGATTTTTTGTTTTTAAAACCGTGTCACCCGAAGTTGCCTCCGGATGATATTAATATCCGTGACGTCGAGGGTTAATTTAATGGATCAATAATTGGTGCAATCAAATTGCAGTTTCTACATCTACATGTATGCAAGAAAAGAGAAATCCAACATTCCACGTATGATGTTTTTTGGAGTGCTGCCTCGCCTATGCATCGGTCGAGGCGGACGAAAACCTTGCCGATGCAATGTCTGAAGTGCTACTTTATGATTGGTGTTAATAATAGAGCATCTGCTGATCTTTTTAGGAAATTTAATATTTACAGTTGAAGTACAGAAAATTATGCTAGTAAATAACTGGTGACAGGAAGAGCTTGCTATGGAATATGCTATTTTCAGCATCCTACACGCTATTTCGGTATTGTAGTTTGACCATTGCTTCTCACGCAAAGATTCACATTGTTTGAGTAAAGTATTGTCGTTTAATAAATATTCCAGTGTGATTTTAATTTTTCAGAACAATTTAAGAAAACTTGGCTGTTTTCTTAAATTCTGATTAAGTTTGAAGAAAAAGAAAAATAGAACATGGAGCGTCTAGGACTTTAGTTTGATCACGGCTGACATGATTGCATTTACATGACAATTTTTCACCACTTTAAGTAACAAGAAACTTTCCACTTTGGCCTAGAAAACATTCAACGATTCTTATCCCAGCATCTTTGCAGGAAGCCTATGACAAAGACTCATTGATGCTCTGGAAGAGAGAAAAAAAAAACACCTCGTCTCAATTTCATATGGGAACACCTGATTTTTGAAAATAGCGACCATTAGTTCTTCAAAACCCCACAGGCTGAAACTTTTGTACATACCACCCGTTAGTTCTTCAAAATCATGCAGGATGAAACTTTCTCTCCAGATGTAGGTTATGCAGGGTGGTTTGATCATAGAGTAGGATAATAGGTCGGCACAACATCGTGGGCCGAAGGGCCTGTACTGTGCTGTCCTGTTCTTTGTTCTATGTTCTTTCTACCCTATCAGGCTCGTCAGAATCTTGGTTCAACGAAGTCAGATCTTCACCTTCCAAACTCCAACTTATGCAGGAATAGTCTGCCCAAACTTTCTTTCTAAGGCATTCGTCCATTATAGATATTACTTCTCTTAAAGGGCCATGAATGCGTGGAATTAATTTTCCCTGATTGTGGTGGACACCAGAGCCAGGAATGATTTTAAGGAGGAGATAGACAGATGCTTAATCATTTTTAATTAACACTGGGGTAATTGTTTACGGGGGGTGGATCCTAAAATGAAGTTGAGGTCAAGTTGATGTCAGCCGTGATAGTACGAAATGGCACAACAGGTTCGATGGGCTTTATTTTCTATTCTTTCGCAGGATGTTAGTATTGCTGGCTGGACCTGCGCTTATTGCCCCTCCCCAGTTGATCTTGAAATGAATGTTGGTGAGCTGTCTTCTTGAACGACTGCAGTCCAGTTGCGGTGGGTAGACTCACAATGCCATTAAGGAGGGTGTTCCATGATTTTGACCCATTGACAGGGACCGAAGAGCCATATATTTCTCAATCAGTATGGTGAGTGGCTTAGAGAGGAATTTGCAGTTGATGGTGTACACATGTAACTGCTGCTGCTGTCCTTCAATATTGAAGTGGTCGTGGCTTTGAAAGATACTGCCTAAGGATTTTGGTTGAGTTGACTATGTCTGCTAATAAGTTCTTATGTTCTTATAGTACTCAATTAGCTTCCCTAAGTACTTGGTGTATTTAGTTTCGTTATCCATGACAATTGAATGTTGGCCAAATTGATCTTCTTCAGCTTGGCAAGATATGATAAGCGGTGTGACACAGGGATCAGTGTTGTGACCCTAACATTTTATAAATCGTATAATTAGTTTGATGAGACATGTAGGTATGTTGGGAAGTAAGTTGAAGATACGTAAGGAGGCGGGGAAAAATATATTTAGGCTGTCTGAGGGAATGAGCAAACATGTGACAAATGGATTATCATGTAGGAAAATTTAAAACTGCCCATCTTGGAGTACAAAGAAGTATGGCATCAATATGGTGAGCGTGTACAAGACTCCAAGATTAAGACGATCTGGTGTCCTCGGCGATGAATGTCAAAACGGTTAGTGCGCAGGTATAGCAAGCAATTAGCGAAGTAAATAGTATGTTATCAGTTATTACAAAGAATAATGAATGTGAAAGGTTCGGATGAAACAAAGAAGTGAGGATGTCGATCATCTGAAGCAAGCAAAAAACAGGAATTGCTGGAGAAACTCAGCAGGTCTGGGCAGAGCCATACAATGAACTTATCCGTCCTGTGGCCCTTCTTCAGAAATGATAGCAGCTAAGAAAATATGGCATTTATGCTGATAATGTAAATATGTGGGGGAGGATGGGTTGGAGAGTGGTGGAGAGGGAGCGCAGAGAGGGAGATGAAAATATAGGCTGACAACGGAGTTGTTTCAGATGTGGAAGAAGAGATGCTAAAACAGAAATTACTGGGGAAATTCAACAGTTCTGGCAAATGTGTTCAGGCAGAAATCAGAATTTACATTTCAAATCCAGTGATGCTCCTTTAGAACTAATTGTCAGAAGAAAAAGATACTATGTATGCTGAGGACAAGGGGATGGGTGAGGTGGTTGGAAGAAGTAAGCAGATGGTTGAAGACGAAACCCGAGAAAAAGAAAGACAAAAAGATGGGTGATAGTAATCAAGGAAGGAGAAACGTTGATAATGGTGACAATAACTAAGTGAAAATAGGTTGGTCGTGCTGAAAGCTAAATATGGCATTATGAGCAAAGTGAGTAATTGATCAAGGGTTGGCTGGACTGAAAATAACTCATTTCATGACAGGTCCCGAGGTGTTGCTTAGATGATACTCATATACGAAGGTGGTGCCGCTCTGAAATAGTTAAGCACGAATTTGAATCCGAAAAGCCGTAAGGAACCGAAGCAGAAGATGTGATGTTACTCGTTCCAGATTGAGTTGAACTTCGCTAGATCACTTTAATAGGCCTGACATTTACAAAAAAGAACATTTTGTCCAAGGAACACGGCAGTGTGTTGAAGTGACAGGCAAATGGAAGCTCGGGATTTTTTTTTTTAACGAACAGAATGTTTGTGTTCCTAAAAACAGTCACCCAGTCCACAATTTATCCCTCCATTGTAGAGCATACTCCATTGTGAGCAGTGAATACAGTATGCCATGTTGGATGATGTGCGAGGAAGTTGTTGCTTAACTGGAAAGGTTTTGTCTGGGACTTTGGATAGTGAGGTGGAAGGAGATAAATGGGAAAGTGTTGTACCTTCTGTGATTGCATGGGAGCGTGCTGAGGTGGTTTAAGTAAGTGTTGGGAGTCACAGAGAAGTGTACCACGGTTCGCTACAGGAAGCGGTAACTGTGGAATGCTGACAAGGGAGGGCAGATTAATATTTGTCTTGTGAGGCATCTGCTGCGGGTGGCAAGTAATTTAAAAAAAACTAATGAAATATTTTGCTTTAACCCAAGAGAAATTTGTAAGTAAAACGAGGAGGTTATGCCCTCTGTGAAAAAGGGCACTGGTAAAATCGCATCTGGAGTACTGTGCACAGTATTAGGGAACTTATTAAAGGCAGTACAGAATTGTATTGAAAACAGTTTGGATAACGCAGAGGAGACTGAAAGCAAGAAGTAGTTGTTTGCCGTATGAGGAAAGGTTGGATAGTCTAGGCTGCTGTGCTTGAGGTCAGAAGAGTAAGAGTTTAATTGTTTAAAATGCATAATATGCTGAGGAGTCTTGACAGGACAGATATTAGAACAGAGAACAGTGCAACACAGGAACAGATGCTGAAGCCTGCCATGTCTGCGCCAATCATGATGCCTAAAGAAAACTAGCCGTATCTACCTGCGTATGGTCCATACCTCTATTCTCTGCCTCTTCATGTGTTTCTCTAAATGCATCTTAAGTGTGGCTATACTATCTGTTGATACCGTGCCCCGCAACTGCACCCCACCACTAAATTCAGCAGGGCATTCCAGGCACCAACCAGCCTCTCTGTAAAATAAAACATGCTTCGCACAACTCCTTTGAATTTTCCCTCTATCACCTTAAACCTATGCCTCCTAATATTTGAACTTTCCATCCTGGAAAAAAAGACTCTGATCCCCCACTCTTACCCATGCTTCTCATAATCTTATATACTTCTTCGGTGTTGCTCCTTAGACTCCGATACTCAGGTAAAAATAATTGGAATTTGTCCAGCTTCACGTTATCGTTAATTCAGTCCAATCCAGACAAAATCCTGGTAAACCTCCTCTGCACCCTCACCAAAGCCTTCACATCCTTCCTGTAGTATGACGATTAGAGTTGCATACAATATTCCTAATATGGCCTAACTGAATGTTTATACAGCTGCGCATGACTCGCAAACTTTTATACTCAAATATCCTTATTGATGAAGGCAAACATGCCATACACCTTTACCATCTGATCTGCTTATGTTGCACATTCATGACGCTATGGACTTGTACCTCAAGATTTACCTGTATATCAATACTGCTGATTTAATGTATACTTTCCTTTTGAATTCAGTCATCCAAAATACATTAGCTCACGTGTCTGGATTAAATTCCAATTGGTATTTCATGTCCCAAATTTTGCTGCTGATCTATCGACTGCTGCGTCCTTTGACAAACTTTTTCACTGTTCACAACTTCATCAAATTTCATGTCAAACGCAAACCACCTGCATTTTTATCCAATTAATTTACATGTGTTACAAAAAAAACAGCATTCTCAGTGCTGATCCTTGTGGAACACCACTGGCCAGAGAGCTCCAGTCAGGAGACAAACATCCTTCACAACTGCACTACAAAGCCAATATTGTATCCGACTTAACTGTCACCATAGATCCCATGTGACTTAGCCTCTGGACCAGTTTACCACGAGGAAACTTGTCAAATGCTTTAGTAAAAATCCATATTCACAACGACCATCAATCTACACTAATTAATTATCTTTGCCACGTCCTCAAAAAGTCCAATGAATTTTCTGAGAAAAACTCGCTCCCTGCACGTTGCCGAGCTGACTATCCATAACAATTCTATTCTGTTCCAGATGTGAGTGAATCCTGTCCTTATGAATCTTCTAAAATAATTTCCCTGCTACTGATTAAGACTCACCGACCTACAATTTGCTGGATTATCCTTGTAGTCTTTGTTAAACAAAGGAAATACATCATATATTCTCAAGTCTTCTGCTACCTCGCCTGTGGCTAATTTGGATACAAAGATCTGCCAAGACCCAAGTAATCTCCTCACTTACGTTGCTCAGTATCCTACAATAGATCCCATCAGGTGCTCAGAACTTACCTACCTTAATGCTTTTCAAGTCACCCACCACCTCCTTCCTCTTAATACAACTGTCCCTAATCTTACCATTACCCATGAGCTTCTCTTTGGTGAAGACCCATGCAAAGTACTCATTAAGGATCTCATGAAATTTCTCTGGCTTCATGCATGTACCAATCTATAAATCAGGTATCACTGCTTAGCAATCACAGCGTGCCCATTTAAAAATTAGGAAATTTTTCTTTCTATCTCAGAGGGATGTGAGCCTTGGGAGCTGTCTTTCTGAAAAAAAGTGAGTAGATATAAAGTTCTTGAATAACATGAGCTTAATGTGTATTTGAGTTTACAATCAGATCAGTAATAATTTGATTGAATAACAGAGCAAGATCTCGGAGCTAAACAGTTTACCTCTGCTCCTGATCCGCCTGTTCCTGTGTACGTTTGCATGTTATCTTGTATTTCAGAGTTTCCAGTGTTTCACCTTTTACATAATGCGTTTCTATCATATTGTTCATACCAAAATGAAAATTTTTCATATTTTCCCACATGAATCTCCATTTGCCATATCTTTTCCGCTCACATGATTCATCTGTATTTCTAGTCTTCTTGTGTCTTCGTTACAACTTACTTTTCTATCTACGTTTGTCAAATCAGAAAACATATCAACCGTATCTTCAGTCCCTAAATCTATTACAGGTACTTAATACGCAAACTTCTGAAATACTTTCACCTATTTCCGCTGGGTACATTTCATTACATATGGACAACCTGTAAAATAAGGCCCATTTATATCTCCAGTCTATCTCATTGTAGCCTGCCAACCATTCTCTGTATGCCAAAAATACTAGCTTTTACTCCATGAGAGTTTTTTCCAGCACTTACATTTGATGTGACATTTCATCGAATGCATTCTCGAAATCAACGTATAACAGCAATCCTCATTATCCACGGCACGCGTTATCTCCTAAAATAACTCCAACAGCTTGGTCAGGCAAGATCTGCCTTTCACAAAGCAGTTTTCATTGTCTGATTGCCTTAAACTTATCGAAGTGCTTTGATGTCACTTCTTTAGTTATTGATTGCAAAATTTTCCCCGTGACAATGTTTAGTTAACTGATCAGCAGACTCCTGCATTCTGTCTTCCTCCCGTTATTAGTGAAGGAGTTACATTTGTTGTCCAAGAATTAATGGGATCTTCCTCGAATCAATTGAGTTTTGGAGAATTGAATTCAAAGGAACAATTGTTCCGTTAGCAATTTACTTTATAATCCTAGGATGAAATTCGGCCCCCGGGCACTTCTCAAGTTACAGATCCGACAAGTTACTTTTACCACTTCTCTGACAGTTATGATCACACTGCGCTCTCCCTCAAGCCCATTTCATGATGTATATCTGTTTCTGGAACGTTTCATGGATAAGATATAGTGATGGCCGATGCAAATTACCTGTTCGATTACCACTCTCGTCCTAAACAAAGGTGAAGGATACTCATAATTATTCTAGGTAAATGATTTCCAAAGCCTTTACAGTGCATCTTCAATGGTTGTCCCGTAAGTTATTTTTAATCATTCTGGACATGTGAAATCTCCAGTAAGAAGACCACCAACTTGTATTTGCCCTTTTAAACCTTCAAGAGTAAAAGTTTAGATTGGGAACATTTAAACATTCGAAAGTAAGCCCCACTGCCGAATTGCTGTGCTGCATCTGCTGATGATAGTTATTCGACACTTTTATAGAGCAAAATGTCTTTGCAGTGGGCATGAAGGTATGGTGATAAATCTTGAAGTTGTCTTTTCTCATGATAGGACCAAATCATGCAAATACCTGTAACCTTAATATCTTCAGGTGATTAATATTATGGATTTGATTTGCCTTGTGTAAAGAAAATAGAAAGTTCCACTGCACCATGTTGCATAGAATAGGAATGGTTGGGAGTGAGTAGAAAGACCACACAGCGTTAGGTAAATCTCGTGTCACCATTAATGCAGGTCGCTTGTAGGTAAAAATGTACCTTCCCTAAAACAAGCACTGATCTACTTGGGCTTTAGCTTTACTTAGAAGAAATGTTTGACGAATTCCAAGCATCATGATCCAGAAGAGAAGATGAATAAAATGGGACCATAAATTATAATATTTATTGATTGTATTAAAATGATCAGTATTTCTCGGTAAAAGGCTAAGGAATAATCTAAGGGTACAAAGACAATTTTAGAACACACATTCTTAAAATCATAAGATATATCAACCATTATTAATAATGGTGAATTATGACCTGGAATGTGGCGTGGTAGCAAAGAGAAACAAAGCATAAAATAGTGAGAATTGGGTGTTTATTACCTGATGTGCAAGAACTTCAGAAATATATTGAGATGAAAAGAAGACGAGAGTTATGGTAGTGTTGTTAACAAAGATATTGTCGGACGCCAAAGAGGAGTGGCATTAATGAAAATGTGACAGAATTTATTGTTAAACTTGGCAAGTCAAATAACAATGATTACACTGCTAGTCATATCCAATAGATGTAAAAATACTCGGAAACAAACAGAGACAAGGGAAAACAACCTTCAGGAAAACATATAACTTTACATTAAACTGAGCGTTCTTTCTGTGAGGTTAGTTATACAAATGTTGGCAATGTTACTGTCGGACTAAAAAGATAATGGAACAGGAATTATTTCTGAAATACTGACAATAGAAATTCCATGACCATTAGGCTCTTAGGCCAACTAGAAAGGATTGGTTGATCTTGTGCTGAGTACTGAGATGTTCAAGACTGAGGGGCGTACAAGACTGACCAACAGTTCTGTAGAACACACTTTCTAACATGATTATTCGAGCATCAAGTTTATCGTATCAAGAAAACATGCACATGTTCTTGCATGACATTGACATAACCCAGTGTCTGTCAATGAGCAATGAACACTCTCCGAACACCCCCGCCCCCATCATGCAATGAATTGCACTGTTGATTTATTGTCAGCGTTCACAACAGTGGTAAACATTACGTAATTAACTTTTTTTTTGTTCAGAGCAATCTAAGGTTGTTTTTGGTTCAAGAAACCAAGAGATGAAGGAGTTTCGGGCAGTCGTTGTCGTGGTCTATGACGGAAGTTGACAAGATGGCCACCTGGGGCTTTTGAGTTCACATAAGATGGCCGAAAGGCGTTGACAGCTACATATAGCAGACGTTCACAACTAGAGTTGTGGTCTCCATCTCGAGCTTTTGGATGAGATAATGAAAACTCCCCTGGGGTCTTAAACGTGTCCTGGTGAGAAGAAAGATTAGGGAATTTACTTGGTTTTCTGTAAACAGGCAGTTCTAAGCATAAAAAAAAATTAATAAGAGACAATTTTGAAAGACCTATTTAAGTCACAGTCTTAAGTGTGCTACTTAGTAAAACGTCGAAGGAAAAAATATGATCTCACAATAATCTGGGCTCTTTGGGCATTTCTCATTACGTATTAAACATAGCGATATGAGTACACACCGAAAGAACTGTGGATGCTAAGTTCTCAGGAAGGGTCACTCGACCCATAACATTAAACCTGATTTCTCTCCACAGATGCTGCCAGACCTGCTGAGTTTTTCCCTAAAACTTCTGCTTTTGGACCTGTCGTGGAGAATCACCAGGAGACGTAGAGAAGTCTTCAAGAACGTAAACTTTTATTTGCAAGTAAAAGCTGTGACAATCAGAAAGCAGTTTTCAGATCGCCCGCGCCCCTCAGGGCCTGTTCTTCTTTATACCTTTTCTCAATTATCATGTTTTTCTAAAGTTATCAGTATGACCAATTATGTTAGCTTTTCTCAGTTATCATGTTTTTCCAAAGTTATCAGTATGACCAATTATGTTCGCCTTTGTTATCTCTTCAAGGTTGCTCATCTTCTGCTTCACTTGTTAGCCCCAGTGGTTTTCTACCCTAAGATATTGTGCTTTTTCGATTATTACATTCATGATTAACTTCTGCCATTATGGTTTCCTAGGACACTCCATCTATTTTATAAATTACCTTTCTACACTCTATATTCTGAGTATTATCTTTCTATGTATTACTTCATCTACTTTGCGTCCTCCGTATGTACTATGTATGCACCATTTTATTTTCCATAGACCCATGTGAATATTATGAAGTGCATGCATCCATGCAGAGATATAGTTGAATTTTTACGAACAGCCAACAGTTGACAGTAAGAACAGCCAGGAAGATGGACCATTAAATGATGTAAGCAGGCAAACTTTAAGAGATCAAAATAGGTTGTAACACATGGAAGGATCAACATTTGCAGGTTAAGTGCAGATTATTACATCCAAAGATCAAGGGAAGAGTGACAAAGAGTGATAAAATACGGAGTGAAGATATAGTTAAGTCATCTTCTTAATTTAGGAATCTAAACAAGTTACTTTTAATGACCTGGTAAAGTTGTAAAGTGATTGAATTTCACCCTGATCTGTGGAATTCCAATAGATACTTTCTATTTATAATCAAAAATGAGTAATCAAAGATGCTTAGAGTAAAAGCTGTAAAACATTCATTCAAGAACTAAACTTGAGAATTCCATACAACATGACAAAGCGGGTGCTGTAATTGCAACTGCAAGTCAGAAGGAGTGGTTGTTTGACCTCTTAGGGCGAAGTGAGAGATGTCGTTCCCAGTTTGTGCACTGTGTCACAGAATCGTAATGACTATATATTAGAGTTGATTTTAAAGAACTTATAATTACTGGTAGAAGTGAATATCCTTTCTAAACCACCGTATTAAAGTTTGAACAGAAATTGGAAGACTTCTTAGTGATAAGCAAATATTTCGGTTATTGGCAAATAACGCGATTGAGCTGGCAATTGTCTGGGAAGGAGTGCGACTAACAGAAACGGTTTAAGATCCCAAAGACAGGTGGTGGAGTTTTCATGAGATCAAGACCCAGGGCGGTCCATAAATTTGTTCATATCGATCGTGAGTTTACTGGATTGGATGTATAAACGTGGGGTTGTAGTTAAGAATGACATCAATGTTGCATGTAATTACTGTAACACGAAAGATATAAACAGGTTCTATTCAGCTGGGGAAGTTAGTGTGTCATTGATCTTTCCTCCAATCTGATTCATGAAAAGAGAGCAACTCCACCCTTCGTGAAAGTCAATTTGGATTGGTATCTGGTATCTCCCATGCATATGGGAAAAGGGCTCTGAATAAAATTGCTTCTACTGCTGAAGACAGAAATGAAGACTCCTCTTTAATATTTATCCTGACATTACAGTTCAGAGGAACCATGGCTAGAATCACAAGGAAATATAGCTTCCTCCTAAAAAAAGGTCAAAAATCACATGACACCAGGTTACAGTCCAACAGGTTTATTTGAAGACATAAGCTTTTGGAGTTTCTCTCCTTCTTCAGGTGTCGGTGAACGAGGTGGAGTCACACATTTAATTTATCAGCAAAAGATCAAAGTATCATAAAACTTATGCAAATGCACTGACCAAACCTTAGATTCCTGTTGAATCATTAAACAGTTAGAAAGAATTAATATGCAAACCCCAGAATTCCTTTCAAGTCACTGCTCCGGGATATCTAAACGTTTCACAGAATACCAGACTTGACATCTCTTGTCGGACAATGCATTTTAGAAGTGAGGCTTTGTTTGGAATCTGGGTGTGTATTAACTTCGAATCAGACTGGTTTTATTTCCAAAGTAGGTATTTATAAAATGCCACAATGATGGTCAAGAAATTGTGTTCTTTTTGAACAAAATTGAATAAATCTGCAATTACAAATCTGCAAATCCAATTTCACCCCAAAGTTTTATATGTCTGTGTACGTTTGTGTGTGTGGGAGGGTTGTTGTAGTGTAGTGGGGTGGGGCGGAGAGAGTATGTGCATATGTGTGTCACAGAGTGTGTATATGAGAGATTGTCTGTGTGAGTGCGTTTGTGCAAGACAGTGTGCGTGTACGTGTGCGTGTGCGTGTGTGTGTGTGTGTGTGTCAGTGTATAGTGTGGTGGGGTCACCTGCTGTGTGACATGACCCAAAGAGCCCAACAGAGGCTATCATCATGGGTACCAAACTTGATTATCAGCCTCGGTTCAGAAACTCTGTGCTGTTGTATATCCTGAAGTATATGTGAAGATCCAAGTCCCAATGTCCTTGACAGCTGAAGTGATTCCCCCACTGGAAGGGAGTACGCCTATCTTGTAATTGTTATAGGGTATCCATTCATTCATTGTCGTAGGGTCTGCACAGTTTCATCAATATATCCTGCCTCGGGGAATCCTTGCCTGCAATGTATCAGATAGACAATGTCGGCTAAGTCACATGAGTATCAACCGTGCACGTGGTGAGTGGTGTTCCCACGTGTGATATTAACGATTCATGTCCATGATCTGACATGTCTTGCAGAGGTTGCCATAACAGGGTTGTGTGGCATTGTAGTAGATGTTGTCTTGAAGGCTGGGTTGCTTGCTGAGAACAATGATCTGCTTAAGTTTTGGCGGTTGTTTGAAGGCGAGAAGTGGAGGCATAGGGAAAATCTTGGCAAGGTACTCATCATCATCGAAAATATGTTGACCGCTGGGAAGAAAATGGCGTAGTTTCTCTGTTCCTGGGAAGTACTGGATGATGAATGGTACCCTATCGGTCTTATCCCATGTCTGTCTTCTGAGGAGGTCATTACGCTTTTCCACTGGTGTTCGATCAGTTGAGCATCGTATCCCGTTCTCATGACATCGTCCTTCAGCACGTTCAGGTCTCCCTCACTTTCCTCCTCACCTGAACAGATTCCTGGTACGTGTATGTATATGTTTGAGGGTGCTTAGTTTCTCTTTGAAATCTAAAGTGTCATGAGAGAGTGTAGGGGCTACCTGTACAATAGGTTTTAATATGTCCTGGACATAGCCAGAGAGGTTCTCACACAATGTCCCATTGTCTGATACGATAGGAGTTCAGTTGTATTGGCTTTTTGTATCTTCAGAAGGCAGTCCCCTATGCGAGAAATATGCAGAATGAGAGTGCGTATGCTCCTCTAAAGGACTGGATCAAAAGTCTTGATCAGTCTGTTGAGTTCACGGGTGTGTTCTTTGGTTGGATTGACAGGTCGTGGTATGTAGAGTTCCTTGTTGTTCAGGTATCTGTATAGTTCCTTGCATTAGTCCGTTCTATTATGTATGACAATGGCTCCTCCTTTGCTGATTTACTGACAATGTTTCGACTGGTCTTGAAAGCATGGATGGTGTTGCATTGTGCGAGGGTGACACTTTGTGCTACCATGTGAGTGCAACTGATGAATCTAGTACTCACATATTCCCTGACCGCTTGAGCACGCATGTCAAGCCCAAGGCAATGGCCCTCCAGAGGGGTCCAATTCGACTCCTTCTTTGACTGCTCCACGACGGATGTCTCTGCCGAATCTTCCGGTTCATTGGTTGTCTCATTGGACTCGCTGCTTACACCTTGGAAGAATTCCTGGAGTCTCATTCATCTGACGAATTCCTCTGTGTCTGCTTCATTACGAATAGAGTCCGTTTTGATGGTGGGAAAGAAGTTGAGCCCTTGCTGAGCACTTCAATCTTGTCCAATAGAAAGGTGTGATCAGATAAGTTGATGATGGATTTCCCCTTGGTGGCATCGTTTTCAACTGTGGTGACAAAGGAAGCTTGTCCACTGCTAGTATTGATGCTAAGTTTTTCTAGTTTCTTGCTCTTGGTATGCAATTAGGTGGTGTAGTTCAGTTGCCTTGTCTGCTTGGCAGTGTATCATACCTGTGCTACTGTATCTTGAGTGCAAGCTAAGAATATGGACTCCATCTTGATTTCAAAGTTACAGCACCTGCTGCAGCATTGGTGTAAGAGACGATTGATGAGTTTCCAAGAGGGACCACGGCAAAGTCTCTCAGTATCAATCCACTTTGTATGTCGACTTGAGTTGGTTCATGATCTGTCGTCCACTTAGGATCTTCTCTGTTTTCTTGCACTTCTGTCGAAACTTGATGTCTGTGTTGATATGCGCGATCTGCTTGGAGATGCTCTCCACTATGAGCCAGCATGTTGCAGTGTCAATGGTAGCCATAATGTGGAGGTGCCAGTGTTGGACAGGAGTGGACAAGATCAAAAATTATGCACCAGGTTATAGTCCAACAGGTTTATTTGAATACACAAGATTTCAGAGTCTTGCTCCTTCTTTAGATGTTAGTAAGAGAGGTAGCATCAGACACCGAATTTATCAGCAAAATATCAAAGGACCAGAGAACTGATGCGAATGTATTGAACAAACCTAAGATGGCTGTTAATTCTTTAATCAAATAGGAAAGATCAATATGCAAATCGCAGAATTTCTTTCAATTCACTGCCCCGAGATAACTAAAGATTTTATCAGTATACCAGAGGTGATATCTCTGGTCAGGCAATACATTTTAGGCGCGAGGCCTTGTTTAGAATCTGGCTGTATATTAACTTGGAGACAGACAGGTTTTATTTTCAAAGTTGGAATTTATAAAATGCCACATTGACTGCCTACACATTGTGTGCTTTTTGAACAAAATAAAATACAAAGCAATTGAATATAAAACATAAAACATTCGCATCAGTTCTATGATCCTTTGATCTTTTGCTGATAAATTCTGTGTCTGATGCCACATTTCTCATTGATAGCTGAAGAAGGAGCGAGACTTATAGAGAATAATTCACTTCCCAATTACAGACTCCGTGCTCATTTCCAAGCCCATCAACAATAATAAGTCGAATTATCAGAAAGCAACTTCTGCAATTAACCTGAACCTGATACCCATATACAACTGAATGATGCTAGATAGTTTGGTTTACTGTATTGCTCGGATAGACATCTTCTCTGCTGGTAGGTCAGTGATTAGTTTGGAACCAAGCTGTGGGAACTGACTGTAGCTGTTGCTTTGCTTATATGTAGATGATGACTAGCTGAGCATACTTTGTTTATGCAAATTGCCATGGGTTAGAATTTCATAGTGGAAATAAAGTATTGTTTTTGACTGATTAATAGTATACATTCTATGAGGGCAAAAGGCATAACAGTTTAATGAGCGAACAATTTCGTCAGCTTTAGGGCATGTTGGACACTAAAGCAGAAATTAGATCTAGATCACGATTTTTAAAAAATGGCTGTAGTCTGCAAACTTTCTTTACTAACTGCAAAGTAATGTTTTGCGAAGTGGTTTAACTGTCCAATTATTTTGTTATTTGTATTCATGTTTCTGGCAAAAATTGAAAGGTTTCACAAAATATTTACAGGGATGTTGCCCGAGTTGGAGGATGTGGGCTATAGGGATGTGTAGAATAGGCTGGCGCTATTTTCCCTGGCGTGTCGGATGCAAAGGGGGGACCTTTTAGAGGTTTATGAAATCATGAAGGGCGTGGATAGGGTGAATAGCCAAGGACATTTTCGCAGGGCAAAGAGAATCCAAACTAGAAAGCATTGGTTTAAAATGAGAGGGAAAAGATTTAAAAGGGATCTAAGGGATCATGCGGAAGGCGGTGTGTATATGGTTTGAGCGAACAGAGGAAGTGATGGAGGCTCGTAAATTGCAACATTTAAAGGCATCTGGATGGGTACATGAGTAGGAAAGGGTTAAATATTGGCAAATGGGACTAGATTAATTTAGTATGTTTAGTCGCCATAGACGAGGTGGACTGAAGAGTCTGTTTCCGTGCTGTACGACTCTTAAGTTCTGAAGGAATATTGCTCTGATTTTCTTGTCGAAAACCAGGAATCAAGGGAAAATGGGTTGATATCTCGTTGTGTATTATGTTATTTGATTTTTAAACAGCACTGAAATAAATGAACATGAATCTTACTTACTAAATTCTTGCAACTGACATTGTTTAAAAGACACTTGGATAAGTTAATGACAGGGAAGGTTTGAGGAATATGGGCTAAACGCAGGCAAGTGGGATTAGTTTACTTCGAGAGTATGGTCGGCGTGGACTATTTGGACCAAGGGTCTGTTTCCATGCTGTATGACTCCGTGACGATTTATTTAGGAAGAGTTATGTTCCCAAATTGCCAGCAGAGGGCAGCTTGTTCTGCTTTGCATGCGAAATTTATCTCCTTTTTTGTACTTAATGCATGACGAACAACATTTGTAATGCGCAATAATGCATACCTGCAATCCAATTTCTTTTTACTTTGGCAAACATTATGCACTCTTGTTTATCATCTAAGGAGTTAGCAGAGAGTTTCTTCCATTCAGCCAGAAAATACGCTTTAAACCCCGTACGATAGGACCACACGCTTTACGTATAATAATCTATTTCTATTTAGAGCACCAATAATGTTCTGAGCTGTTCTGTGACATCATGGCAAGGATTTAGCTTTTTTTTGCCAGGAGTAACTATGGATGATTCCGAGAATTACCCTTGAAATTAAAAAAAAGGACAGTCTCTCATGAATTAAAAAGAAACATTAAAGGTTCGTGTTATTTAGGGTGTTTTAGAGACGGTAACGCTTAACATGGCGAATGAAGAAGACGTAAAATTTCGCGTCTGCTGTGATCTTGCATCAGAGCCATTTTGATGATCGTGAAAGTAGAATCCAGATGTGCTTTCAACTCATCACTCACATACGAATTAAAGAGTCTTGATCAATCAGACCTAGAAGTCTTTATTAATTTATACCAAAAACGTTGTTGTGATGTCGATAACCCAGAGAGAGCGAGAGAGAGAGAAAGGCATACATATAGCAGAAACACAAACTCAATCTTTCATGTATTGAATTACGATTCATAGTTTCCTCAAAAATGGTATATTATGAGTTAGTTTCTCCTCTCGCATACAGTATATACGTCGGTAATACATGAATGTTTCTGAAACGGGCATTCCTATTGGCAAAGATTTAAAATTGACGAAATCAGAGTGAAAAAATGTCCTGACCGAATTATGTATACAAACTTCAAACTTTACTTGTCAATAGCAAAATGCTATTCGTTTACAAAAAGTAGTATACCTCTATTTGTGTGCCGTGATTCAAATCACAGGAGTTGCGATGGATTGCAATCTTTCTGCCTTCAGGGCACCAGATGTGATAAAGTGATTATATCATGAGCATCTGCCTTGTGGTATTCTAGCCGTGATCGTATAACCATCTGGAGAGGTATGTGATAACAACAGCGAGTGCTCGAGAAACACAGCGAATCTGGCAACGCCCGTCGAGAGAAAACACAGTGAATCTATTGGATCAAGTGGGCGTTTCATTCGATCAACAGTACATGACTAATCGTGGGTGATTGGTAAGGCTAGTTGGAATGAAGTAAAATATTGCGCATGGTTATAGATCATTTAAGATCAGCAGGCAGATCGAATTGTTAGCTACTATCGGGAGAACAAGGAAACAGACAATCCTGGTACTTTATAAAGCATTGGTTAGACCGTACCTCAATCATGTTGTAAAAGACCAACTATTTTAGCAATGCCATCTAACAAAGGAAATCCTCTGGCCTTAACCGTTTTACACGTCTTCGGACTTTGAGGGACGTCCGAATGGGACCGAGAGAACTCGGCGGAAATCCACGCAGGCACAGTGAGAACGCGCAAAACAACAAAGACGACCACGCAAGTCTGGAATCGAAACCGGGTACATGGAGCTACGAAGCAGCAATGCTAACCACAGAGTCGCGGTGCCGCCCTTCAGATTATGACGTATAAACAACGCAGGCATACATGTTGAGGATTTTTCATTAAACAAATATTTCTTAAGCATTTTGAGGAAAATGCGTTATTCCAGAGAGGAAAAATTATCCAAGACCTCTCCCACCCAGGTTATAACCTTTTTCAACCTCTTCTGCTGGGTAGGATATACAAAATGTGGAGGGGACGGTGTTAGACTGGGTTGGACAAGGTCAAAAATCACATGACACCAGGGGGTTTATTTGAACACACTAGCTTCCGCGGCTTTGCTCCTTCCTCAGGTCGAGTGAGAGAGGAGGTATCAAGACACAGAATTGATAAGTTAAAAAAAAGTCAAAGGATTTCACAACCGAATGTATTTAATAAACTTAAAATGGTTGGCGGACTCCCTCCTGTTAGGTTCTTAATCAATTAGAAATCAAGGTGCAGGTTTCGATTGATAAAATGCAAATTCCAGAATTGCTTTCAAGTCAGTGCACCGAAATAACGAAAGGTTTAATCAGTGCATACCAAGAGGTGACATCTCAGGTCAGCCAATTTAGTTTAGGTGTGAGGCCTTGTTTAGAATCTGTCTGTGTTTTAACCTGTAGTGAGTAAAGCAGGAATTTATAAAATGCCCCATTAACTGACAGTGTCTACAAATTGTGTGGTTTTTGAACAAAATAGAATGTATCTGCAAATGCAAATCCACTCCATATATTTACGTGTTTGTGTGTGTGTGTGTGTGTGAGGGAGGCTGGTGGAGAGCTAGCGAGCAAGAGAGAGAATGTGCATGTGTGTGTGAGCATGTGTGTGTGAGAGAGAGATTCTCAGATGAGGAGGAACGCAACGGACAGGTGGAGGTGTTGATAGACCCCCTCAAAGAATGGAATACGATGCTCAAGTCATCGATCGCCAGTTTTGATGGGCCACAGTGAAAAACCGTAACGACTTTCTCAGAAGACAGACCTGAAGTAAAACCGATAGAGCGCCCTTCGTCGTCCAGGACTACACCAGAGTGGAGAAACTATGTCATGTTCTTCCCAGCTTTCAACACATTATCGATGATGATGGCACCTCACCACATCTTCAGTACGCCTCCACTTCTCACCTTCAAACAACCTCTAAACTTAAAGAGACCATTGTCTGAAGCAAACTACCCATTTATCCCTCGATTTTGAATTCCTTCTTCAGAAAGTGGATGAAATATCTTCAATGGTAATTCCCAATTGCTTATACTTAAGTCGTCGGTGAGGTTTTCAACAAAAGCATCAATTTCTAATTACTCCAGAACAGATTACAGAACTTGATTTCATTTGATTTGATGTATTTTTTTGTCACATGTAACTTATTACAGTGAACAGTTTTGTTTTGCTTGCAGTACAGGCAGATTAGACCATGGAAAGTATAGTAGGGTAATAGAACACAGCGAAGAATACAATGTTATGGGTGCAGATAAGCTGCAGAAAGGAAGGGATCAATATTAAATTTAAATTTTGAGACCTCCATTCAGAAGTCTAATAACAGCGGAGAAGAAGCTGGTCTTGAATCTATTGGCACGTGTGTTTTAGCTTCTGTATATTCTCAAGGTTAAAAATCGCACGACGCAAGGTTATTGTTCAACAGGTAAGCTTTATCATGAAACAACTGCCCAATGCAACACATCCATTTTAGCTTGGGATATCGGATCACCCTCTCTAGCTACAACTTAGGTTATCGTGATTTCAATTTCTGATGTAAGTGGCAATTCCCTGCGCTTGAGACAGTCATCATACAATATGTATCTAATGGAGAATAGGACTTCTGGTATTTTTTTTCTCTTTGTTAACCGCTTTGAATCTTAATCCAGAAGAAGTCATCTCCTATTTTATCCTGCAGAAAATGATGAAAAATGATTCTACTGCTCGGTACATCACAATAAACTAAACAAAAACTTACAACATCATTCTATTTCACTCTGTTTACTATGATGAGTGGAAAATGCTGCAGATCAAATTTAAATCACGTTTACTCTGGAGAAATCAGAGCGTTGCAAAATGTTATCAAGCATAACGGTAGTAGTAGCTAAAAGTAAAGTATGTCGAAGAAGGGCAGTGGAGAACAGAATTTTTCAATCCCCTTGGCAAACCAAGGAAACAGTCTATATAGGTCCCCTGAACATATATAAATTTTGATGTGCTGAAAGAATCTCTGATCTAAATGAATATTTAATGCCAGGCTCCGCATCAACAGGCATCGTTTTTTTTCCCAATTGTCATTTTTTTTCTGTATTGAAATGCAAACACGACCAAAATAGTATGATTTCCATTGTCTTACAATTCATTGTTCTTGCTTGTTTAGGAATTGGAATGGTAACTTTAATCTGGGACATATGCTGTACAGATTACTGAACCTTTATAGACCTGTTCATACGTTCTCTGTTTCTGAGACTTATAGTTACACAGTTTGTTTAACACCAAAAATTGTCCAGGAATGTTTTGTTTTCAGTTCTAGAAAACTGTCATTCCACCGTACCACAGAATGATATCCGTGTTCTTGAAACCACTGTATAATAGGATTGTTTACACTAAATACAATTATTACATGAGTGAATGCCAGGAGTGGTAAAAGATATAGAGAAAAATGAGATGCAAACCTGATGCAGCTACCAATCGGATTTACTTGCATGCCGTGCTGCGTTGGCAGCATATGATAGATAGTGCCAAGCGATTCCACAACTAACAGATCATATCTAAGCTTAACAGTCCTACTACATGCAGTCATCAGTGCTGGTGGATTATTAAATAACTAACTAGAGGTGGAGGCTCAACAAATATCCCCATCCTCAATGATGGAAAATCCCAGCAAATTAGTGCAAAACATGAGATTGACCTATTCACAAAAATCTTCAACCAGAATTGTTGAGTGGGTGAACCTACTGAGCCTCCTTCAGTGGTCTCCAACATCACAGATGCTAGGCTTCAACCAATTTAATTCTGTCCAAGTGTTATCAAGAAACGAATCCAAGCACTGGATGCTGCAACATTCCAGTGTCAGTACTGAGTATTCGTGCCCCTAAACTTGCTGCTTCCTTATCAAAGCTGTCCAGTCCAGCTACAACTCTGTCATCTACCCAACAAATTGCAAAATTGCCCAGTTACGTCCTTTACCCAAAAAGTGGACAAATCCAACCCAGGCACTTGCTGCCCCATGCGTCTACTTTCGATCATAAGTAAAATAATGGATGATGTCATCAACAGTGTTATCAAACAGCATCTGATTAGCACAACCTGCTCACTGACACTCAGTCTGGGTTTGAGCAAGGCCATTCAGCTCAATACAGACTTGATTCCAAAATGGACAAAAGAACTGAAATTGAGAGGTGAGAGTAACAGCCATTGACATCAAGGCAGGATTTGAATGGGAGTGACATCAAGGAGCCCTGGCAAAAGCGGAATCAATGGGAATCACGGAGAAGACTCTCCACCATTTGGAGCAGGAGTATTGTAGTGGCTGCTGGAGGCATTTCAGCGCCAAGGCATCTCTACAGTTCTGACGGATCGTGTCCTAGATGCAACCATCTTCAACTGCTTCATCAGTAACCATCCCTCCAACATAAGGACAGGAGTGAAGATGTTTGCCGATGATTGCACAATGTTCAGCACCATTCATGACTTCCCAAATAAATAAGCTGTCTATGTTCAAATGCAACAAGATCCAAGCAATATTCAGGCTTGTGCTGACAATTGGGAGGTAGCATTTGTGCCACGCCAATGCCAGGCAATGACCATCTCCAATAAGAGACTAACAAAACACAAGCCCACGGCATTCAATAGTGTTGCCAGCAGTAAATGTCCCATCATCAGCAACCTTGGGATTATCCATGACCAGAAACACAATTAGATTCGCCATAGAAATACAATGGCGGCAAGAGCAGATCAGAGGCTAGGAATACAGCAACAAATAACTTCCACCCTGATTCCCCAAATTCCATCCACCGTCCACAAGGCATAAATGGGGAGTATGATGGAATACTTCCGACCCGCCTGATGGTTGCCACTCCAACAACATTCAAAAAGCTGCACATTATATATTTTAAAGCAGCGACTTATTAACACGACATCCACAAACATGACTGCCTCCAAAACTAATGCATTGAGCACTATCTCCAACGTACATTTCAGAAATTCACGAAATATCCTGAGATCTCACCTTCCAATCCCACGACGACTTTCACCTAGAAGGATAATGGTTGGATATGTTTAGGAACATCACAACCTGCTAGGTCATCTCCAAACCACTCATCATCCTTACTTGGAAATATATCACGTTCCTTCACCGCTGCTGTATCAAAATTCCCTAAAATTCCCTGCTAATAGCATTGTGGGTCTACCTGCAACACAAGTGCTGTTGAAGCGGTTCAAAGGGCAGCTCACACCACTTTCCCAAGGACAGCTTAGGATGGGCAATGAATGCTGGCCAGGCAGTGATACCCATGTGCCTTGACTGAAAAATTTTAAAAATCGGAATGTTAGCGTTTTATCATGTATCTCTCCGAGAAACTGACATATTATTTGAAAAACTGCCCACGCCTGTTTCATATATGCGAAACAATCGTGGAAGCAGCTGACACAAATGTTGGTGAAAATTACTGTGAAACTAATCTAACTTTGAGCAAAAAAAAAATGATACTGTGGATGATGGAAATCTACAATGTAAAGAAAGGGCACAGAAAATCCCGGAGGAACTCAGCAGGTATAGAAGCAAAAACAATAAAGCAGATTACTACCCGAATAGCTGTAAATGCAGAGGGGATTGTACAGCGGGACCTCCGTGTCCTTGTGCACCAGTCCATGAAGGTAAGCAGGTGCAGCAGGAGGTCAAGAAGGCAAATTTATGTTGTCCTTCATTTCGAAGAGGTTTCGACTGCAGGAGCAAGGATTTGTTGTTGCAGTTATACAGGTCCTTGGTATGGCCACACTTAGAATGTTTTCTGCAGTTTTGGGCTCCTTTTCTCAGGAAAGATGCTCTTGCTATCGAAGGAATGTAGCGAAGGTTTACCAGGGTGATTCCTAGGATAGCGGGACTTGCGATTGAGGAGAGATTGACAAGGTTAGGATTGCTTTTGCTGGAGTTCAGGCGAATGAAGGGGTTTCACTGAGAGACTTACAAGATTCTAACAGGGCTGGACAGGGTAGATGTAGGGAGGATGTTCCCGATGGCAGGTGTGTCCAGAAACAGGGATCACAGCCTAAGGATTCGGGGTAGACGATTCAGGATGGCGGTGAGGAGACATTTCTTCTCCTAAAGAGAGGTGTGTCTGTGGCATTCATTAACACAGGATATAGTTGATGCCAAAACATTGAATGTATTCAAAAGGTGACTAGACATAACACTTGGAGCGATAGGGATCAAAGGTATTGGGGAGAAAACAGGATTAGACTATTGAGTTCGATGGTTAGCTATAATCATGATGAATGGCGGAGCAGGCTTGAACAGCTGAATGGCCTCCTCTTGCTCCTATCTTCTATGTTTCTATGTTACAGACAAAGTAAGAGAAGAAAATAGTCATATCGAAGTTAAGTTGTGAGAGTGGCAGGAAGGGACGGAGAATAAATGGTGGGACGAGGGCAGGATTCGAGAGTAGATATGAGGGCAGAGAAAAAAAAAATCTAAACGGTCTGTTTTCCTGAACTAATGTTGCATTCATTTAAAAAAAATAGCGATAGTGCACATCAAAGTAAATAAATATGATCCAGTAGCAACTGGGACATGTAGCTGGAAGATGGGAAGTAGTATGTCCGCAACATTGACGAACCTCTGACAGTCAACAAGAATTAAAATCAAAGCAATGGTGGAGGGATAACGCTGCTAATCAAGGACACAATTTCTGCAATATTTAGTGATGATAGTGGATTGGGATGTAAAATCTGTTTTGGTAATGATGAGGAATGTTATGAATACAAGTCACTAGTTTGAATTGTCTACACGCCCTCTTAACACCCCCACAAAGTAGGATAAAATATATTGGAATATTGAGTAATTGGGATGAAGAGATGGCAAAAAGCGTGGGTGATTTTAATTTACACATGAAATGGAGCAATCAATTTAGCAGTTGTATCTTGGATTATGTGTTTATGGAATGCTTTGGAGGCTTTGTTTTTAATTATTTCCTGCTGGAACTGACCAGATAATATTTTGCATTAGACTTGTTATGGTGCAAGTTGACATAATTAATTAATGCACTCAGTGTCAATGATCCCTTAGACCGCAGCGCCTAAGTTATAATCTAATAATGTTTTGACAAAGATATAAGAAGTTGACAGGAACGTCTATATAGTTTGAAGGAGTGGGCATCAATCTGGCAGATGGAGAAACTTGAGAACTTTCAAGTTATTCACTTTGGCAGTAAAGAAAACCAATTGGAGTATTACAAACAATGAAGGACTTTGGAAATCCAAGGTGCAGAAACATTTAGATTTTCTGGTGCGTGGGTCACAATATAGGCAGGCACAGCCCGCAGTCAAGAAGATGAATGGATACTATACTTTTTTATGGGAACATGGAACACAAAGTGCATATTCAATTGTATAAAGCCATGGTGAGACCACATCTCGAACATTGCGTATCATTGTAATCTACTTTCTTAAGGAAGGATGTAAATGCACTGGAAGTGTTTCAGAGGAGGTTTACTAGATTGATTCTTGAAATGAGCCGGTTGTTTGTTATGGATAGTTTTGACAGGCTGGGATTGTTTCCACTGAAGTTTACGAAAGTGAGGGTGACTTGATTGGTGTATGTGAGATCCTGAACAGTGCTGACAAGGTGAAAGTAAAAAGGATGTTTCCTCTTTTGGATATGCCCAACTGGTATGCTCTGCTTTAGAATAAGACATCTTGCATTCATAAAAGAGAAGAGCAGGTTATTTTCCCTCTCTGCCAGAAGCGTGTTCACCTTTAGATCTAAAATAAACCAGTTAGACAAGAGAAACAATCGTTAGAGAGGGGAATTGGAAATGTGGAATTCGAAATACGACAAGATCATCCGAGATGTTATTGAATGATGGAACAATGACTTGCTACTTCATTGTCTTGTGTTTAGCACACGTCCAAGAACAGAATCTTATGCTCAGAAGTATAAACCCTCCCTCCTTCATCATTTCTCTAGCCAGCGTTCATTTCACTCCATCTCTTATTTCTCTATACTTAATAGATCAAGGTACTATGAGTAACTGTGGAATTACTGCCTCACACGTTCTGGTTTTAAATATATTGCTAGCTCCCCAAATTCTGCTTCAATATCTCATCTCTCTCTGTAGTTGTGTTTTTGGCATGAAAGTGACTACGACTTCTATTGGTGCACCCTCTGTGCTGCATCCTATCCACGGTATCCTTGATCCTGGCAGAGAGTGGCAACATGTCATTCTGCCCTTTTTAATTTATCCATTCGATATGAGAGTCACTGGCTGCACCAGTACTTGTTACACATTCCTAACTGACATGGGGCATATGCTGATTGTTATCTTCTGGAACCATTGCAGTTAATGGATGGTGTAAAGCAAGTTTGGATCAATTATGTTAAGAAAAAAAATGAGTTCCATGATTTTGACCCACTGATCATAAACGAATGGTGATATAGTTCCAGTCATTTCGTATCTGGAAGGTGTACTTGCAGCAGTGATGTTTCCATGAATCTGGTGACCCTCTCCTTCAAGATATCAGGTAAATCCAGGAGCCTGGGAATTTCGAAGGTTCTATTCAAGAAGTCGCAGACAGTGACTAGAATGCATCATAGACTGTGTAGACTGCTATCATTGAACATCATTTGTTGCACGTGCATGCTAGAGATGGTGAGTGGGGTGTAACTAAAGCTTGTTGCTTGTCTTTGACGATTATGAACTTCTTGAGTGTTTATTTCTATACCCTTTGAGCGGCCTTCATCCAGGCTAGCGGAGTATCTTCTATTGTACACCTTTCTTGTGCTTTGCAGACAGTGGAAAGGCTTTTGGGATCAGGAGATGAGTCACTCGGTGCAGGATACATAGCTTCAGACCTGCTTTGTTCCCATTCTGTTTACATCACTGGCCCAGTTCATTTTCTGGTAAAGGTGAAAGACCAAATGGTTAATTGTTGGGAATTGGGCAATGGAAAAATAAAATCAATGGTAAGGGATGGTGTTAAGATTGTTTCTTGTTAGGGCTGGTCATTGTTTTGTACTTGTTTGTTGCGAAAATTTCGAGCAACTGATCAGTTTAAGACCGTACGCTCTGAATATCTTGCTGTATTGTCTTGGGTTGATAATTTAGGACTAGTTCTGAAGATAATTGATGATGTTGATAAAAAAATGATTGGGCCCAAAACTCTACCTTAATGAATTTCTGCAGTTTATGAGATGATTGATCTCCAACGTCTTCCTTTCCCCTCAACATGACATCAATGCATGGTGCATTTTTTAACTGATTCTTATTTGTTCATTTTTACATACTCTGTCAAATAAGGCTTTGACGCTAACGGTACTCACTCTGAACTCACTTCTGACATTCGGCTCTTTTCTTTCTGTTTGTATAAAGTTATCCATAATAAAGAGGTCAGCGGCGTTGCAAGCCCACTGCAAACTAAACTGAATTCCAATGTGCATTCGTAACAGTGCAACTGTTGCTACAAAGAATTGACTTATACCTGCTTCCTAGCATTGCAGCTGATCGACAGCGGCCTCGCTCTCTCCTGTTTTGTTTGCAGTCAGGACATAGCTGGTAAACTTTGCTCACTGCGCAATTTGAACTGCGCACTTACCATGATATTCTAATGCTTATCGTGCCGTCAAGTCCTGACGTGAATTCGAATCTGTCGACCAGCAGACGAGCGTAATGATGGCAAAACCGCGACATTTTTTGTCACCATGCACTCACAATGCACCCAATAATGTGTCATTTTACTTAATTAAAGTGCTGTCTTTTGAAATAGACCTATCTAAATCGGATATGTTACAGCCTCGCCTTTGAATTTTTCACTCAATATCCTCCTCACACTTTGGATAGTATTCCAGTCCTGTTTCCATGGGAACATTTACTCTCCAGTGCCCTTTCCTCCTGCGCATAGTGCACAATATTCAAACTCCCGCACATGTGATATTGATAATGCTTCTCACTCGCAGGAAAACGTTCACCCCTCGTTTTCCGAAATTGCCAGCTCTTCTTCCTTCGCTGACAATGTTTTTCGCCTCCCACGAAGATGACCGCTCATCTCCCTTCACTCCCCGCGCGCCTGCAGCAGGTCACCACGAAAAATGTAACTTTTCCCTAATATCTGCGACCTTCCCTATCCAACCCGCATCACTGTTGTCATTTTTGATATTAGTGTTCAAGAATTAAGAATTCTGGAATGTATGTCATAGGGGTGGGCGGTGGGGAAGAAGGGTGGTGGAGCTGGTGGGGAAGGGTGCACTGTGGTAAATTTTGTCGGGGAGGGATCGATCAATCTCTGGAGAGGTGACTGACGAGAGAGGCGTGAATGCTGTCCGGGGGAGTACATTGTTGGAGAGGGGGGTGACAAATGTGCTATCGCTTGGAACCATCGCACCTCAGCTGATGTATTTCGCTTTGTACTCCTTATAGGCTTCACGTCCACCAAAGAAACTCAAATTTAATCCTTGTGTTAAAACAAAATACGAATAATTATCAGAGGAACAGACTTCTTGGATATAGCTGTCTAATTGTTTAGCCCCTTGAAGAATCAGGTAGTAGTCGGGTCGTGCGCAATCATCAACAGAATGTGAAAACGGTTCGCATGAGTACGCGCATGTGTATGGTGGAACTCCTTCTGCAATTAAAGGCCCATGGGCGACATTTGAGTCATTTGCCGAATAGCACTTATAAGGACTTTTATTGGACACTACTCTTGAATGTGGTTTCAGTTTTAATGAAACGTCGCAGAAGTTGGACTTGTGCTCCTAACGGCAGATGCGGGAACGGGAAAACCTACAAGAAATAGTTGAGATTATATGCTGTTTTTATTGGGCAAGTGGAAACAGATGTTTTCTATCGAGTGGTGATTTAACCAAAGCCAGCTTTTTTTTGAAATTGCCAAATAGCACATAGGTAATGCAGGTTCTCCAGCCGTTGGAATTTCCGATCCTGAACACATTACCTTGACGACTGATGAAATCAATTTGTATAGGAACTGTTATAGGCAATTCATCATACATTTAACTGGACGATTTTATAAGCCTATTGAGGAATAGGGCTTGGGAATCAACTGGACAGTTTTTTAGGCGTGGCACATTAACACGCAGCCAAATGGCCACTTTTTGTACCTTTAAAATCTGTTTCATTAATTAACCCTTTTAATTTGGATTGCGAATGTACTATTCTCCTCTGCAGATATCAAGGAATAAAGCAATCACAAAGTGAAATTCGCTGACAAATTGGAAATCAGGAAAACAATGTTAAAATTTGAGGGTAAAACATATTGAAACTACATTGTATACCGTGTTTCGGAAAATGCCATTGAGAACATTTAACTGATTTTTTTCTGGTCATCATCATGGTACATTTCAATCTTAAAAGCACATAGCGTCAGAAAGAAAATGTTATTGATGGAAAGTATTTGACAGTCACACACGTTTATGAGGTTGAAGACACGTGAATTGGGGACAAGGGATAAATGTTAGTCACGATTTTTAAAAGTTTTTTTAAAAGAAACAAATGAATGTATTAGCTGTATTATAATTTCTTTTTCGTAAGTAGATGCTATTTGTGTTGTACAAGGTAAATTAGAAATTATCCGTGGCCTGAAACAGCCTCGCTTTAAGTGCTTGAATTGGGTTGGACTCTGCGTGACGCTTTCTACCAATAGAAAGCACGGTTGTTCCGAGAGATCTACCCCTCCTTCGCCTGTCATCGGACTCGAACAAGAAGACAAAGAACCTCTGCAGCTAAGTATTGCGGCATTGTTCTTCAAGGCGGAGGTTTAATATTCACGTTTATTTTCAATTTTAACATCGCTATTTGCAGTTATCGTGGCTTCTCGGAAGAAATAACTGAGCGCAAACGGCTCAAGACAAATCCTTGTTCAGTATTCACATCGACTTTAGCAACAAAATAACATGACAGAGGAGCAGAGCATTAGCGCAACATCGCGCACTCTGCTTAATTTAATTCGCTTATTCCTCGTGACTGATGTTTTTGGACAAATTCAATATTCAGTTCCCGAGGAACTAGAGCATGGAGCTTTCGTGGGGAACATTGCTGAAGATTTAAATTTAAATATCAGGAGACTGATTGCTCGGAAATTTCGTCTCGTCACTGATGGCACGAATAAATACTTCGATGTAAACTTCCGAAACGGGATTTTATTTGTGAATGAAATAATTGACAGAGAGCAAATCTGTGGACATATTTCAACCTGCGTAATTTCATTTGAAGTCGTGATGGAAAACCCATTGGAAATATACAGTGTTGACGTGGAACTAAGAGATATAAATGATAATTCACCTACTTTTGCAAAGGGCAAGATTTTCGTTGAAATCGCTGAATCATTTGCTCCAGGAGCGCGCTTTCCTCTGGAGGGCGCACATGATTTGGACGTAGGCACCAATTCTGTCAACGCCTACCGGATCAGTTCAAATGAATACTTCGGTCTCAACACACAGACACGAAGTGACAGCAGTATAATTGTTGAGTTGTTATTGGAGAAGTCCTTGGACCGAGAAAAGGAATCGTCATTTCATCTTGTACTGACGGCGATGGACGCTGGGATTCCGGAGCGATCGGGTACAGCCGAAGTAATAGTTACAGTTCTGGATGCAAATGACAACGCGCCTGTGTTCGAACACGAAAAATATGAAGTCAGCCTATTCGAGAATGTCTCGAAAGGCTTTCTGGTCATCCAGCTCAAAGCGAATGATGCAGATGAAGGGACGAATGCTGAGGTACAATACTTTTTCAATACACATACTTCTCAAAGAGTGCGACAGCTGTTCAGGCTGAACGCACAAAGTGGAGAAATTGAAGTTCAAGGTGTTCTAGACTTTGAAGATTCAATTGTTTACGAAATTGAAGTACAAGCCACGGATAAAGGCATCTTAGCACTGGCGGGACACACTCAAGTCCGGGTCACATTAATTGATGTCAATGACAACGCTCCCGAAGTTAAAGTGATCTCAGTATCCAACGCAATCCCCGAAAATGCGACATTAGGTACTACAATAGCTTTAATTAGTGTAACGGACAGAGATACTGGAGACAATGGGAGAACTGATTGTCAAGTGCTTAGGAACATTCCTTTTAAACTCCATGAATCTCTAAAGAACCAGTATAAGTTAATTACCAGTGGCATACTAGATCGCGAAATGGTTCCTTTGTACAACGTGACCATCGTAGCCTGGGACACTGGGACTCCACGTCTTTACACAAATAAAACTATTGTGGTGCCCGTAACAGATATAAATGATAATGCGCCAAGATTTACGCAATCTTTATATGCTGTATATGTGAAGGAGAACATTGCTCGGGGTTCTTCATTTTTTACAGTTACGGCTTTTGATCCTGATTTTGGAGAAAATTCGCGTGTATCCTATTCTATTCTGGGTAACCAGTACGAAGACGTTTCAGTTCCGAATTATATTGATATTAATTCCAACGATGGCAATATCTATGCGCTACGTTCTTTTGACTATGAAGAAACAAAAAGCTTTCAAGTTCGCGTGCAAGCAACGGATAACGGAATCCCTAAATTGAGTAGCAGCACTACTGTTACTGTGACTATTCTTGATGAAAATGACAATGCTCCCGTAATTATTTCTCCTTTAGTGAGAAATGGTTCAGCTACATTGCGAAAGGTACCTCAGTCAGCATTTCCGGGATATTTAATTGCCAAGGTAGTCGCGTCTGATGCGGATTCTGGCCAGAATGCAAGACTTTCCTTTCAATTACTTGGAGCTACTGACACTGGCCTAGTCAGCTTAGGGTTTCACTCTGGGGAAATCAAGCTAGCACGGGCACTTACTGATAAAGATCTCACTATGCAACGTCTGAATGTCCTCGTGAAGGATAATGGAGAGCCAAGCCTTTCGAACAGGGTCTCCCTTTACTTTTCAATAATGAGCAGCGCGAATGAAACATTCGTTGAATCTCGTGACTTGCTCAAGAAAACCGAATACTTCTCAGATTTTAACTTGTATTTAATAATTATTCTGGGGACAATTTCCTTAATATTTTTTGTGACAATTATCGTCCTTTTTGTCGTTAAATTGCGTCAAGGTACAAATGTTCGTGGTTACAATTCTGGCTTTTGTTGTGCGCGTTCAAATTCTCTGGATACTTGTAATCAGAGACAGATTCCAGGAGAATATCTGAACTATCTTGGAGATAATCAGACAATCTCCGTTCGTGATCGCCAGCACTACAGGATGTATTTATCCGCAAGTTCGCCGGGGACTGACTTTTTCTTCATGAAACCTTTCGATGCAACTTTGCCCTGCAGTGAAGTGAAGGATAATACTATAAACAACTCGACAGAGCAACCTAAGGAAACAATTGCGTTGAACGATAAGTATTGCAAAAGGGAACAGTTAAATATATGTGGCCAAGATTGTCTCAAATGTGAGTTCAGTTCTCAATAGCTGATGCGTTCTCTAAGAATTCGTTTAAAAAATCTTCAAAAGTGTGAAAGCAGATTGAACCTCAGGCTATTTTCCAATGTCTGTTCTACAGCAATAAAAACGCCTTCCATGTCTTCCCATGTTTCTTCTTTTAATTGGACATATGACTGTGACATCTTTGTTGTTTATAACAGGATTAAATTAATATCGCTCAATCGTGTTTTAACATTGTTCATTCGTAAGAATCAAGTAATATTTTTCATTTTCTGACATTTCCCTCGTTGCCAAAATACATAGGGTTAGGTTTATAACATGTTCTGGAATTACAGGTGATGCTAAACATAGTCATACCATCGTGTCATTTGTCTATCTTTTTGGATTTTCAGTAATACCAATGTCAATACAACGTACTACTTTCGATCAGAACTATCAGTTCTGTTCAAAGTAAACCACAGGACAATAGATAACAGTGGAAGTCAATATTGAGTACACATAGTGTACAACAGGAAAGCTGAGGAGAGCGAGGAATATTCAGATATGGCTCGTCATCTTTGGACTATCTGCGCCAATATCGGGAAATCGATAAGGCAGTCTTTTTTTTGAGAAAGGGGGCGGGTAGGACGAGGCTCGTGCAGGGAGGATCTCACTGCGGTCCTAATTTAGTCAATGCATCTAGTAAGTGTTCCGCCCGACCAGGCTTCACCAAAACTACTAACAAAGTATCTGCTGGCCGATCCTGAACCAATGTGCCAGGTGTAACCTTTCTCGCGATCCGTTTCGCACACTCTCCTGATCAATGCCCGAAAAAAGGAACTCGTTATAGAATCAGATTTGAATATTGAAGTGATAATAGTGTTTTATAACAATATGGCGCAACCTCAGAAAGGGTCCAAAGGATGAGTGCTATAAAGTGCACCCGACTGTCAGCCGTAACTTTCGTTGCAATGTTGGTGTGAAAATTAAGTTTTCATTTTTTTCAGGGACGATTCCTTCCTTCCCGAGGGCGAATTGAAAAGAAAATAAATGAAAATGTCTAAAATAGTTAAACATTTCTCACAATAGTTCGCGCAAAACTAATATAGTAAACTATGTTTGATCGTCAATCCATTGTTGACAGTGGGACACATCAACGGCGTAATGAAAAATTGCCCAGCGATATTCCTTTTATTACCTTAATCAACCTTTTGAGCATAAATGTTGTGTGTTAATAGACATTAGTCCAGACAGATTCTTGTTGTAGCAATATCAGAGCGCCTTTAAAGCAGTGTGGAATTTTACACGTTCACTGACACTTGAGATGAACCACAAGCATTGTAACCTAAACCCATATTGTATATTGAGACGATTAGATTTTGCTTCGTGTGCTAGAATTCCAATATAACATGCTCCAAACAACGGAGATGTGAAATATTTATTGTAGTGAATGAACTAATTCATTAGCTGCATTTTGTCCCTTCTATAGTTATAAAAGGATGAAAAGCAAAAAGGATAAATAATCCCATTTTCCAATCATGTAGGTATAACACGGAGACACGGTTTATATCCATGCGCTTGTATTAATAATATTCATGTATTATTTAAGCTAAAATTGAAATATTTTATCTTTTATGCTACAGCATAGAACAACAAAATTTAGAAGATGGCAGCCTTCACTGGAATTCCGAAAATGATCAACAGCAAATCATCAATGCCATTGCAACAACATCCAACTAATATCTTCCGTATATGTGTCCTGGAAGGATTTCTTTTTGATGACTTCATTATCAATATGCTTTTAATGATATTACGGCATTACGCAATTTATAACGTGGTAATAACTTTATGTGTGTTTTTGTCAGGTGATATGTAAATTTTGAGCTCACAATTCTGTTTGAACTCCTTTCATCAAAGAGACCACTGAAATGATCAGTGCCGTGCAAGACTTAAGTATTGTAAGATGTTTTGAAGAAACTTGTATTTTGTATCCTGTAAATTTGTTAACCATTGACAGATATACATTTATGGACGCTTAAGTTATCTATCTGTCTGTTCTGCATGAAAAGATGCAACGTGCAGCCAGCAATAAATCTGTGAGTGAAACAATAGGTCTTGTATTAAAGAAATACTTGGAAAAGTTTGACAAAGAACAATTCTCATCAAAAATACTCTTATGTATTCATTAATGAGATTTCTTTAACATTATTCACTCGTGAGATGTGGATGGCGCTGGCTGGGCCAGCATTTATTGCCCCTCACTAGGTACCATTGAACAGGTGGTGGTGAGATTGTAATTTATAAACTATTTAAAATCGTGAAGCCAGATTTACTTTGCTAGATATAATATTTAATGGAGACTATGACAATTCTTAATTACTATGACTTATATTTAACAGAATTCTGATTTCTGTGGCAATGTATTAAAACATGAGGAATTTACATCCAAGAGTAATCAACAGGTGTGAATTACGAAATGAAAATGCTCGTCTACGATCATCTATAAACATTCAAACACACGAACTAGGATCAGAAATAAGCTATTAAACTCCTCTTAGTGGATATTTTTCATATTTAAATATGACTAGAGAGAGCTACCCTTGGTATTTATAGAAACATGATCATTCAACAAAAGCAAATTATTGTAGATTGTGAAGATCTGAGGTTTCTTTTTAATGTTACAGAAACTAATCAGAGTTGCAAAGTTACCAGAGAGTCTGAAGCGATTGTCCAAGAATGGAAATGGGATTAGGAAAGTAAAATCGCTGTTATCAAGTGTGACCAAAATAGCCCGAACAGGCTCCTTCTGTGGTCTAAACGTCTTCCAGTCTCCGAAAATGCCAGCATTTGTGGAGAGATGAACAGTGTTAATAGGACTCTGCTTCAAAACTGAAGAGGCCTAGAAAATTCTGAAGAAAGGTCCCGACCCGAAACGTCAGCTTTCCTGCTCCTTTGATGCTTCCTGGCCTGCTGTGTTCCTCCAGCTCCACACTGTGTTATCTTAGGGCTAGACAATGACGGTTTCACATAGTGCCAAAGAAGAGCAGTAGAAAGTACTGTAGGTGGTAATGGTGTCAAGAGCAAAGGTCAAGTGAATTATTATTGGTACAATTGCCACCTGTTCTCTCGTTCCTCCTCACTTTTGTGAGCTGCATAAAGAAAAAGTAATTTTCCATCCGATTCCATTCTAAAGTTGAGTCACATTCAGCACAAAAAGTTAACACCGTTTCTCTCTCCATGGATGCTCTTAGACTTGCTGAGCTTCTCTAGCACTTTCTGATATTACAAGAAAATCTTTAACTTTGCTTGGCTCCATCCTTTTGATGTAAGCAGCTCTGGAAGTGCATTAGGTAGCTTTCCTCAATTTTCTTTTTAAATTCAACCTTAAATAATCTACCACACCAGTACACATTCAGAAAGTACATGACCGGATTAAATTGTTTTTCCTGTTTCCTAAATCATACCTAGTTTCCCTTAGATCTTTTTTGGAATGGTGCAATTATCCAACGAGGAGATCTTGGGCAGGTGATCCTGTATCACCTAGGAAAATGTGAGGTGATTTTATTCAAATATTGATATGACATTATGTCTTAGGATGGAAGTAGTGAAGATGTCTTCCTTTTGTAGTAAAGAAAAACTCTAAGACATGGTCTAAGAATAATCGATCTCCCTCCCGAGAAAGACACAGAAAGTTGTCTTTCATTCTTTTGCAGAGTCTCCAGAATATTTCACTGCTGAAATGAGAAATTTTGTTCTGAAAATAAGTCCATGTCCAAGCAGATAAGTTTTTGGTAGATGAAGGAATCGAAGACTATGAGTAGACAGAAGTATGGTTGAAAGCATAACTGCATCAAGTAGTAAATTTTTAATGCGGTTGTATTTGGGTTGAAGGGTTAATCCGCTGTCGAGTCCTAACCTACATCCCAATAAAGCTGTGTTGTAATTGTCACTTTTCTTTTACCTAACAATAAGTAGTTATAAATTATTTAAAAATCACAGTGTATAAATAAATAAAAAGAAGGAAAACAGCAACTGAAATTTAAATGATAACATGAACATAATTTCATAGGAGGCTATCAAACAAAAGTTGAGTCTGAACCTCACAGGGGTACATTGGGGTAGATAACCCCAGTTCATTGTTCAAAAAGTTATGTTTTGTGAAGGATTTAGATGGGGAAAGACAAATGAGATTCCCTGCCAGCAGCTGGGAATTTCATCAAATGAAACATCTCGGATTTTGCAGGAAGGCCAAAGTTCTTATGATTATAATATGATAACACAATTAAGTAATTGTTTTTGTGTGTTTATTTTAGCAGTGCATGCAACTGGAATGTTAATTGAATAAGCTAACCAAAAGGCTAGCTGGTCCATGGTTATTATAAAGACAAATTCTTTAAGTATATATAAACATCAACTACTATATCTGTAAAGGACATGTCAAGAAATGTTTTCCAAAATCTCTTGGCAGGAAAATGCATAGCTACACGAGTCATACACCTTGTGGCCAATAGAGGAATTTTACATCAAAAATAAATATATGTTGAGTTACATAATATGATGTTTTTGGTAAATGTGACATGCGGAAAGAATTTTATGATTGCATAACTTGGACATACATATTACAATTTCGTGTTACTTCTGTTGGGTGACGAGCACACATATCAGAAGACATTTTCGCAGTGATTTTCCAGGTGTTCACACAATTCTTACAGAGTGTACGCAAGCCATTCAGCCTATTCAACCTGCCGAAGAGCATTGCACCCTGACCAAGTGCCCTACTTTCTCCCTCTAACCCTGCATATTCCATGACTAATCCACCTAGCCTATACATCCATGGATACTTTTGGCAATAGAGTATGGTAAATTCACCTAATCAGCCTATTTTTGGAATGCAGCAGGCAGAATGTGAAAACTCCACACAGACAGTTGCACAAGGATGGAATCGAAATCCGGTCCCTGGGGTGCGAGTCAGCAGTGCTAACCAGTGAACGATCATGCCACCCATATAGACAAAACAGTTTAACAGGGTCTAGGCCCGAAAGGTCAGCCTTCCTGCTCCTCTGATGTTGCTTGGCCTGCTGTGTTCATCCAGCTCTACACCTTGTTATCTCAGATTCTCCAGCATCTGCAGTTCCTAGTATCTCTGAAACAGATTTATTTATATTGTTTGTTAAAGGATTACATTACAAAATACACATACAGCTATTAATACGAAAATGGAAATATAAGAACCCACAACGTAGGAAGGTTTTGTTAAAATGTACGTTCAGAAAAAGAAACATGTTCAGAGTGAGAGTGACTATATTGGAGTTACGTTGAGAGAGTGTGAGTAACTGAGTAACTTATTCATTTTAGCAAAGGAGGGAAAACGTGTTTTAAACAAGGCTTACTCCAATAAATAAAGTGTCCAGGGCAAGAGAGGAGTGCGACAAGAAATAAGTAATGGATCCTGAGGTCTTCTTGTACTGAGCCGTCAGGCAGTCTGCTGTCACAAATGCAGTGAATGTAATTGATTGGTGAGTAAGTTTGGTCAGTATTTTAACTCATTAAAGTGGAAGATGGATTATAATTTTATTGTTGATTTCTCTCGACTAGTTTTTTTGCCATCGCTGAGTTTTTTAAAAGTAAATCCATACTTAATCCAAGGCTAAGAAAGATTTATCAAAATTACAGAAATGACAAGGCAGTGAGAAGTGGAGTGTACATCCTGCAATATTAGATAATTCATGAACATATCATGTGTCCAAGAAAAGCCCATCTGCAGGAAGTGTCACCAAGTGCACAATCTTGAAGTATGTTTGTGGAAGGTGGGGAGGTAATGGATTCTCCGTTGTGCATCCACAAGGAAGAGCACTGCCTTGATATCTTATAGCTACATGGTCACATCACATCTTACAAGCACGATGGCACAAGGAATCTGTGACAAGTCGGCAGTCTAAGAAAACCATATAGATTTTGTAGGAATACACCATGTCTATGGTGTTTGCTAATCGATATATGATTTGGAATCTGGTGAGAGTGATGGTTCCTTGGCAGAGATGCACCTAAGGCCAAGACCACGGCAATGCAAAAGTCTCGACTCTACAGGGATGGACAATCGACGATACAAGAGAGTTAACTAAGAAGGATGAAATAGTCATGAGGTCAGACAGGCGTATCTGTGGCAGTAAACATGACTTGTGGATGGTGCGTTGTATCCTTTGTTCCAGTGTCATGGATATGACAGGACAATTGCAGGACATTCTTTTGGGGTGAGTTGAGTAAGCCACAAGTTAAGGTCCACAATGGTACGAATGACTGAGTTCGGAAAAAGGGTGAGATGCTGAAGGCAGATTTCAATAAATTAGGAAGAAAATTAAAAAGCAAAAGCCAAATGAAGTATTCGCAGGACAGGAAAAAAAGTATCACTGCTCTCTACTTTCTGCTGCCTAGCCAAACTTCCACCCATACCTGTAATAACCTTTGAGATTGTACCTTTTCATATGTTTACTGGGAATACAGGTACAGTACCTACACCAGCTTCCTTTTCTTTCACAGCATGTTACTTGATCAAAGATATCCAACAAATTGGTGGAATGAATCTGCCCTTTTCGAAAACTATGTTGGCTTTGCCTGACTAACTTGAACTCTTCTAAATGATCAGGTCTGCTATCTTTTGTAATAAACAAAAAAACCCGAAACAACTGCAGATGCTGGAAATCGAACAAAAAAAAATGGAAATTTCTGGGTGAACAACACAACGGGTCTTTCAGCATCTGTGGAGAGAAATCAATGTTGGCATTTATGGCCCAGCGACCCTTCATCGGAATTGAAGAATTTCAATTTTGAAGAAGAGTTACTGGACCCGAAATAAGACCTCTAATTTCTCTCCACCGATGCTGCCAGACCTGCTGAGTTTTTCCAGCAACTTCTGTTTTTGTACTGCCATCCTTTGTATTAATTTCTAACATGCTTCCTACACCAGATATTAAACTAGAAGGTTGTTTTTTTCTTATTTCCTGCCCCCCATTTTTATATAAAGATCATAAATTTATTAATTCCAATCTAATGGATCCTTCTGCAAACATAGGTGATTTTGAAAAATTAAAACCAATGTTTTTTTTTTCAGAAGCCCCATCTTTCAAGGCCTTAGTATGAAATACATAAAATCTGCTACCCATTACCATGCATCATCTTCAATTTTTAAAGTGCAATTTCTCTGACAGATGTAATTTTCTTAAAGATCTTCCTCCCTTCCATTTCAGTTATGGATATACATTGGGTAATTGAGGCCGAAGTCCTCAGAGAGAAAAAAATGTGAGGCACTGAGAGAAATATTTGAAACGTGGGTGGTCGATAAAATAGGTAGAGTGGTTCTTTTTCCCTTATTTAAAGAAACAAGAACGATAGGGCAATTATTTAAAGTTTCTTGTAAACATAGCTCATGGGATGTGTGAAAAAAAATACTTCACATATTGAGTGCTTCATGACTGGAATTTACTGCCTGGAAATGTGTTGGAGGAAATGTCAACTGAGGCGTACAAGATGTTATTGATTGGTAGAAAAACAGAAAATAGATAGCAAATAAATCGAAAAATTCTCAAGCGTTTGGCAGAAAAGCAGGAATTTACATGAATTGATAATGTTTGTGGCAGAGCTAGTGCTGACATGTTGTGGCAACTGGCCTTCTTATCTGCTATAACCTTTCCATGGTTTCTTGATATGCTGAATTACAGCTATTACTGGAATCCTATTTTAACCTCTACAATGAGGATCAACGAAATATGCATGCCCAATTCATGTGACATCTCCTTATTTCGCATTGTTAATTTGCCAAACTCAAATTTTCTTCGACCAACATTCACAATTTTAATGCTGTTCATTTCTCACGTCTATAGAATGTCATATGAACTTTATTTTTATATACTTGTGCCCCCGTTCTCGAATTTCTCCTGCTCATTCATCTTTCAATCTACCTTTATTTTAATCTGTCCAGTCGTCTAACTTGCCATCTAAATTTTTGCAATTAAAGACTTTACTAAAGTTTGATTCCATCGTCAGCATTTTCTACATGAACACAGATGTTGAATTCTCCCCTTGAATGTTTAAATTCTCATTAGAATGTATGCATTCTTTGTATTTTGAATAAACACTTTAATGTCTGCTGCTACCTCCTCTTTGACTTGTCCCCCGAATTAATTACTATGTTCACTTTAGTTTCATTTCTGAAGAATAATCATATCAGTCTCGATAACTTGATAACTCTTAACTTGTTTTCATCTCCACCAATTCTGCCAGTTCCGTTATGTTTATCTAGCATTTTCAGCATTTTATTTCTCTTTAGCTAGGTTTGCTTTCATGTCCTCATTATTACCCTATGTTCAATGGAGAAACTTTCGTCTGACCAAATCGACAATGATGTATCTATTTAATGAAATTTGTCACGCTGCAATAAAAATATCATTAGTTGACTGAAATAATAAACAAGTGTCTCATGAGTAATATTCAAGCCAAAGAAATGCCACGCAAAAACTATCTCAAATAAAAGACTCTCTCAACACGATCCCCTTGACAATCGGTGGCATTATCGTCACTGAATTCCCCACTATCGACATCTTGTAGTTACTAGCAACTCAACTGGACTCGTCATAAGACATGCAATGTCTGCAATAGCACGTCAGAGCCACGTAATACTGCAGTGATTAATTCACCACCTGCCCTGACCACCCAAGACCTGTGGTCCATCTACAGGGCATAGGTCAGGAGTGTACTGGAATTGTCCTCACTGGTCCGAATGACTGCTTTTACAAAATCACTCAAGAAGCTTGAACGCCTGAGGTTGTAGACTGGCTCGCCAAGCCTGTGTGTTTGGTTGGAGACGTTTCTTCACCCTGTTAGGTAACATCAACAGTGAGAATTCACTTCCTTCTTTGTACGCGTGCATTGTCACAAGTGAGAATTGGCCGTGTCTCTTGGTGACTGGCTGGTATTCCTGTATCCTTGTTGACTGCTTTCTTCCAGTTTGACCAATGTAATGTTTTTTCACAGTCCTTGCTTGGTATTTTGTATATTACGTTAGTTTTATTGCTTGTGAATATGGGATCCTTTACATTCGCCCGTAACTATCGCAGTGTGTTTGTTGGTTAGTGGGCTACCCTCATACCTAGAGGACTGAGTAGTGGTCATCTCTGATATGTCTCTGATATACGGTAAGGTGAATAGTGTGTCTGGACATGTTGTGTCTTCGTGTTGCGGTCTGTCACGGAAGTAACAAAGCATTATGCAATTCAGCTATCCATTCCTTTTAAAAACTCCCTATATGTTCTCTTGTTCTGCTTTGCGCAATTCCGGACTGCTCAAGTGTGTTGTGGTCTTTTTGAAGAACGGAGCTGCGTCAGGAAGTCGACTGGGACAACACATGCATAATAGCACGAGCTAAACAGACATGCCAGGGAATTCCTGGGGCCCTGGCATTCCAACTGGAACAACATCAACAAACACATTGAACTGGACCCGACATACAAATACTGAAAAGCAGAGTCGAAAGTAATGCCAAACCCCAGCAAACCGAAGCATCAAAATAACAAGCGGGATAGAACACCAACGGTTCACTGGAGGCGCACTGACGATGCTACCCAGCAGGGTGACAAAACGTCTGCAACCAAACACACCGGACTCAACGAGCAATTCTGCAACCTCAAGTTTGACACCATCTAAAGCAAAGCAGTAGGTTTGATTGTAACGATATCAACAACAGCCCACTTGCTCCACCACTGACCTTAGTAGCAATAGTGTGTACTTTCCATTAGATGTAGAAATTCGTCAAAGATCCTTGGACAGCTCCTCACAAGCCAATTACCACTCCATATGGAAGGACAAGGCATCACAAGCATGGGAACGTGGACATATGGCAGTTTTTGGCCATTAATGAGGTTAGTACCTGAGAAACGGTTTCAACAAATTTGGAGGAGACATTATGCTCGAGCAGGTGGCAGATGTTAAACTGTAAATGGGGCCTTGTCGGGGTCAGTCAGTCTGGCGGGGACAGATCTGTAATTTATGGGAAGGTGTTTGGCTTTTGGTTCTCCAGAACGGAAGTCTGAAATCTGTCTGCCTAACTTCCCGTTTTCAGCTACTGGACGTTCAGCAAAGAGAAAATAGAGTTATAACTATCAGTGAATTCCTCTGGGTGAATTTTAAAAAGTGGCACTGGTGGACGTCTGAGAAGATCAACGAAGAAATAATCGTCTACCCCTATGACACAACGTGCTATGAAAACCACCTATGCAATCTGGCCAGTTTTTGTCATTTTATTTTATTTATCCTCTAACTGTGTTTGTTTGTTAGTCTGGATTTTGTGTGAATGGAACTGAAAAGAAAAGTTATTAGGTTTAAATATAGATATCAGTTTGATTACTTGGTTGTTTAATTTTGTTCTGGTGAAGTTACTGTAGTGTTATTAAATTGTCAAGTGTTTTAATAAAGCTATAAACTGCTGTCGAGAATTAAGTATTTCCACTGTTGGGGTAGGTCATTTAAAAACGTCTAGTTAAGAACCATTGGGTAATTTTTGCGTTTCTCTAAAAGTTTTAATTTTATTGTGTTGCGAATTTGGGGTTGAAAGACTAATTTGGTTCTGGGCCTAGTTCCCTTTCATACAACGTGGACTGCAGCGTTTCAAGAATACAGCTCACCACCACCTTCTCAAATGCAACGAAATACCGGCAACAAATTCTAGCCAACTAGCAACACCCGCAATACTCAAATTACTTCAGAAACAGTATCTGAAATGCTTAAGGTTAGTCACAAAATGGTGGTAGGGAGAGAATCGCGGCTGTACCAGCTGCTCTTGTTTTTGAGGGTTTTCAGTGGTGGAGCTGATTTCCTCGATTTCTTGGAGAAGTATTTTTAATTTTTGCTTTTGGAACTTTAAAAAAAAATCAAAAACAACGTAACTTTAAATGGAAGGAAAGGAGAGAGCAGGAGTTTCCGAAGAGAACCACTTGGGAGGCCCGAGAACGGTCTCGAGTTAAAAAAAAACGGAGAAGTGAACTTTCACAGATGGCTGACTGAGAATTTGCGAGCTTACAAGCATAGCTGGAAATCGGAGTTTGGTCCATGGAAAGCAAATAAACAGTGAAATTTCACAGCTGACCTTAGACAGACGTCATTATGGGTCCAACACATATATGGGACTGTCAGAATTTCGTTGATCAGCTAAGTATTTCTTTTTAAGATTTAGAAAACTTATAAATCTTGGGTTTATTTTTGCAAATCGACAAAAGTGTGTAGAGTGTTTTTTTATGTGCGTTTTACTGAGATCTGTCTTTTGTTTCTTTTTATGTTATAAAGCACAGGTAATATGTTATACCAGAGCAGTGTTTTTGGACCGTGATTGTAGATTGTGCTACTTTGTGGGTCTGTAGATTAAGGTACAGAGATAGCCTTTAGTGCAGTGCTGTGCTCTTCCATTTGGATGTGGGATATTAGGGAGAATTTCAATGTTCTGATCATTGAGTAAGTGCATTTGGTGTGTATCCTATTGGATCATATATATCAGTTGAGCCACAATTAGAGACAATGAGGAATTTACGCAAAACAGGGGGTATGATATATCGAAGTTTCAAGAGGGTACAAAACCCGCAGATACAGTCAGATAGATGTATTGCCTCTAGGAAAGGTGGGAGAGGTGGGCAGGTAGTGCAGGAGTCTGTTGTGGCTATCGCTACCTCAAAAAAGATTGCTGTTTTGAATAAGGTAGAGGCTGATAGACTTTCACGGAAATGCAGTTCTAACAGCCAACTTTCTCGCACCGATACTGGCTCGATTGTCATGAGGGGGATGTCAGGTTCCAAGTAATCGACTGTAATAGGGGGCTGTCTAAATAGGAGCACAGATAGATGTTTCTGCGGCCGACAGTGGGACATTAGAATGGTGTGTCACCTATTTGGTGCGAGGATAAAGGATGTCTGGAAGAGCGTGTAAAATACTCTTGAACGGGGAGTTACCAGCGTGAGGTCATTGCACATGTTGGTCCTAACAACATAGCAAGAGAAAGGGTCGAGATGCTGAAGAGAAAATATGGGAAATTAAAAGGAGGTTAAAAGCATGTGCTTCATGGCATTAATATGTGGATTACTCCCCGTGCCACATGCACGTGAGAATAGGAATAAGACGATTGAGCGCATGAATGTTTGGCAGAAGAGTTGCTGCAGGGAGCAAAGATTCACATTTTTGGCTCGTTGGAAACTCTTCTGGAGTAGAAATGACCTGCACAAGAAGGACTTTCTGCAGCTGAATTAAAAGGGGGCTAAAATCCTGGCAGGAGCATTTGTTAGTGTTACTTGTGAGATTTTAAAGTAGTGGGGGCGGGGGAGGAAAGAGAGAGACCCAAAGGGACAGTGGGAAAAGTGATTAGTCCACGCTGGTACAGTTGAGAAGAGAAGCAAGTCTAATTGTCAAGGAAGGCAAGAGCAAGGCAGAGATCGAAGGAAGACTGATAAATTAAACTGCATTTATTTCAATGCAAGTGACCTGACGGGTAAGGCAGATGAACGCAGGGCATGGTTGGGAACATGGGACTGGAATATCGTAGCTAATATAGAAACATGGCTCAGAGAAACTAAGCTTAATATTCCAGGGCATAGATGATTTAAGAAGGATAGAAAAGGGAGGAAGATAGGAGGCGAGTAGCATTTTTGGTTAGAGGTAACATTATGGATCTACTGAGGGAGGATATAAGTCCATTGAATTTTTGGGTGGAACTGAGAAATACCAAAGTGATGGTCAATTTGTTGGGATTGTACTATTGCCCCGAATCCCCCTACCCGTCCCACCCCCCAGTAGGGCGATAATGAGAAGCAAATTTATAAGGTGATCTCAGATATCTGTAAGAATGATCTGCTTGTAATGGGAGAGGATTTTAAATTTCCAAACATTAACTGGGTCTGCCATAGTGTTAAGGGCTTGGATGGAGAGGAACCTCCTAAGTGTGTAGAAGAAAATATTTTTATTCAGTATGTAGATGAACCTACTGGAGAAGGATCAAAATTTGACCTTTTCTTGGGAAATAAGGCAGGGCAGATGACTGTGATGTTCGTGGGGATGCACTTTAGAGCCAGTGATCATATTTCTATTAGTTTTAAAATAATCATGGAAAAGGATAACTCTGATTTAAAAATTAAAGTTCTACTTTAGAGGAGGGCAATTTTGACTTTATTAGGCAAGAACTTTCAAAAGTTGGTGGGCAGACGCTATTCGCAGGTAAAGGAGTGGTCGGAGAGTGGGAGGCCTTCGAATATGAAAGAACAAGAATCCAGAGCCAGTATGCTCCTATTAGTGTGAAGAGAAAGGATGGTAGGTGTTGTCAAACGTTCTTGATATATGGTAGTGTGGCCAGTCTTTGGGGGCGTACTATGTCCTCTTGGCATTGTCTATCTAATGGTATGATAACCAGCCAGCTCGGCGAGCAAGCCAACAACCTCACCCACAACACGAGCTACAACCCTTTGCAAGCACCTTAAATAGTCGGAGTATACACAAGAGGAAAATCAGAAGGGCAAAAAGTGGTCATGTAATAACTTTGGCAAATACAGTTAAGGAGAATCCAAAGAGATTCCAAAATTACAAAACAGCAACTAGGGAGAGAAAAGGGCCTCTTAAAGTTCAATAAGACCGTTCATGTACGAGACCAGAAGGAATGGTGAGATAAGAAACGAGTAATTTGCGTCAATATTTACCCAGAACAATGATTACAGTAATTACTATGATGGACTTAGCTTCAGAAGGCAGTGAACGAACCATTTGCCATATTCCTATTCGCCTTCCATTTTGACTGAGATGCAATTATAAAGCTTTCTACACCTTATTGACTAGCGATATGCTAGACCAAGAAACCATGTCTAAATATTACATTGGCATTTCATGCAAACACATTGGGTTCCCTCCTCATTTCACGAACAAGACCATAGAATTTCATGTGACAGACTTTATTGTCAACCCGTTACATTTTTGCAAACTTCTTACAGGAGTTATGTTGTAGAAAACAACATTGCTGAAACTTTTTTTCGGTAATTGCACTTGACTCATACTTAGACAAAAACTCCAAAATTTTCTTCTCTACATTGGACAGTCGGCCTGGGGACGTTTCGGTTTTATCATACGTTTCCAGGTTTCGAGAAGATTTGCAGCTCGGGTTATGGATGAGGTTGTAGACATGCTCGCCGAGCCGGTGGGTTTGGTTGCAATCGGTTTTTATTCTTTATTCATTAACGGAATGAGGGCGTCACATTCTAGGTAGCATTTACTGCCCATCCCTATTTGCCCAGAGGGCAGATCAGCGTCAACCACTTTGCTGTGGATCCGGAATCACATGTAGGCCAGACGAGGTTAGGATGGCAGTTTTCCTTCCCTAAAGGACATACCTGAACCGGGTGGGCTCCCTAGTTCTCCCAATTAACGGTCCAGCCACGAAGTCATTGCCTCCCCCAATTTAGTATGTTTGTTGATAGAGTTCCTGTTAGAATATCAGGCCTCGAGGAATTCCCTGACGCGTCTTTTTTTTTTTGGCTTGTGCGATTATGGATGTGGTGTCCCAGTCAAATTCGTGTCCCTCGTTCTCCCTCTGTAGTGAGACAAGTCTTATTGTGACAGATAATGGATAATGGAGATCCAGTCTACCAAGCTCTACAACTATCCAACCTTCTCTCACAGACACCAATACTGAAGGAAATTCTGGGCTTAGGAGTGTTCCCAAATCGAAGGCACTTTAGTCAGATCCAGCCTTTTATATAATAATGTTTTTGGATACAATCACACTACTTGTTATGATTAGTGTAATTGTTCTTACTGCTTTGCTTTGTCACACATACAGTGGCAGACATCTTACGAATTGTTGCTACAAAACAACAAAATAACAAACACGAGGAGATCATAAATCCCCAAATTAGTTTTTAGCTCGCTGCTAAATCTAACTTGCTTTGTCATTGTATTGAAGTTTGTGGTACAGGGCCCTTTTCCCAAACGCATAGTTATAAGTTATCTTCGGAGGAAACAACATCCCTTGGTAAGGCTCTTATGTCTCGATAACGTGAGCCCACAGAAATTAGCAATTACCTTAAAAGCGTTGACACATTTTTTTCAGAATGGATTGTTAGAGCAACAAATAACTTGAGCAATGATGCTGATGGGGTAAGATACAAACTTCAATAATTGATGTGTAACAATTAATTTTGCTTACCCTATGATATTAAATGGTCACAATTGTATGTTCTTAATTGTCATGAATACAAAATGCATTCAACATATAAAATAAGATAAAATAAAGGAATTATATAGCTTTATATATATGCTTGGACTGTAACGTCACTTTATGTCTTTCTTTCATCTTTAATGCGATCGAAGAATAAATGTGTAAGCAGAAGTGTGGAGTTATGACCACAGTCGTGTTAAACATGATTTTACGGATTGCCACAGCAAGTTTGATGGCAGAGATAGCATATTCCTTCTTTAATTTCTTATGTTCCAATCCTCGCTGAATTATCATGGCAGCAACGTCTTCTGTTAAGTTAATGGCCACTAACATAATTAATGTGGCCCTAATAAAAAACGTTAAAAGCAATTCAAGTTGTAATACCATGTCATTTTCTATCTATACTTGTAATCCCAGTGCTTTATGAGGTGCTCATGATATATTTGTTTCTTATGCTTCTCAAATATTGATGATAAGAAGAATATCATTTTCCCAGGAGGCAGCGTGCACCACAATGCAACTCCCCAACCATTTCTGGAAATTGGTCCGAGGGCATGGGTAATCTGCCAACATCAAGGACACTTTCATGTGCCGATTGTTAAAGGGAAATTCAATTTCTTACATTCCGGAATGGTAAATAGAAGAACATACGAAACGGAAACTGAAATGGATCATTTTGCATGTTTCACGAATCAAAATGATCGTAGCCGACTTAATTTTGGCTTTAGTTCTATTTAGTGGCCTTTTCCCTGTAACTAATGACTCTCATTGTTATAGATCAGACCAAAACCTCTCAAAATATATTAGGGAGATAGCTTAGACCCTAACATTTAGCGTAAGAGTAAGGAGCTGTGTTGCAAGTCTGATTCGATTGGTCCACTAAACCTTACCTTTAAACATTCACCTCCACTGGCGAAACTACAAAGCTTTGAGTTCTTGTCTGCCTCCTGTTTTGTCACATGCTGTGTTACTCTTAAATGCTGTCTAGACAACTCACCCACTCTTTAATCTCTCCCGAAAACTTAATGCATAGTCCAGATAAGTGGTCTCTGAACGCTGTCTCACTAATTTCTCCTTAATTAATGTCAGTGGTCCTCCCACCTCATAAATGTAAATTAATTCAAATGGACTCTATTTCGTTGATTGATCATGTGCATCTCTAATTGCAAAAATTACAAATGGAATTTCTTTAATCCAACCCTCTGGATAGCGTTGACTATAGGCCCGCAACATGGCCTTTAAAGTTTGATGCCAATGTTCTAGCGCACACTGCAATTCTGTAAGGGATGCAGTTGATTTAAATTGTTTTACTTCTCAGCCAATCATAATTTGGAGAATAACTTTGACGTAAAATTTGATCCTTGATCTGATTGTATCTCTGTGGGTAGGCCATATTTTGTTCTAAAAAGAGCAACTTTTCTATAATACTTTCAGCCCTGATGTTGCACAGTGGAATGGCCTCTCGAAATTTAGAAGACACTTACATTATGGTCAACAAATAGTGATTCCCACTTTTTTTTGTTTTAGAGAGGAGTCTTACGTAATCATTTAAGACTCTTGTAAAAGTTTCCTCAAATGCCAGAATGGGTACTAAGGATGCTAGTTTTCTCACTGCTTGAGGTTTTCCTGTACCTTGGCATGTGGGATATGTGCAGCAAAATTTAACAGCACATGTATGCAGTCCAGTCCAATGGAAATTTTTGTATTTTGTCTTGAGCTTTCCTTACTCCTCTACTCACAAAAACTGATTCGGCAAATGTGATGCTTACAAGTTGTTTTATGGATGCCAATGGAAGTGTCTGACGACTCAACTTGCTAATGCACCGAGCTGGGCAGAATGATGCAATTGGCAGCAGTTGCCACGGTCAGCCTGGCAGCGATATAATTATCCAGCTTAATGTTTGACTTTGAAAACAGAGAACAACAGAATTCAGAGTCAGGAGATAAGGTACTTTTTTGACAACTGGAACACTGCACGGGGATCGTCCTTTCAAGATTTTGTTTAGGTCTATCACATCAACAACAACAGTTAATATCTATGCCCTTCATAAGATGTTGGTAAACTGCTCATTTGGAAAACACTGAGCACACTATCATCTGAGACCGAGTATTCCTAGAGTTATTCGAAAATATAATGTTCTCTTTTTAAGGTATGCACACTACCCTCAATTTAGCTGACTTTCAAACCAATGTTGAGAGAAAGCAAGGACCAAGTTTCCGAATAAAACAAGACTTATTATTTATTAGAAGTAGACTGTCGTGACAAATAAACAGTTATAAACCACTGACATGAGCCATGATGAACTAAAGCTTCCACCCCTATACAACATACTCATCCGCCTTATGCACATTCACTCTCACAGGCAAACAAATAGGGACATGGATTTTTGGACCATGTAGAGGAAAACTAGATTTTCCTTGGTCTTCCTTCCCCATTTCCGAAGTTGGAATGATATTTTTCCACTGGCCAAGCCCTTGTTGTTCAGATGATATTCTACAGAGGTTTTTACTCATTATAAGAAGTACAGAATGATGAATTCACTTGGAAGATGCCTCAGATTTATATACTCGAAATCACAACTCACACGAACTGCTGAAGGAAAGGCAGCTTGTTATCGTCAAGTTGAAACTGAATTTTTAAAAAAAAACCTACAGATAACAGGCATTTTCTGTTGAGAAAATAGCATACCCTTCTGTGTCTTTCAGTGTATGCATACATTTGTTCCTTTGAAACGTATTCTCAGTTCCAACCTATAGAGATAGACGAGAAAAAAAAATCAGCATTACTTGTAAACAACTCCTCGGTGCCTAATTGCCTGCATACAATTTTTTTATGCATTGGATATTTTTGACCAACCATCCACCCGTTGTTAATTTTCATCTTGTTTCCATCACCCTTGTTCATGTGCTGTTAAGTGCTTTACTTGTTGTCCATTATTCCTGTATAAGCAAGACAACAATTTTTCTTTGCTGGTGGCAAATTTAATTAAATTGAAACAAAATATAAGTTTTCATTCTCAAAAATCTATTCCTATTTGCTGTTTCATTCCTCTACGCAAATGTCTGCTCCCTGTGTCGTTTATTCTTAGCAGTTTTGTAACCACGCTCTTGTTTTACTCCACTGCTCTGGAAGATGCTGACTCCTTGTTAGAATATAGAGGCATCGCGTCACGCAATACGGAACATACCCTTCAATCCAACCAGTCCAGGCCGAGCATAATCCCAGACTAAACAATCCCACCTGCCCGTTCCTGGCCCATATCCTTCTAAACCTTTCCTATTCATATTCTTATCCAAATGTTTTTTAAACGTTGGAACTGTGCCCACAACTACCACTTCCTCAGGAAGTTCATTCTACATGCGAACGATCCACTGCATAAAAAGATTGCTACCCGCAATATCTTATTTTCAAATCTCTCTCCTCTCACTTTAAAAGTGTGCCCTGTTGTCTTGAAATCCCCCACAGTAGGGAAAAGACACCTACCAGCAACACTATGTATACCCCTCATGATTTTATAAACGTCTAGAAGATCACGTCTCAACCTCCTACGCTCCAGCGAAAAGGCCCCAGCCTATCCACCCTTCCTTTATAACTCAAACCTTCCATACCCAAAGCATCCTAGTAAATCTCTTCTGAACCCTCTCCAGCTTAATAATGCTATTCCTATAACTGAGCGACCAGACTGGACACAGCACTCCAGAAGAGGCTCACCAATGTCCTGTAGAACCTTAACACGACTTTCGAACTCCTGCACTTGAAGCTGTAGGACTTCCATGCAAGCTAGTTTCCTTTTTACCATCTCTTTCTCCTCTAATACAAGTTTGCTTTCCTTCCAACGATTTCGCTAACAGATCCGTCATAATTTGTGGAACGTAGTTTTCTTCTTCAATTGTCCAAGCCATTGAAACATTTGACTTTGCAATCGGTTTTTTTAAGTACCATTGGCAATATTAATTTTTCCGTGTTACTTCTTCAAATCATCACTTCAAGTGTTAGTATTCATTCATAAGATATATGAATATTTCCAACATTGTGCACAGACAATTTCACACAAGTTTGTCTCTTACAAATGATACATATGTTTGGATTACAGAAAGCCAAGAATTGGACTGTGACCAATTCCATCAAATAATTGGCGTAAAAATGTTTTGCTTACTCCGGTGCCTCAAAGTTTGCGGCGCACTGAGGCACCGCTGAACTCATAGGCAAATAATCTGTACAATCGTCAACAAAATTGAAAGGGAAATGTAATAACAACACTAATAAAGTAGATGTCAGTTAGTAAGTTAACTGAAGTAAACATTTCCACGAGACACTAGGCAGGTTGGTCGTTTTCAAATTATTGGTTCGTCCATTTGAATATAGTGCCGCGAGTGATATTCTACCAACTACAAAAAGTCAACAATTTGTTTGTTCATTCCACTCGATACTTACAATGGCATGAGGACCATAATCTGAGAAACTAGAATGTCTGACATGCACTTCAAGTAAAAAGTTTTCGAAAAGATTTGTAGCTCGGTTGTGGACGTGATTGTAGGCATGGTCGCCGAGCCGGTGGGTTTGGTTGCAAATGTTTCGTCACCCTGCTAGCAACCACCTCAAAGCCGACAAACGTAGCTGCATCAGGACGTTATTTAAAGGAGCCGCAACACATTGCAGCTACCCAGAACTAAGCAAAGCAGAACAGGAACACTTATACGGAGTCTTCGGAAGAAACGGACACCCGAAAAGCCCAATCCGCCGTTACCTCCGAGACAGACCACAACAGAAAGGCATAGCAGGACCAGAATCACTTGTCACACTATCATACATCAAAGATATTTCAGGGATGACCACAAGACTGCTCAGACCCCTAGGTATCAGAGTAGCCCACAAACCGACAACCACCCTACGACAGTTACTAACGAACGTAAAGGATCCCGTATCCAAAACTGGGATTACATACAAAATGCCATGCAAGGACTGTGAGAAACACTACACAGGTCAAAACAGCCGAAATTTGACTAAACAGATACATGAACACCAACTAGCCATCAAGAAACACGACCAATTGTCACTTTCCTAAATACAAATGGACAACGAGGGTCACGGATTCGGCTAGGACAACACATCGATAATCGCAAAAGCCAAACAGAGACATGCCAGGGAATTCCCGGAGGTCTTGTATTCCAAATCGAACTCTATCAAAAAATACATTGAATTAGACCTGCGTACAAACCACAGAGAAACTAAACCGCAAGTAATATCTATCATCCCAGCAAGCCGAGGCATATAAATAACGAACGGGACAGAACACCGACGCTTCGCCAAAGCAGCACTGCCGACGTTACCCAGCAGGGTGACGAAACGTTTAGAACTAAACCCACCGTCTCTGCGAGCATGCCTACAATCTCATGCACTTCAAGCAGTTAGAATCGCTGTGCATTTCCTTTGTAAAGAAATTCTTCATATCTCCTGTGTTGTAGGTAATTTTTCAACACAGTGTTCAATGATCTCATTTTTTTATCTCAAAGCACAAATCTCAAAACTCTGAGCAAGGGTCACTCGACCGAAAACGTTAACTCTGATTTCTCTCCACAGATGCTGCTAGACCTGCTGAGCTTTTCTAACACATTCTGTTTTCGTTTGCGTTTGTTATCAGCGCTGTTGATAAAACCAATGGCTCATTTTACATTGTATTCAATCAATATTCAATACATCGACATTTTTTTCATGTATCGAAGTTGATTTGAAAATTCTTGAGATTTTAATTAGACCCTATAATGCACTGTGGATGTTTAAAAAAACAAAACTCCACTGGAGGTTCCCTCAATTTATAATCATGTTGTTGCATTGAAATTTTAAACCAAAGATTCTGCGAGATATGATTCTGCGCTTGGGCATATGGTCTTTGTACCTGAAAGTCAAAAAAGACTGTGATACGTGTTTGCAAAAGCAATAGAACTTATTTTCGGTTTCAGGTACCATTTTTGACTGATATTTTTAATTAAGTTTCGTATAGTTGCGATCTCATGTAGTTTTAGGTTAAGATACTTTGCGTCGCTGTATACCGATAAGGGGGTTCCAGAATGTAGCCAGTGATCCACTACGCAGAAGTTCAAATCAGGAGGAGGATGCAAACCTAATGCTGGCGCTGACGTGAACCAGTTCTCCTCTACGAATTTTCCAGGTTCCTAACCTGAGTTTTGATTAACATAATTTATGGGAGAGGTAAGTCACAATATTAATCAGCAGTTACATCAATGCGCTTCGCAAAATTTATCCCGCAAAAGAAATGTCATGATCAGACAGCCTTTGGATGTTGAGCAACCCAGGAATACCATCCTTCTTTCTGCTTTGTTTCTGGAATCTGGCTATGGGGCAGATTCTGTACTCCATCCCTGAAGAAAAAGAGCCCGGAGCTTTCGTAGAAAATATCACAGAAGATTTGGGATTGAGGAGGAACTCACAAGCCGTAAATTTACGTCTCTGTCTCTGATTTGCCTACGGAAAATTTGAATGTTAATCTAAACAGTTATCTAAAGAGTTAATCTAAAGTGGAAGCTCGAATAGAAAGAACGAAACTCTGTGGCCAAAGCTTGACCTGTTTAGTGCCTGTACGGGTGCGTAATTGAAAATTGTGCGGACCAGTATATCGTGGATGTCGAAATTCTGGATATAAATGACAATTCGCTCAGATTCCCGGCAAGTGAAACGCCCTTGGAAATTGCTGAATCGGCAATGCCTGGAACGCGCTTTCTGTTGCAGAACGCGCACGACTCTGATGTGCAAGTAAATTCCCTTCGCACATACCAATTGACTCAGAATGCTCATTTCATCTTAAATGTGCAGGGTCCGGGAGAAACGAAATTATCAGAACTATTTTAGGGTGGCCCAGTGGCTCAGCGGTTAGCACCACTGCCTCAAAGCACTATTGACCGAGGTTCGATTCCACCCTCGGGCGACTGCCTGTGTGGAACAAATAACAAATAAAATTACAGTACAAGAACGGCCCTTCGGCCCTCCAAGCCTGTACCGACATGCTGCTCGTCACAACGAAAACCTCCGACCTTTCCGGAGACAGTATCCCTGTGTTCACATTCTGTTCATGTATTTGTCAAGGAAGCCCTTTAAAAGTCACTGTAGTATCTGCTTCCACCACCTCCCCGGGCAGCGAGTTCCAGGTACCCACCACTCTCTGTGTGAAAAGTTTGCCTGGTACATCACCTTTAAACCTTGCCCCTCGCACCTAAACCCATCGTCCCTGGTAACTGACTCTTCCACCGTGCGAAAAAGATTCTGACTGCCCACTCTGTCCATGCCCTTCATAATCTTGTCGACCCCTATCAGGTCGCCCTCAGCCTCCGTCGTTCCAGTTAGAACAACCCAAGTTTCTCTAACCTCTCCATGCCAGGCAATATCCTGGTAAATCTTTTCTGTGCCCTCTCCAAAGCCACCACATCCTTCTGGTTAGTGTGGCGACCAGAATTGAACACAATATTCCAAATGCGGCCTAACTAAGGTTCTAAAAAGCTGAAACATTACCTGTCAATTTTTAAACTCAGTGCACTGGCTGATGAAGGCACGCATGCTTTTTGCCTTGTTGACTACCTTTTCCACCTGTGTTGCCACTTTCAGTGACCTGTGTACCTGTACACCTAGCTCCTTCTGCTTGATAGTACTCTGAAGGGTTCTGCCATTTACTGTATATTTTCCATATGGATAAGACCTTCCAAAAGGTTTACCTCACATTTTTCCAGATTAAACTACATGTGCCATCTCTCTGCCCAAGTCACCAACCGATCTATATCCAGCTGTATCCTTTGACGGTCCTCACTGCTTTCTGCAATTGCACGAACCTTTGTGTCATCAGCAAACTTACGAACCAGAGCAGTTACATTCTCCTCCAAATCATTTACATAAACTGCAACAGAAAATGTCCCAAAACTGAACCCTGAGGAACGCCAGTAGTCACAGCCCTCCATTCAGAAATACACCCTTCCACTGCTACGCTCTATCTTCTATGGCCGAGCCAGTTTTTTTCTTGTCGATCTTGCAATATCACCTCTGACCCCGTGCGACTTTACCTTCTGTATCAGGCTGCCATGAGGGACCTTGTCATTTCTGAAGTCCATACAGACAACATCAACTGCCCTACCCTCATCGATCATCTTCGTCACTTCCTCAAAAAACTCAACCAAGTTAGTGAGGCACGACTTCCCCTTCAGAAAACCATGTTGCCTCTCGCTAATACACCCACTGACTTACAAGTGGGAGTAAATCCTGTTTCGAAGAATCCTCTCCAATAATTTCCCCACCGAGGACTTAAGGCTCAGCGGCCTGTAATTAGCTGGATTACCCTTGCCACGTTTCTTAAACAAATGAAAAACATTGGCTATTCTCCAATCCGCTGGGACTTCCCCTGCGCCAGTGAGGATACAAAGATTTCCTTCAAGGCCCCAGCAATTTCCGCCATATTCTGTGGTATATCCCATCAGGCCCTGGGGACTTGTCTACCTAAATGTTTTTCAATATCCCCAATACCTCCTCCCTTTTGATCTCAACATGACACAAAAAAAACTACACACCCTTCCCCAGACTCATCATCCACCAAGTCCTTCTCTGTAGTGAATACTGACGCAAAGTACACATTTAATAGAACAGAGAACATAGAACAGTACAACACAATACAGGACCTTCGGCCCACGATGTTGTGTCGATCCTTTACCCTAAAGTTAAGGTCTATCTAACCTCCACCCCAACCTTATACTATCATCCATATCCTATCTAATAGCCGGTTAAATGCCCCTAATGAGGCCGACTCCACTACCCTCTCTGGCAATGTATTTCACGTCCCTACCACTCTCTGAGTAAAGAACCTACCTCTGACCTCTCCCCTATATCTAACTTATTGGAATAACATCTCATTGATTTCTATATTCTCTGTAAATTAGTGTTCTCTATCTGTTTACACAGAGGTATGCAGGCACTGCCTTAAAACTTCCTGCCCAACTAGAATTAGGTGTAAAACTTTGTAAATCCTTATCTTCCTGTACATAAGTAGAAAAGACACTGCCTTAAGCTTCCGGCTTGAATAGAATTAGGTATAAACTTTGTAAATCTTTATTTTCCTGCACAGGAGTATGTGGAAGCTGTCTCAAATAAGGGTAGGTGGCAACGTTTGTAAAGGTGTAAGACTTCTGAAATCCTGTAAAGAATGTAATTTCTGTTTCTGCTAAAGGGGCCAGGACACTGACCTTTGTTCAAGCCAGAAACTTTGGAAGCTTGAAATTACATTCTGTCACTTCGGCAACTTGAAATCGCCTCCTGCCGTTAGCAGTCACTTTGCGAACAATCGACACTGTATCCTGCTTTCTTCGTTTTCGATGTAGTAGTTGTTTGTGTTATCATGTCATTGTCCGATGTAGTGATTGTTTCATGTAACATGCCACTATGAGATGTAAAATTGCTTTATGTACTATGCACTCGATAAGGTATAAAAAGTAGGGATTGTCCGCTGCTCGTGGAGAATGCTTACGAGACTCTGCACTCTGTGCCGGGTTGAATACAATGATTCTCCACAGCTTGTACTTGCTTTGTAATAAAGAATTGTGTTCTTCTAAACAGGTCAGTGTCTTGTTATTGCATCAAGTCCAAAAACGAACCTAACACACTCATTTTAAAACTATGCTCCCTCGTAATAGCTACCTCCACCCTAGGAAAAAGTCCCTAGTTGTCCACTCTATCTGTACCACTGATCATTTCGTACACCTTTATCAAGTCACCTCTCATCCTTCATCATTCTAAAGAGAAAAGCCATAGCTCGCTCAATCTTTCCTCGTAAGAGCTTCTCTCCATTCCAGGCAACATCCTGGTAAATCTCCTCTGCACTTTTTCGCAGCTTCCACTTAATACCTCACCCATTTCCTCTGGCTCCACACATAAATTCCCTTCCCTGTCCTTGAGTGGGGCTACCATCTCCCTGGCTACCCTCCTGCTCTTTACGAATGTATAAAAAGCCTTGGGATTTTCCTTTATCCAGTTAGGCAATGATTTTTCTTTACCCCGTTTAACCATCCTCACTCTTTGCTTAATTTTCTTTTGACTTTCTTTGTATTCCACCCTTACTTCGTGCATTCCCAGCCTTGTACCCTTGATATTGTTTCCTTTTTCTTTTTGATTAGCCTCACAATATCTCTCCTTATCCAGGGCTCCCTTAACTTGCCATACTTATCCTTCATCCTTAAAGGAATGTGTCGGCACTGAGTTCCCAGCAACGTACACTTGAAAGCCTCCCACATAACAAATGTTGATATATTTAAATGGCCATTAGATTAACATATGGATGATAATGGATAGTGTAGGTTAGATGGGCTTCAGATTGGTTTCACAGGTCGGTGCAACTTTGAAGGCCGAAGGGCCTGTACTGTGCTGTAATGTTCTATGTTCTATGCCCTGAAATGTCGGCCTCTGATCTATATTCTTCAGTTCCTGCCTAATATTGTGGTAATTAGCCTTCCCCCAGTTTAGCACCTTCACCTGACAACTACACCTACCTCTATCCATTACTATCTTAAAGCTTACGGAATTGTGGGCACTGTTCCCGAGGTGCTCCCATACTGAAACGTCGACCACCTGAACAGACTCATTCCCCAATACTTAGTCCAGTATGGCCCCTCTCATAGTTGGACTATCTACATACTGTTTCAAGAAGCCCTCCTGGATTCGACTACAAACTCTGCCCCTTTTGAGCTAACTGAGTCCCAGTCAATATATAGAAAGTTAAAATCACCCATGACAACAACCCTGTTACTTTTACATCTTGCAAAATCTGCCTATATATCTGTTTTCCTATCTCCTGCTGGCTGTTGGGAGTCCGGAAGTAATCCCCCAACATTATGATTGCACCCTTTCTGTTCCTGAGCTCGACCCATATTGCCTCGCTGAATGAGCCATCCAAAGTGTCCTCCCGCAGTACAGCTGTGATAACTCCTTAACAAGTAGCGCAACTCCTCCACCCCTTTCATATCCCCCTCTAGCCCGCCTGAAATATCTGTATCCTCGAACGTTAAGCTGCCAATCCTGTCCTGTCCTTAACCAAGTCTCTGTAAAATTAACAAGATCACAGTTCCAAGTACTAATCCAAGCTGCCTTGCCTGTTACAGTTCTTTCATTGAAACAGATGCACTTCAGTGCACCAGATCCTCATTGATCAGCAATCACCCCCTGCCCGCTCTTCCTCTGAGTCCTATTGGCCCTATTCTCCAGTTATCTTTCAGTGCATTCACCTTTGCTTTGGTTCCCAAGTCCCTGCCAAGCTAGTTTAAATCCTCCTGAGTGACACCAGCAAACTTCTCAGCCAAAAAATTTGTGCCCCTCCAGTTAGACACAATCTGTACTTCTTGCACAGGCCCAACCTTCCCTGGAAGAGAACCCAATGGTCCAGATATCTGAAACCCTCACTCCTACACCATCTGTTTAGCCATGTGTTGAGCTGTACTATCCTCCTGTTTGTAGCCTCACTGGCACATGGCACAGGGAGTAATCCCCAGAATACAACCTTGGAGGTCCTGCTCTTTAACATTCTGCCTAACTCTCTGAACTGCTGCTGCAGGACCTCGTCACTCATCCTACCTATGTCGTTAATACCAATATGTATCACAACCTCTCCTCTGGCTGTTCACTTTCTCCCTTGAGAATGCTTTCTGCTCGTTCAGAGACATTCTGGACCCTGGCACCAGCGAGGCAGCACACCATCCTTGAGTTTCTTTTACTCCCACACACGCGACTATTGGTACCCCTAACTATAGAATTCCCTGTAACTACTGCTCTAGTGCTCTTTGCCCTTCCCTTCTTGAGAACAGAGCCAGTCGTAGTGCCACCAGCCTGGCTGCTGCTGCTGTTGCCTCCTGATATGTCATCCCCCCCCAACAGTATGCAAAACGGTACACTTGTTCGAGAGGAGGACAACCACAGGGGTTTCCTGCACTGCCTTCCTGCCCCTCCTAGCGATCACCCAACTATCTGCCTGCACCTTGGGTGTCACCACATCTCTAAAATTACTGTCTATGTCGGTTTACGCCATTCTCATGCTCCTAAGTGCATCTAGTTTCCACTCCAACCTATCCATGTGGCCTGTGAGGAGTTGCATTTTGGTGCACTTCCTGCAGATGTAGTCATCTGGGACACTGGAGGAGGCGCGGATCTCCCACATCTCACAAGTGCAGCACTTAACCCCACTGACTGACATTTCTATCCCCAATCAAGCTGTTTGCACATTCTCGCTGTGTCTCGTTGGTTTCCTCTGGGTGCTCCGGTTTCCTCCAAGCTAGGTAGACTGGTCATGTTAAATTAATTGTAGTGTTCAGGGATGTGTGGGTTATGGGGGGATGGGTCGAGGTGGGATGCTCTGAGGTTTGATGTGCATTTGTTGGGCCGAGGGGCTTGTTTCCACACTGTAGGGATTCTATGATCTCTATGATCTCTAATGCTGGACAAGTCTCTGGATAGAGAAAAGCAATCAGAACACCGCTTATTACTTTCAGCTCTTGACGGCGGATCTCCAGAGAGGACTGCTATCACCCATATAATGAGTAATGTCTTGGATATTAATGATAATGCCGTATTTTCGCACAGTCTGTGTACTTCGCCAATCTAATTGAAAACGTCCTTCGGGGAACCCTGGTTACTAAACTTAATGCGACTAGTTTGTATGAAGGGTCCAATGGCGACATCGTGTACCCTTTCAGTAATCATAATAAAGGGAGGAGTCGTGAACATTTTAGAACGGATCCCATTTCAGGTGAAATCAAGGTTTTTGAAATGCTGGACTTTGAAAAAGCAACTATTTATGACATTCATGTGAAAGCTAAGGATACCCTTTATCCACACACTGTAACATTCGTGTGAACATTAAGGATCTGAACGCTAACGCATCTACTATTACTTTAAATTCTATTACTAAATAAATACGTGAGGTTTCTTCGACAGGAACATTAATAGCTTCAATCATTGTGAGGGACAAAGATTCTCATGAAAATGCATATATTGATTGCCAGATATCTCCAAACCTTCCTTTTTTTTCTTGAATCGTCCTTCAAGAATGCTTACAAACTGGTGTCAAATGACCAATTGGACCGGAACGTGCTTCTGAATATAAAATTACGGTAAAGTGTCACGACCAGGGGAATCCTCCACTGACTACCAACACAAAAATAGCTGTGCATATTTCAGCTATTAAATACAACGCGCCCAGATCTCTGCAGTATTCACACACCAGTTAACTGATGGAAAACGAGGCACCCCGCAATTCCATTGGGTAGTAAGATCCTTTGATGCTGACATGGACCAAAACTCACATCTTTCTTCACCGGAGACGCCAATAAGTTCACATGTGCCTATCAATTCTAAAACTGGTGTTATTTATTCACAACAGGAAATTCGATTACGAACAGCTTAAACATTTTCAGGTCCACATGAAAACTCAAGATCGTCGAGTTCCCATTACTTTCCAGAAACATTACTGCGAACGTGGTTATTCTTGATTAGAATTTAACCCTCCGTTAATAGAAATACCCAAGCCAATACATTATAGTCAAATAGCTGTGCCTTGCTCTGCAGCTCCGCGACACCCGATGACCAAGATAATTGATTCTGATGCTGACTCTGGGCAGAATGCGCGGCTTTTCAATCAGATTGTGCGAACCACTGATCCCAGTCTGTTCACAGTGTCACACAATTCAGGCGAAGTTCGAACTGGTCACCGTTTTAAAGACAGCGACAGCATCACAAAAACTCGTCATACAGGTGAGCAATAATGGACATTCACCCCTCTCTGGCACTGTTGCTCTTACGATTGCTCAACAGAGCGCAGAAATTCGTCAGATTATGCTGTGTCGCATAAGGATTTGGAAAACACTAACGATTTGGCATTTCATATAGTTGTTACATCTTAGTAATATCGCGTATACTTCGAGCTATTATTGTTGCCCTCATTTCGCCAATTAACAGACATGTTCCATACTCCAGGTGTTGGATCATGGCGACGTGCTGCTGGGCCAGTGAGTTGGAAACCAAGAATGGATTCCTATACTCGTACGTCAACCTGCAGTTTGTGCATGGTCCTAAAATTATTGAAAATGCCCATGAGGTACAGGGGAATGGATTGGTTTTGGATACATGCCAATATCGACTTCACTCGGCACCGTGGGCTTCACTGGAGTGCATGATCTTCGCATCATTCAGCTCAGGAACTTCAAGAATGAACGCGAGGAATAGCAGAACAGCTTTGGCAGAATGTAGCAAAAGGGTGACTATTGACTGGCCTACGCAAATAAATAAGCTGAGTGGTACACATTAATCTACAGTATATGCAGCTTACAAATAAATTATACTGCAACATACAGCTAATTCACGAGTAGAGGTTAAAATAAATGAAGATCTAGCACAATACCCCACGCTTTATTTTCCAAATTATGTGATGATTTGTTTATACAATTAACGCACTTTTATGAAAGGAATTTCAATACTAAAAGAAAGAATAGTATTTTATTGTTTTCGAATAGCTGTTCATATGTTGAATAATTCAATAACTAAATTAACGAAAGGGAAGATAGCATGAACTGACAGCTCTGCGTACAATGCTCGTTAACTATCGTTGAGGATGTAGTGATAAGAAACATACAGAAAATCGCCGCGCTTTTCTCCCGCTTGTCAAATGCTGGCAACTTTCTCCGGTAAACCAAATACCGTCAACTTGCATAATACCTGCGAGGTCTTATTAGGACTGATGAAATCTAAATCATGGTATTATATAGTGTTAAGTTGTACCTTTTCGAGCAAGCCAGTTATTATCATAAATAACATCGAGAAAAAGTTGTTGGGTCTAACAATATATTCAGAAATCAAGCAGACAAAAAAATCGCTTTGTGGAGCACCTATGCTCTGTTCGTGACAAACGACAACACCTCCTAGTCGAGAAGTACTTCAACTCCCCCTCCCATCCCCTTGACGACATGTCCATTCTGGGCCTCCTCCAGGGCCTCAATGATGTCACCTGAAATCTGGAGGAACAGCACCTCATATTCCACTTGGGAACCCTACAACCCAGTACTCTCAATGTGGACTTTACGAGCTTCAAAATCTTCCCGTTCCGGACCTCATCCCATGACCAGCAACCCCCTCTCGTCCCAACCTCCTTGACCTGTCCTTTTTTCTCCCATCTATCCGCTCTTCCCACCTCACTGACCAACCCCCACCCCCACTTCCTACCTACACTCACTTCACCTCTACTAGCCTCATCCCTGCCTCCTTGACCAGTCCATTTTCCCTCCCACCCATCCCTCCTCACTGACCAACCCCCATCCCAACTCCTTACCGACACGCACCTTTACTGGCTTCATCCCCGCCTCCTTGACCTGTCCGTCTTCTTTCCACCTACCTGCTCCACTATCCACCTTCTCTCGTCGCCTCCGCCTCTCTATTTATTTCGGTGCCCCCTTCCCCTCCCCCACTTCTGAAGAAGGGTCCAGTCCCGAAACGTCAGCTTTCCTGCTCCTCTGATGCTGTCTGGCCTGCTGCGTTCATCGAGCTCCACACCTTGTTATGTCAGACTCCAGCATCGGAAGTTCCTACTTTCTCAGGCAAAAGATTAGTTCTCCAATCTAACATGTGTTCGATGTTTTTAATACATTTTTGATAGATGGCTTTTCTGGTGCTTATTTCAATATTTCTGTGCCATCTTTTCAGCTTCCTATCTCATTTCTTACCTAGCATTTTGTACACCCAACTGAATTCAGAATGGGAAAATTAATTAATGTGTAGAATGTTAAATGAATAATTACGTCTTTTCCAGTGCTTAGCAAATATACATTTTATTTTTCTATTTTCATTATTTCAATAAATATCGCCCTTAACTGTAGCTCTTTGATTTCCTCCAACAGCCAGCTATACGTTTTGCCTGCCCTTCTCTATTGGCTATAACAGATATAGGCAAGCGGTTTAGCTTTTGTTTTAATTTGGATATCAGATTTTCCAAAGTTTCCAAATCTGAAAATAAGCCTTTGATTTGAATTTCCCTTCATTGCCAATGTTGTTTTCAGTGGTAAATGCACTTCTTCGATTGCGTTAGTTCATTGAAGGGCTGCGATTTGTTCTTCCAAAGCTCTTGAATCAATAGGAACAGAAGGAGACAATTCAACCCGTCAAGCCTACTCCGCCATTTAATACGACCATGGCTGATGCAACATATCAATGCATACCCCCCACATAATCACCATAAACCTTGATCACAATGGAATTCTGAAATCTGTCAGACTCCTACTTTAAAACGTACACAAGCGCTAAGATACCGCTACCCTCTGAACTAAAGAATTCTAAAAATTGTCAGCCCTCTGATATAAAGAAAATGTCTTCGTCTCAGTCTATTTAAAATTGTGACCTCTGGTTCTAGACTCCCCAAACATCATACCTGTAACATCATACCTGAGTCTGTTCGGAATATCCCTGTAGGTATTTTACAGATTTCAGTTAGATCACATCTAATTTTTCGACGCTCGTTAAGATTACGGGTATGAGCAGTTTCCCATCATACGGCTGTCTCGCCATCCTGGTAGTGAGCCGGATTAACCTTCGTTTTATCCCTTCTCAGGCAAAGCTACTTTTCCCGAGGCAAGTAGACCAAAACTGCGCATAATACTGTCGATCCCGTCTAAGTAATCTTCCATACAATTGAAGAAAAACCTAAGTACTCCTGTACTCAACTTCGCTTGTGATTTAGGCTAATATTCAATCAGAGAACCGAATAGCGTGTTCCACCTGCTTTCAACAAGTTTTTTGACTAGGACATTAAAATCCTTACATACATTTCCCAACCTCTTAAATATTCAAGAAATACTTTTCATTAATATTTCCTCCTAGCAAAGTGGATGGCCTCACCACTTTATTGTAATAGATTCCATCTGCTATTTTCTTGCATATTCAATAATTCCTGCCCAAAACCTTGAAACCAATTTAAAACATCTTCACAACAAGCGTCACTGCTTAGCTTTGTATCAACCAAAATTTTGGAAAAGTGCAATGGGTTACCACGTCCAAATCTTTGATATATACTGTGTTCAACTGGGGCCTATGCACTTTTCATGTGGTAATCCAAATGTTGCCACTGTCAAAACAAGAATGACCGATTTATTCCTATTCTCCGTCTTCTGTGTCTTGGCGAATCTTTCATCCTTAATTTTGCCAATACATTATCCTGTGCTTTACTATCGCTAACCAGTCTTTTCTGGGTGGTCTTCATAAAAGCCTTCTGAAAATCGACGTACGATACATCCATCGAATCCAGTTTATCAGTTTTATTAGTAATATACTCAAAAACTCTAACAGTTTGTCAAACATGCACTCTCATTCGAAAATCCGTGCTGATTATATTCAATCCGATTATTTTTATCAAAGAGACAGTTTATCGTATCCATTATAATAGCTTCCAGTACGTTCCCTGCTACTAAAATTCACTGATCAATATTTCTGTGGATTTTCTCTCACCCCTTTCTGAAATAATATGTTGTCACTTGCATAATTAGAATCTGTATAAATGATTCCAGACTTTGTACAATGTTTGGAAGATAAAAGACAGTAAAACCATAAGCAACGACAAAGTTGCTGGAAAAGCTCAGCAGGTCTGGCAGCATCGGTGGAGGAGAAAACAGAGTTAACGTTCCTCTGAGGAAGGGTCACTGGACCCGAAACGTTAACTCTGTTTTCTCCTCCACCGATGCTGCCTGACCTGCTGAGCTTTTCCAGCAACTTTGTTTTTGTTCCTGATTTACAGCATCCGCAGTTCTTTTGGTTTTTAATAAAGTTACAAAGTTTAGGAGCAGTTTAGGCGATTCGTCCCATGAAACCTGCTCCACAAATCAATCAAATCACAATTGATCCGATAATCTTAAATACACTTTCAACATTTTCACTATTACCCTTAGCTCTTTAACTAATTAAAACCCGTCCATCTCAGCCTTTAATATATTTAACAACTCTCACTGTTCTTTGAAAGAAGAAAGCGTTCCTCACCTCTGTCCTAAAAATGCAATCACTTTTCCTTCAGATATTATGCCCTCTGCTCCTAGACTTTCCACACATTTTCACATCTTTCCCCAACCTTTCGACATCTACCCTGTCGAGTCCCTAAGATTTTTTTCTATCTCAGTAGCTCGCCTCTCGTCTTTCTAAATTCCAATGACCACATGTACAACCTACTTAAAGACTCCTTAAAACACAATCCTCTTTATCTGTTAATAGTCTGGTGAACACTCCCCGGCTTTCTTTAGCCAGTTTACCTTTGCTTGCATGAGGGTCTCAAAACAGTACACAGTATTTCAGCTCGCATATGCCTTGCGTAGTTTGAGATAACGATTCACATGGCATTTGACTTTTCTATTCCCAATGAACTTTGATGCTAATGTTTTTGATTCATGGACAGGGGCTCCCAAATCCCCGTGTGTTTTAGTTTTCAGTAGTCTTTCTCCACTCAAATAATATCCAGCTCCTCTATTCTTCCCCAAAGTGCATAAACTCACATTTGACCACATTATACTCCATCTGGCAAGGTTTGGCAAATTCCCCTAACCTGCCTTTTTCCCTCTGCAAACACTTCATGTAATCATCAATTCTTGATTTCTCTCCTATTTTTGTGCCGTCTGTAAACTTGGCTATCATGCCTTCATTGTCCACATCCGGGTCACTGATACATATGGTAAAAATATTTGAAGCCCCAGCATTGATCTCTGTGGCACACCAATACTTAAAGGTTACTACGATGAAAATGGCCCCTTCATCCCAACTCTCTTGTCTTCTGTCAGCGCATTCGTTACCTTATCACAAAATATGTAGCCGCATAATACCTCTTGTCAAATTCCCTTTAAAAATCCAAAAAATATTACATGCACTGCTTCTCTTTTGCTCTCTCGTTTGATCCCTCTTCGAAGAATTCTAGTAATTTATCAGGTGTGATTTCCCCTTCATGAAACCACGCTTTAATTATAACATGTATTTCTAAATATTCTTCCAAGACACTTTCCGTCTTGAGTTTCCTAAACCTTATGCATGCATTTTTTTTTTGTCTAAACTCACAATTGCCCCTGTTCTCCAAGTTCCTGAATCTTGCAATCCTTGTACTTCATTTTCGCTGGATCATGCTGGTCCTGAACTCGAATAAACTGGCTTTTAAAAGATTCCTATATGACAGGTGTGGATTTATCCTCAAACATCAGCCACCAATCTACATTCTCCAGTTCCTGCTTAACATTACTGCAGTTAGCCTTTCCCCAGTTGAAAATGTCCACCTGAGGATCACTCTTATCCTCATGCATAAGTAAAGTAAAACATAAAGAATTATGGTCACTGTTCCTGAAATGTGCCCCGGTCCCCCACCAATGAAATTTCAATCACCTGGCCAGGTTAATTCACGAATACCAGGTCTCGGAGGGCCCCGTCCCAATTTGGGCTATTAGATATTGTTTCAAGGAACCGTCCTGAACGTCTCTGGCACTAAGGGATCCCAGTCAAAATAGGGGACATTAAAATCACCCACCACAACAACCCTATTGTTTTTGCACTTTTGCATGATCTATCCACATATCTCTTCCACTGTCTCCCGCTGGCTGTTGGGAGGCCTGTAGTACAATCCCATAAAAGTGATTGCACCCGTCCTATTCCAGAGATCTAACCGTATGCCCTTGCTGAATGAGCCCTCCAAGGTGTCCTCTTTCAACTTTGATAGTCTCCCTAATCAGTAATGCAACTCTCCTACCTTTTGATGTCCTTGTCTATCTCGCCTGAAACACATAAATGCCAGAACACTAAGGCAGTCTTATACCTCTTTCAACCAAATCTCTTCAATAGCTACAAAATCACAATTTTAGTTAGTAATTCAATCTCTAAGTTCATCTGCCTTTCCTGACATAGTCCTCACGTTAAAAAAAAACTAAATTTCAGGCCGCCAATCTCACCATGTTCAGCAACCTATCAATGTCTTTTTTTTTTCTCTTAGCATTACTCACCTTAGTCTCTACTCCCCCTCAGTCAATTCACCTGTTGATCTCCTGCTCTGGTTTTCAATACCTAAAATATTAGCTTAAACCCTCCTGAGTTCCACTAGCAAATCTCCCTGTCTGGATATTGGTGTTCTGATGAGATACATGCTGGGATCCCTGTTGTTTAGATACAGGCAAGGGAAGGATGGTTCTCAACTCGGTTTTAGAGGGGAATATCCTTATTTATATACTTTCAACCAGTTATCACTCCCATAAGGATAAACATTCTCACAATATTCATTTTGTCAAGTTTACTTTTCATCTTTTATTTTTCAGCAGGATCAACTCCCGTTCTTCTAAACTTCAATGGATACAAGCCCAAGATTTGCAAGCTTTCTTCATCCCAAGAAGCACATGAGTGAACCACCTCCTAACCTCTATGAACACCATTGTATTAGTTATGAACTAACAAGAGCTAAATATTACACAGTCCTCCAGTTGTGATCTCACCAGTGCCCTGCGCAACTTTGGAAAAACTTCGAAATAAATACCGAAAGAACTGTAAATCAGGAACAAAGTCTCCCGACGAAAGATCACCGGACCCAAGATGTTATGCCTGATTTTATTTCCTCACAGACGCTGCCAGACCTTATGAGCTTTTCCAGCAACTTCCGTTTTTTGTTTGATGAATTAGAATCATGCAATCACTACAGTGTGGAAACAGGCCCTTTGGCTGAACAAGTCCACATTTACACTTGGAGCATCCCACCCAGATACATCCCCCTATAATCCCTACATAAGCTACACACCCCTGAGCACTACGGGCAATTTAGCATAGTCAATCCACCTAGCCTGCACATCTTTCAACTGTGGGAGAAAACCAGATGACCCGGAGAAAACCCACGGCAACACACGGAGAATGAGCAAACGCCAGACAGTTGCCCAAGAGTGCGATCAAACCTGGGTCCCTGGTGCTATGAGGCAGCAGTGCTAACCACTGAGCCACTGTGTCGCCCTGAAGTTTCCAAAACTTCTTTAATTTTGTCCTGCTTACCACTGGCAATAAATGGCACAATACAAGTTTCCTTTCGTAAGAGTAATGAATATTATCATATGGTTGCATGCACTCATCAGTGCAAAAACAAGAACGCCAAATTTTAAACAATCACCACTCTTAATTCTAAAGCCGTAAAGACCGCTAATTCTTTAGCAAAATGACACTGATTGTGTATGTCTATTATTTCAGCGAAGCAACTAGGCTGCAGATAGGTCGCTATAAAAACAGAAGTTGCTGGAAAAGCTCAGCAGATCTGTCAGCATCTGTGAAGAAAAATTCAGTTAACATTTTGGGTCCGATGACACTTCCTCAGGAGGTTCTGAGGAAGGGTCACCGGACCCGAAAAGTTCACTCCAATATTTTCTTCACAGATGTTGCTAGGCCTGCTGATCTTTTCCAGCAATTTCTGTTTTTATACAGATAGGTAGCAATTGGTTAATGAAGTCAACTGGATAGTACTTCAGTTCCTCATAATAATCATATCACAGAAAGTCGAAAATGCGTCCATGCTTGCAAAGTACAAACTAAAATGTCTACCGTTAGATATAACGCTATCGTTGGGAAGAACCTGAGCGAACTAAAGCTATACTAACCATAACTTTAAGACCAATCGAACTTAAAATGCATTTTATTCTTTCTAAAATCGACATATGTTCGTACACCTGAACCCATTCGTTGCAAATGAAGTTATAACTGTCAGGAGCCTTGCTGTAATTGAAAATAACTTTGGTGTAACCACATCTCGAGAATTCTGGACAGCTTAGTTTCATCGCTCAATGAAAGATATATTTTCGCACAGGAAGTCCAATACAGTCTCACGAGAGTGATTCTTGGGTTTACAGGGTTGTCCAATGAGGTGAAATTGAGAATTGACGGAAACTTTCCACAGTTTGAAAGAATGAGGGACTACCACATTGAACCAGAATGAATTCTGACAGTCCTCGACAGGTTAAAAGCTGGGAGAATGCGTTCGCTGGTTGGAAATCCCAGAAACAGAAGTCACATCTCCAAATATGAGGTAGTAACTTTACAGCGATGAAAAGACAGAATGTTTTTCGTTTGAATGTGCTGGTTCCTTGGAATTCTCCAAAGGGTTAAAGAGAACCATAAGATACTACAATTAATGACTAGAATTAGACCATTTGGACAATTGGGTTTGCTCTGCTACTTGAACATGGCTGATATTTTTCTCAACCATATTCTCCTGCCTTCTCCCAGTAAGTTGTTACTAATCAAGGACCTATCTATATCTGTTTTAAATACAGTCAATGGCTTCGCCTTCATAGTCTTTTGTGGCAATCTGTTGTACAGATTCACACCCACGAGCTTCAGAAATCCCTCTTCATCTCAATTCTAAAGGAATTTCTCTCCATTCTGAGGCTGTGACTTTGTGTCCTAACTTCCTTTCCTAGTGGAAACATTTTGTGTATGACCACTCTATTCAGGCATTTCAGTATTCGGTAAGTTTCAATGGAAGATCGCCTCATCCTTCTAAACTCCATTGAATACACACCCGAAGTCCTCAGCCACGCTTCATATGACAAGCCTTCATCCTTGTTATCATTCTTGCATACCTCCTCTACAACCGCTCCAATGCCAGCATATCCATCCCTAGATACGGGGCCCAAAACTGCTCACAATATTCCAAATGCATTCTGACCAGAGCCTTATACAGCGTCCGCAGTACGTCCTTGCTCTGGTATTCTGGCCCTCTTGAAATGAATGCAAACATTGCATTTGCCTTCCCGACTGCCAACTGAACCTGCATGCTAACCTTAAGGGAATCCTGAACTAGGACTCCAAAATTCTTGTACTTGATTTTTCCGAATCCTTTTGCCATTTACAAAATCATGTACACTTCTATTCTTCCTACTAAAGTTCATAACCATACACTTTCCCATGTTGTATTTCATCTTCCACTGATTTGCCTGCGCTTCTAGCTTGTCTAAGTCTTTCTGCAATCTCCCTGCCTCCTCAATGCTACCTATGCCTCCAGCCATCTATATGTCAGTGCAAACTTAGCACCAAACCTTCTAGCTCCTTCGTCTCGATTGTGAATACTTACCATGAATAAGTATGGTTGCAACACTGACACCTGCAGAACTCCATTAATCACCAGCTGCCTCTTGAAAGAAATCTCTTTATGGCATTCTCTGCCCTCTGCCAGTCAGCCAACCATCTGTCTGAGTCACATGTAGACCCACGCAGGCAAGAAACATCTTCCATTTTCTAAATGAAGTTTTGTTTTTGCAGTTGGGGAGAATTACTTCGGTCATATATTACTATGTCTAGCTTTCGATTCCACATTTATACATTGATGAATTTAAATTCCTGTGGTTTTGTTATTGTTGTATTTGATTTCATTTACCTTCCAGTCAAATGTTATTAACACTTGGTCACTGTCTTCCCACTGAAACTGTCTTAGAAAACTTGGAAAAGGTTTTGAGAACAAACCTGTTTAAACTTTGAATTTTCGAACTGATAGACAACTTTGATTTAATGGGAACATACTCCTCCGTGGTTACTTCATTTCTCATGCTTTAGAAATTGAGTTTGGGTGATCAATTCCAAGGTTACTCAGACAAGTAAGAACTGCCAATGCTGGAATCAAAGAGAACAGTGTGGAGCTAGAGGAACACAGCGGGCCAGGCAGCAGCAGAGGAGCAGAAGAGCTAAAGCCTCGGGTCGGGACCATTCTTCAGACAAAAACCTTCATGCTTTTCTTTCTGAAGAGGGGACCTGATCCGAAGCGTCAACTTTCCTGCTCCTCTGATCCTGCCTGGCCTGCTGTGTTCCTCCAGTTCGACACTATGTTATTACTAAGGCTAGGTTTTTTTTTAATTAGCTTATTTAAGTTCTACCAGATGCATATGTGGAATTGAGCCCAGGTTTGGAAAGTATTAATGTGGGGCTCTGAAACACCAATCAATTAATCAATCATTGTCTTACGACCACGCCATCTTCTCTGTTTAAATTGCAGTGTCTGTGGTTCTTTAGAGGATTATTGTTAGGGGTCTCACGGAGCTGTGGCAATGTCGCTGCCTCTGAGTCAGGAGTTATGCTTCAAGTCCTACATGCTCGTAGCTTGTGTAGTAAGGTGTCTGAGTCGGATTCATTAATGAAATATATGGAATAATAGTATTACTCAGCACAGAAAGTAAGTAGTTAAACTATCAAACCTGTGCAAGCTATTTGAAAACTAAACAATGAGACCGTTGTTTAAGCATGAATGATTTAGGGTAAAGCATTCCATTTTATTTGAAATGATGTTCTTTGCCATGGATCTTTCATGTATCTTTGTATTTTGTTGAAATTGCACTCATTTAAGTAGCATTCCCTTGCACTCGCGAATGGATTGAAAATGTCCTTTAAGAAGAGTTTTCAGCGTAGGATGTGAGATACCCGCTGCAGAATACTGAGCCTCTGACATGATTTTGTAACCGAAGTGTTTAAAAGTTTATCCAGTTAAATTTGAGGAGTATAGTGACCCACTGCTTGCTTTGCTTGGAGATTCAGTAATTTCGATCTCTGTAAAAATCAAAGGAAAGTCCTTTGTCTCTCTTTTTATTTGGGATGATTGGTACTTGACAATTGTGTGGCCCGAAAAATGTTTGCTTATCGGAACTCAAAGTCTAAACTGTGCCCAGTGCGTGTTGCCCGTCCTGGTTTATTTTGTGAACACTGTGCAATCTTGCGTTAATATCCCAATTTCTGACCTCAAGTTAAATGTCCTTGTTAGTCTCTTCAGTTAATGCGTCCTTCTGTGTTATTGTGTTCATGTGTGAGACATTGAGAAAGAAGCTCGATACAGTTGAGAACAAAAAGAGAAATTGTTCGAGAAACTCAATAGGGTCTTGTATCATCTGTGGAGACAAAACAGAATGAACATTTCGTGTCCAGTGTTCCTTCTTCCTCTGAAATGTTGACTCAAATTTCTCTCCTCAGATGCTGCCAGACTTGTTGAGTTTCTCCAGAACAGTCTGATTTTGTTTTAGATCTCCAGCGTCAATAGCTTTTTTTTTTGTTTATTTCGTTTTATTGGTATGGCTGTGGATAGGGAACGACTGTAATGAACTGTTGCAACGAAGTTCTTGGATATTGATGGCCTCCAACAACTACAATTATCTTTGTTCCAATCGACCTGCCGTAAGACAGAGTAGAGATCAATACACGATTGTCATTTCCTTCGGTTTTACTTGAATTCCTCGATACGACACTTGCCCATAGGCGGCTATGTGATCAAATAATTCACTCTCACTTTTACACCGGTTTCTGTTCTTTCGGGCACGTATATACCAAGGCTTTCTTTTTATGGGAGCAATTTGTTCTGGTCATGATGGATAAATGGTGTTTGCTAGTAGTGTAAGTGATATTTTACTTCACTTTTTTTGATGACTGAGAGCAAGTTGGAGAATTGTTTATTGTCCTCATGTAATTGCATCTGCACTGAGCGCTCCTGAACATTTGTTTCAATATGTCGGCTAGATGGCAGTGTTGTAGATGTGTTGGAACTGTCTGGTTAGAGATACAGAAAGTCTTTGAAGACAAGCCTTCTTCGCCATAACTAGGACACTAAATATGTTCAACAATTTATTGATTTCAGGTGGAGTGAATCTAATTAGCTAACGACAGGCATTTGTGATTCTGGAGATCTCAAAAGGAGACTGCGATGTATTGCTGTCTGCTGCTTCTGGCTGAGTATTGTTACAGATGCTTCCGCCTTGTATTTGCTTTCACATAAGTAACTACAGCACCAGTATCAGCGTGAGCTATCATGGTAGTCCCTCTGCCTTTTATACGTTTCATTACGAGCTACGAGCTACGACTACATATGGCATTACTGCAAAAATATCATCCAACTCCATTTGTTATGGGATTGCTTGACTCTGTCCCTTCCATCTTACTTGCTCTGGTTAGCATGTGTTTTGCTGTTTGTTCCACCTTAAACAAAGTGCTTTATATATGTTAGTTCCGTACGACACCGCTTCGAGCACGCACTTCTACACTACTACTTTAACCACTGTTGGTCCCCTTGCTCGAAAGTACTGTTAGACTGAAGTTGTCTCCTGATTGCAGTACTGGTGTAATGCCATTCTGTTGCTCATGCTCTACAGCAGCTTGTGGGGTGTCATTTTGAGCTGCTCCTCCAGCTCTAGGTTTATCCGATATAATACAGGTGTTAACACATTGTGATCCTTATGACCTTAGTGTAATGATGAAGCTTTGTCTCCATGACCATTTTGGGTTGGTTCTGGACTTTGAAAAAAAAAGTGACGCAAGCGCTAAATCACAGGCAGGATGGTGTACAATTCGCATTGACTAGCTTGTATGAAATTTATTGCATTAGAAAATGACGATTTAATATGGATAATTTGACAAAAATATAGAGCTTTAAGAGATTAAAACATAAATTGCTGCATAAACGCAGCAGGTTTGGCAGTATCTGTGGCGAGAAAGCAGAAATAAGGCTTCGAGTCCAGTTTTCCTTCTTCATAACTGGTTACTGGTCTCAAAACATTAACTCTATTTTCTGTTCACAAATGCTGCCAGATCTGCTGAGTTTATCCATTTTTTTTAGATTTCCAGCATCAACAATTATTTGTTCTTTGTTAGATTGTAAGAGATGGCTCCAGCCTGCACTTGATAGGATTACTTTTGCATAGTTACAGTGTAAACAACTTCCACCTTCTGCCGGGTCCACTATTGTTAAACAGAGAAGGATTAAACAGCGATAAACCTTAGAAGAGGTACATACTTGAGTAACAGAACTTAGTTGATTAAAAATAGTAAGATAATCAGGAACATTAGCATTAGGAAGGTTACTTTGACACTAGAAAATATCTATTTTTTTTTTAGATGACGAAATATGTAACGTGAAGTTAGACTGCCTAACAGCCTAACAACTAATAAAGAAAACTGACTCCGAACTGGCGAGCTCCTCTCAGGGACGGTCTATTTCGCAGTTAGTTCTCAGCTCTTACGGTATATGAGCACTGAAATATAAAAATATTTGAATCCTCTATTCTTGTCTAGGCGAAGTTCTTAAACAACTATGACCTTGCACATCAGATTTAACAACAAATAATGAGTCCCCGATATAGGCATAAAGAGTAGTGGCAATAGACCAAGAATATGCAAATGAATATGCATTAATTTCACGATGTTCGGGGTAACGTATTAAATATCCCTTCACAACAGAGCACAACGATATCTTGACTCCATTTTATTACCAAAATTGAAGTTGTGACTTATAATAGATTCGGTACTCTGATATTGTTTGTAACGTCGAGAAGACAGGCTTGTACACTATTCATTATCTGACAAGACTTACAATCAATCAAAGAGAAACGTCAATGTTGTGTCAGCAAGGTAAGTGGCTCATTGAAGGCACTTGAGCATCAAAATTACGTTAATAACAATTTTGAACGAGATGGTTAAGCAATACTGAACGTGAACTCAACAACTTTGTCTGGCCCTGAATTATACTTGCGACCATGATGAACGTTTAATGACACAAGGAATATGCAGTTTAGTCGTCGGGAATTTTAACTAGTTAAGTTTCATGGCACTTAATATAAGTCACAATAATAAGTTGAATTCTGTCAGTAAAGATGCAGTGAAAGAACTGCAAGCTCGCATTTAAGTATTTCTTCTGCTTAGTTAAATGTAAGCTTTGTGGGAATTTCGATGCAACAATTTCAAATGCAAAACTTATTCTGTACCCTTATGCATAACAACCAAATTATCATAATTTCAATATTTTCAATTAAGATCAGTGTTAATACTTTCTCAGTGCAATTATAGGTAGAGACTCTTTGTGTCGCTGTCTACCAATAAGGAGATGAAATACAGCTGGTGATCCACCGCCCATCCCCCAACATCCTGGGAGAAAAGCAGAAGAAATGGTGGCGTCTGTGCAAACGAAAGAGCCATCTCCTCAAAAGATCTCTTCGCGTTGAAGTCAATCTGTCACTGATCGATTTCATTGTGGTAAGATGCAGCACATTATTCCCCAGGAGATTTTTTTAAGGCTTGGAACAATCATAGTAGCAAAAGAAATGAAACAACCCAGCAATCGCTTGTTGCCGATATCGACCATCTTTCTGCTTTGTGTTTGGAATCTGGTTTCCGGGCAGATTCGTTACTCCATTCCCGAAGAACTGCAACATGGTGCCTTCGTCGGAAAAATCGGGAAAGATTTGAATTTGACAGTGGAGGAACTATCACGCCGTAAATTCAGAATGGTATCTGCCTCTTCAATGCAGTATTTGGATGTCAATCGCAAGAGTGGAATTTTATTTGTTAATAAAAGGATAGACAGGGAACACATTTGTGGACAGAGTGCTATGTGTTTATTGTCTCTGGAAGCAGTACTTGATAATCCTGTGGAGCAGTACCAGGTCGAAGTTGAGATTGTCGACATTAATGATAATTCACCGAGCTTTCCCAATAGTGAAATTCGTCTCGAAATTGCAGAATCAGCGATGCCTGGAAGGCGCTTTCTCCTAGAACACGCGCGCGATCTTGACCGAGGAAATAATTCTGTCCGCACATACCAGCTCACACCAAATGAACATTTTACTTTAGATGTGCAAAGTCGCGGCAGACGCAAAGTACCCGAATTAGTGCTGGAGAATTTTCTCGACAGAGAAAAACAAGCAAATCATCGGCTATTGCTCACAGCTTTTGACGGGGGATCTCCAGAAAGGACAGGTACCGCCCACATAGCTATTATAATCTTAGACACGAATGATAACGCCCCGGTTTTCCGACAGTCATTCTATACTGTCAGCCTAATGGAAAACGCCCCACAAGGCTCTTTAGTGATTAAACTGAATGCCACTGATTTGGACGAAGGGCCTAATGGTGAGGTGGTTTATTCTTTTAGTAGCTACAATGAGGAAAGCGTATCAAACATGTTTACGATTGATTCCATGTCCGGTGAGATACGGGTGAAGGGAATACTGGATTTTGAAGACACAAATAATTATGAGATTGATGTTGAAGCTAAAGACCGGAGTCTACCACCACTATCTGCTCATTGTAACGTGCGAGTGGAGATCAAAGATGTCAATGACAACCCGCCTGATTTACTTCTCAATTCTATCTCGCGGACAATCAGTGAGGATGCTCCAGCTGGAACTTTGGTCGCATTGATCAGTGTAACAGATCGAGATTCCAATAAAAACGGACACACAGATTGTCTGATCTCTCCAAACGTCCCTTTTGATCTGAAATCACCCTTTAGGAATTCTTACAGACTCATCACAAATAAAGTGTTGGACCGAGAAAGTATCCCTCAATACAAAATCACGGTCACGTGCGCGGACCGAGGATCCCCTTCACTTTCCACCAATAAAACTATCGTTGTGCAGATTTCCGATATAAATGACAATGCGCCACGCTTTACGCAGTCTTCATACAAAATCTACGTGACAGAAAACAATGTGCCTGGAAGTTCCATCGGATCAGTGACAGCTTTTGATCCTGACGTCGCTCAAAATTCGCAGATTACGTACATAATTGTGGAGAAGCGTTTTCAGCTGTTCCCGGCGTCTTCATACGTCTATATCAACCCGAACAATGGCACTATATTTTCAAAACATTCGTTTGACTACGAACAGCTTAAAAGTTTTCAGATCCACGTTCAAGCACAAGATGCTGGATTGCCGTCACTTTCGAGCAATGTTGCTGTGAATGTGATTGTCCTTGATCAAAACGATAACCGTCCTGTTATAATATCACCTGGATCAGAAACACGTACCAATTCAAGTGTGCCTCGATCTGCAGACCCAGGATATTTGGTAACCAAGATCATTGCTTCCGATGCAGATTCTGGTCAAAATGGACGTCTTTTCTATCTAATTATGCAATCCAGCGACCCAGGTCTTTTCACAATTTCACGTAATTCGGGAGAAGTAAGAAGCGTTCGGCGATTCAAAGATAGCGACGCCGAAACGCAAAGGTTGATTGTTCAAGTGAAAGATAACGGATACCCACCTCTCTCGGCCACAGCCACTATTACATTGACAATAGTTGAGGAAAGCACAAACATTCAACCGGATGTTAGTGAACCCAGCGAGGATTTCCAAGATTCAGAGAGACTAACCTTTTACATCATTATATCTTTGGGAGCAACGTCATTTGTTCTGCTAATTGTTATCATTGTCCTTGTCGTTGCCGTATGCCCAATGGGTGGAAATTCTGCTCATGGACGAGGTTGCTCTCTTTCTGATTGCTGCTGCAGTAGAGAATTGGAATATCAGAGTTCGGGTGCCAATCTTCAACACGTACCGGATTCCAGTTTAATTACAAATATTCTAGAATTCCGTGACAATGGATCCTTTTCAGAAAACTACCGATATAAAATCCGTTCAACGCCGGAACCAGCTGAATTGATTTTCACGAAGTTCAGACCACAAATACCTAGAACGATTGGAAGGAGCACAATGAATGCTTCACAACAGAATGGAAAACTGACGAATAATTGGTCTGATATACCCAATGAGGTGAGCAGATTTTTCACAAGTTAGCACCTAAATATTAAAATACTTATTCAGGAGCAGCCAATGAGGTCGACAAGCGTACAGTTAATCTCTACGTACACGCAAACTTTCTGAGTTTGCAACGTTTTCTGCATTTATTTCATAAGTCGAGAGCTTTTGGAAACTAGATGTGTTTGCTAAGGGTGCACAAGGAGATTGATAATGTAGCATTACTGAATTTCCTGTTTAGTTTTGGTATAATAGTGGTTTCATAAATGCCAGCTAAACCAGTGGAATGCAACAAGCATTACGTTACTTAAACAATAAGCAGTAACTTTCAATTTTGCAAGAAAGTACAACATCCGGAGAGATGAAGGCTTAGTCCAGCCCGTCATAGCTTTAACTAATGGGAACGGTTCTGATGCAAGTTAGTAATTACCAGCTGATTACCTATTCATTGAGTCATAGACATACAGCATGGAATCCGTCTTTGGTCCATATATTCCACGCTGACCATGTTCCCAAACTAAACTAGTCTCACCAGCCTGCATTTGGCCTATAACCCTCCAAACATTTTCCTATCCGTGTACTTATGCAAGTGTCTTTTACAGTTGTGACTGTACCTGAATCTACAACTTTCTCTGGCAGTCCATTCCATACACTAACAACTCTCTGTGTAAAAGAGTTGCTCCTCGTGTTTTTTCATATCTTTCTCTTCTCACTCAAAAAATATTCAGTAGTTCTGAACTCCCATGTGTTACAGGAAAGACCTTTGTTATTCATCTTATCTATGCCTCTTACGATTTGGTAAACCTCTATACATTCACCCTCTCGAACTCCGATGCTCCAAGTGAAAAATGTCCCAAGCTATCCAGTCTATATTTATAATCCAAAACCTCCATTCCTGACGACATCCAGATAAATCATTTCTGAACCCTCTCCATTTTAATAATACCCTTCTTGTAACAGCGCGACCAGACCTGAACACAGTACTCCAGATGAAGTCCCTCAGCAATACATTGGCGCCTTCCATCTTGTGAGAGCATGTTTTCTTGCGTGGTGGTTAACTCTTTGTTAAGCATTGCCTGGCGTAGCTCAGGACCTCTGCCTAACAATCTGTCACTTTTCAGCAGAGGAAGACACTAATATTAACATCTTGCAGGGTTTCCTCGTCTTTTCTTCCATACTTCTCAGTCAACTGAAATTAATATTTTGGCTCGTAATGTACGACAGTTGATTCAGGAGCTGAAGTTGACCACGTGGCTTCTAAAGCCGGGTTGTCTATTAGCATGTTAGTGGCTAATCTGAATCCCTGATGACATTTCATCCTCTTGTTGACTACGAATCTACCTACCTCTACAGCAAACTTATTCGAAGATGTTGTGTTTTGAGAAGTAGGACTTGTATAATTAATAGTAGGGCCTTGGTAGTGTTGTAGAACTGAGGGACATTAAGTCTCAGGTACATAATTCTTTGAATTATGTTTCACATGCAGACAGAGTAGTTAGAAAGGGTTTAACATGTTTTCCTTCATTGCTCTGAGTATAGGAGTTGGGAAGTAAGCTGACGTTATACAGGACATTGGTGAGTCCGCTTCTGGAGTATTATGCACAGTTATAGGGGGATATTATTTAGGCGGAGAGAGTTCAGAAGAAATTTAACAGCATGTTCCCTGGTACGGAAGATTTGAGTTACAATGAAAAGTTAGATAGGTTGGGATTTTCTTCACTGAAGTGAAGGAGCTTGAGAGGTGATCTTAAAGAAGTTTATGATGTCGTGAGGGGCATAGATAAGGTTAATGGTCGGTGTCTTTTCCCTACAGGGTGGATTTTATGACTGGGGGCATATTTTTAAGCAAGAGGAGAGAGATTTTAAAAAGACACAAGGGGCAATATTTTTACACAGAGGGCGGTTCGCAAGTGGAATGAACTTCCTGAGGAACTGATGGATGTAAGCACAATTGCAAAGTTTAAAAGACATTTGGTTAAGTACATGGGCAGGAAAGGTTTGGAAGGTTATGGGCCAGGAGCAGACGGGGGCACTAGCTTCGTTTGGGATCATGTTCAGCATAGACTGGTTGGACTGAAGTGCTGATTTCCTCGCTATATGACATTATGACTCTGTCATTACCTGTGACTATCTGGGAGTGAGTAAGAAAATCTCCTCATCTTCATCTAAAAGTGTTATTCCTTTTGCTTTTTCACTGACCCCTGTATGTAGATTCTTCCACAGAAGAAACATTATTCACACTTCCCCATGACAAGACCTATCATGATTGCATATCAACTCACCTCTGAATATCACCGGTTATGAGAGAACTAGTGTAAGCTTTCCTCGTAAGACAACCCAACAATTCCAGGTATTGGCTAGTAAACACTTTGAATTGATTCCAATTCATTTACATTTTATTCCTATATAAGGAAACCAATATTGTAAATGGTATAGCCTCACCAATTCCCTGTATAACAGAAACATAACATCTCCACTTTTCTATCCAGTCCCCCAAAATAAGAAATAACACTATTGGTTTTCCTTATTTCCTGTTGCACCCGCAAACTAATCTTTTGTGATTTACACACCAGAATATCTCACTGTTCTGCAATCGTTCACAAAGTAGACAATGTTCTTTATTTTATTCTTCCTCCTGAAATGGCCACATTCACATTCCCCCCCCCCCCCCCACACACACACACACACTATACTCAATTTGACAAATCTTTGCCACTCTTCTGTATTAATATCCCTTGGCACTTTCCTCTTATCGGAGTGTTACTTTCCTATGTAACATTGCATCAGCAGCCTTTCCTACCTATTTTTGTGTCACCACGAATTATTCTTCCAAAATGTCTCCACAAAGTAAGCATCCAGTGGTCATGATCGTGGACAGGTTTTTCAAAATCATTGGAGTCAATGCTGGTCATTTTAATAGCATGCTTGAAGTGATACTTATCACAGATGTCAGGAAGCTGAGACAATCATGAACCAATATTTAGATAACCATACACAAAGTCATCCATTCAAATACTGGCCAATCAAGCACAAACTTCGTTGACTTAACAATAAACATCAGTTGAATTAATTATCATGTTCCAAGATCTCTGAGTTTATGCCTTAGTGATATAAAGCGGTGTCAAATGTATGGGTTAGACATTGAAGACAACAACTTTTCAGCATTTTCTCCATTGCATCAGATGACATCCAGGTCTCAGCACAGTAGACGGATGTGCTAAAGATGCAGATAAGCTAGACGCACAATTTGCCTTTCTAAGTCAGGTCGCTATTCCATAATCTCTTGTCCATATTGGAAACATTTGTCGCTATCCTGATTAATGTGTTCATTTCAACACTGAGTGACAGATTGTTAGCTGATTTTGAGCACAGACATGTAAAGCTATTAACCGTCTCCATAATTACGTAGTCAGTGGCCATAGACAGTTTTATGGCAAAGCCTTAGATCATAGCATTGCTTTCCTGATGCTGAAGCCAAAAAAAATGTAACCGTGTATGTCGATATATCGCTGAATTGTACCTTGTTGAAGAGTGCTGAAGTTGCATCGCCAGCAGAGAGAAACTCTGACAGTGAATTGGTACACTCTGTCGTCGATATCACTTAACCGAAGTTAAACAAGTTTCCATCAGTTACGCTATGCAAACAGACACTGTTTTTGGGTGACCGGAAGTCATGTGGCAGTAGCAAAGAGAAGAATATGCATAAGAATATCAGTGCTGGAATACAACCATGTTTGACACTGTTGTACATCGCAAATAGTTCTGATGTTGTTGGATAATTTCTGGCCTTATTCATTGCATGGTTCTGAAGAGAAAAGCGACATTGAACAGCTTCTGTGACAGCCAATTTTCCACCAGCTTAGATAAGCTACCTGTGTCCTCATATATTATTACAACATGGAAAGAGGCCCTTCAACACAAACTGGTCAATGCTGTTTGGATCACTTAAACCCTGCCCATCCATGTACCTACCCAATTTTTTTTTTTAATGTTGCTATTGTACCTGCTTCAACAACTTTCTCTGGCAGACAATTCTATATACTAACCACTCTCTGAGTGAAGCAGTTGCACCTCAGGTCCTCCGTAAATCTTCCAGCTCTCACCTTAAAAGTTTGCCTTATAGTTTTCAAATCCCGATCACTGGGAAAAAGACTGCCTGCATTCATCTAATCTACGACCCTCGTGATTTTATACATCTCAATAATGTCATTCCTCAATCTCCTACGTACCAAGGAATAAAGTTCAATCCTGGTCAACCTCTCCCTATACCTCAGGCCCTACTCTTCCTGGCAACATCCTCGTAGATCATCTTTGCACACTTTCTAGTTTATCTATGTCTTTCGTATTAGGGTGACCAAAACTGTACACAATACCCCAAGTGCAGCCTCACTGATGACTTCTATAGCTGTAGCATAACGCCCCAAATCCGATACTCAATGCCTCGAGTGAAGAAAGCCAGTTTGCCAAATGCCTTTTTCACCACACCGTCTACCTGTGACGCTGCTTTCAAAGAACTATGTATTAGTACTCCTAGGTCCCTCTGTTCTACAACACTCTTCAGGACATTATGATTTACTGTATGAGTCCTACCTTGGTTTGACTTCCCAAAGTGCAACACCTCACACTTATCTGTGTTGAATTGCATTTGCCAATCCTCAGCCCACTTCCCCATCTGATCAAGATCCCCCTGTAATTGTGGTAACCTTCATCGCTATCAACTATACCTCCTAAATTTGTATCATCTGCAAGCCTTGTACATTTACATCCAGATCATTTATGTAAATAGCAATTAACAAAGGCCCCAGCACCGACCCCTGTGGCACACCACGAGTCACAGGCTTCCAGTCCCAGAAACAGGCTTCAACCATCACCCTCTGCTTCTTATCATCAAGCCAGTTTTGAATCCAATTAGCTAGCTCTCCCTGGATCCCATGCGACTTAACCTTCATGACTAGCCTGCAGTGCGGGACCTTGTCAAAAGCCTTACCGAAGTCCTTATAGATAACGTGCACTGTGTTACCCTCATCTATCCTGTTGGTTACCTCTTCGAAACACTCTAAAAGATTTGTCAGATATGTCTTCCCACACACAAATCCATGCTGACTATTCCTAATCAGACAATGACTATTCAAATGTTTGCTGATTCAGTCCTTCAGTGCCCTTTCCAATAACTTGCCTAACACTGATGTCAGGTTCACTGGCCTGTAGTTTCTTGGCTTGTCTTTGCTATCTTTCTTAAACAATGGAACAACATTAGTCACAGTCCAGTCTTCCAGAGCATTACCAGTGGCTAAATATGAAGCAAATATCTCTGCAAGGGCCTCTGTAATTTCTTCCCTAGCCTCTCACAATGTCCGAAGATAAACTTGATCAGGCGCAGAGGGTTTATCTAATTTAAAACAATCTAAGACTGCAAACACGCACTCCCTGGTAATATGTATGCAGTCCAAAACATCCCCACATGTTTTCCTTATTTCCTTAGCATCCATGATTGTCTCGTCAGTAAGCATTGAGGAGAAATATTCATTGAAATTCTCCCCCCATATCTCCATCACATGCTGATCTTTAAGGCAACCTATTCTCTCCCTAGCCACCCTTTTACTCTCAATATAGCTATAGAACCACTTGGAATTATCCTTAACCTCATCTGGCAGATCCATCTTGCACCCTCTTTTCGCTCTTCTGATTTCCCTCATACGTGTGCTTATACACTTTTTATAGTCATCTAGGGATTCACTTGAGCCCGATAGCTTTAAATCCAATGTATGTCTTCTTCTTTTTCCTGACTACAGCCTCAATATCCTTCACGCACCAGGGATCCCTAAACTTGCCAGCTTTTCCCCTCATCCTAACGGGGACGTATTGTCCCTCGATTCTTGATACCATACTTTTAAAAGCCTTCCATTTGACACTCGTTACTTTTCCTTCAAGAAGCCTCATCCAATCGATCGCTGCTAGATCCTGCCTAATGACACCAAAACAGAGCCTGTTCCAGTTCAGCACCTTAACCTGTGGACCTGTCCTATCTTTTTCTATAACTATGTTATAACTAAGAGAGTTATGGTCACAGAATCCAAAGTGATCTCCGACTGACACTTCAGTCACTTCTCTGACCTCGTTTCCTAAGAGGAGGTCCAGTGTTGTTCTCTCCGTGTATGGCAGTCTACATATTGATTTAGGAAAATTCTTGAACACACTTAACAAATTCCACCCCGTCCAGGCCTTTTACACTTTGGATGGCCCAGCCAATACAGGGGAAATTAAAATCTCCAACCAATAAAACTCTGTTATTCCTACAGATATCTGCAAGCTCTCTACAGACATTCTCTTCTAGTACCTGCTGGCTATTTGGCTTTCTATAATGCAGTCCTGACAGAGTGACCATCCCCTTCCTGTTACTAAGTTCGAACCATATGGCTTCATTTGATGACTCTTTAAGAATAACCTCTCTAAGCACTGTTATGTCCTCCCTTTTCAAAAGGCCAACTCCCCCTCCTCTCTTACTTCTACATGTAGCTCTGTATCCCTAACGGTGAGCTGCCAGTCCTGCCTTTCCCTCAGCCATGTTTCTGTTATGGCTATACTATCCCAGTCCCCAGAGCCAATCCATGCTCCGAGTTCAAATACCTTACCAGTTAGGCCTCGTGCATTGAAATCTTCAACCAGAAGACTTTTACCCTCCCTTTACTGTGCCCCTGGCTATCCTGAATATTAATTTTGTCCTCAATGTCTCGATTTTCAGATGTTTGATGAGACTGAGGAAGGCAATGCATTGTTCTTATTTTATAACATTTACTTGCATCTACCACAGGCAGAAAATAATGTCCGCTGTAGCTATTCCATTTTTGAAATTATAACGATTCGAAGCAGATGCGTTCAGCTCAAGATCTGCAGGTTAACAAGGACAATTCAGAAAAAAAAATCCCACATTTCTGAGACTCAGTTGTTGTTTCGGTTGCTACTTCTTCATAGTGTTGCAGTCTTTGCATCACACATATAGAGTGGCAGGGTACAGATCTTGTCGTGTGTAGCAACAGTTAATAAAGAACTACGGATGCTGTAAATCAGAAACAAAAGCAGAAATTGCTGGAAAAGCTCAGTCGGTCTTGTAGCATCTGCGTGGAGGAAGCAGAGTTAACATTTTCGGTCCCGGACCCGAATCCTGAACTCTGATATCTCTTCATAGATGCTGCCAGGCATGCTGAGTTTGTCCAGCAATTTCTGTTTTATGCAGCAATGGTTATGTGATTTTAATTCCGAAGTGAGAAATTTAGCTGCTAGTTTATTGTAGATGGTCCCTGTTCAGTGTTTGTGTGTAGCAAATGTTCCCGACTTATTACGCAGCCAAATCTGGATTTTGCTCAAACCTCGCTACAAGTAAAAAAAAAGTTTGATTCATGACTTGGAGAGTTAACACTGAACATCAACAGCATGCAATAGTCAAAGGTCCGTCATATTCTTCGACCATTTGACAGACGAGAGACTATGCAAGAAACAAATGTAACATCCAGTCCTAAGACATTGCGCTATTAAACTATTGAAAGCCAATCCCTGAGGCTGAGAATATTGATAACCGACAATCACAGTGCAATCATAGGTATTTGTTGAGTGTTAAATATCTATTCCCAGTTCCCCAGAGTCTGATGCAAATACTGAGTAGTTGAAAGCACACCAAAATGATCTGATACATGCTGTTGTAAGCCAACCAATGAATTGTCTGTATTTCATACGCAATATGAATGCAAAGTGATGATGGATACCTCAGGCTGAAGCCACATACCATTATCTGCGAGCCAGAAGTCACCATTCTCAACAAACATGATCATTTTGTGAAAACGATAGTCTTTCTTAAAGGGGCTCCAGATTCATATTAACTGGGCCCAATGTTAACAATTTTAGCATGACCCTGATCACATGGATGTTGAAAAAACGTTTGTTAGACATGTGGTAAAATAACGAGTATGATGGCTCATGAAATACCACTGTCATCATTGTTTGGAAACGTAGGTTGTAAAGTGGTAAGAAACACGTATGGCTTTCAGTAAGACTTTTATTTCTACATTACCTGTGTTAAGAACGGAGAAAATATACTATTAGTTTCATTTTAAATTTTCAGTTCTGTGAATGGTGAAGGCTTGGCTGGAAGCATGTTTACATATATTTAATTCAGCTTTACAAATATCTTTTGAGGCGAATAATTCAATGCTTTAGAAAGCAAAGAAGGAAGATGTACGAGAAAAAAAAAAGGTGCCTGGAGCTAAATTATAAGATATTCTAAGACACATGGGGACAGAGACGGAGAAAAGTTCTTTTCTTATGACAGAACGATCGAAAGGTTAGCCGGTGGACTTTCAGAGAGAACAGAAACAAAGTTGCTGGAAAAGCTCAGCAGGTCTGCACTGGTCGTGCAGTTCAGCAGTCTCCAAAACAATCAGACCAAGAGAAAAGTAGTAGTAAGGGGAAAACTTAAGAAATAGAATAGTGGGGAAGAGGAGTTTAAGGAACCTAAGCAAAAGAGAAAAAATGTGCCGCGTTAACAGTTTCTTTAAGGGTCTTGAGAAGAGATGTATTAATCGTGTGAATTCAGACATTTCTGTGAAAGAAGGAAAACTACCATAGGCCTAAGCAACTAAAAAGGAACTTTGTAATGCAAGCCGAACTTTGTAATGCAAGCAGGGACCCGTCAGTGAAGTTTTATTTCCCCCAGTATCTGTAAGGTAGTTGTTGTGGGCAAAAAAAACTTGAAACTTGATTTTTTAAAGTCTGTATTGAGACTGATTCACGAAGTTATTGTATAGTGCAATATATTTGTGATTTCTTTTCCCATTTCACGTAAACAAATAATTGAGAGACACTGTTCGTTGTTGCATTCCCATGGCATATCAAAACAATCAGAGTTAATTTGCCATTTTATATGTAAATAAAAGCTTTTAGGTAGCTGTTTGCTTGTGAATTTTACATGGCAACATCTTACCCAGTCAGGGTCCACTGACGAGCTAATCAGTGCTCGTTCAATGCAAATTGTTATTATTTTCAAAAGTTGTCATTGTTGCATCTGTCTTGTTTAATGAAATTTGAATAGTGCATTTTGACATAACGCTGGCATAACAAGTCCAACAAAAATGAGCCCAACATCACAGTGAAATTAAAACATTCAATGACCCTTAAAAATTGCTCAACTGTTACTAACCTGATATTACAAATAGTTGATCTTACACATCAAGTTTATAACTTAGTCAAAAATTAACAACTTATTATTAAGTATATAATATTAGTAAAATATTAATAAATTACAAGAAATAAAAACTAATTCATATCTTTAATCTAAGCTGAATAATCTTTTGTCATAAATCCTGATGCAGAGACAGACGAGCGGACATGGATAAGTGACTTTCGTTCTTTTAAAAAAAAGAAAATAAAAGAATCGTATTTTTCTCGTTCGATGAACATGTCAACAGTGAATACCAGACCTTCACAAAATCCTTGAATGATAATTTGTATTATGGGCACGAAGGACTGCATATCTTGCTTGAATTTCAAAGTCGTTGGTCAATGCAAACAAGTTCTGCAGCCACCTGGGGACTACCAATAACTGGAGAATAACTATACAGAGCAAAACCAAATGCCACCGTAAAACTGCCTCCTGCCCATAACCGAGACAGAAACAGTTAACTCATTTTAGCTGCTTCCTTTTGCTTTCAACATTCTTTATGGTTGTCTGGCAAGTACCAGTGATCCCTTGGTTGACCAATTTACATTCATCCAGCTGCCAGACACTGAGCACAGCAACATCCCTGTGCCAGTTCATCTACAGTGTCCTTAAAACAGTAATTAGCCTGTATTATCTTTTCAGATCTGTTTCCAACAGCAATCATCCGTCTTTTGTTCTGTCTTTCTTTTCTTTAGAAAAAGAACAAAGTTGAAGTTCAAAGCTCAATTCACAAGTTTAACACAGAGTTCCAAAACAAAAATTAGGCAAAAAGATGAAAATAGTGACGCTCTCAACAATCTATTTTGTCCGTGCTACTCAGATTAAATACTACAAAACAACTAATTTTGCAGAAACAGCCTAGTTAAGAGGGAAGAAGGCTTTCCCCATGGTGCAATTTGGATATTGTTAGTTTTTTTATTCATTAATGGAATGTGGCATCGCTGGCTAGGTAGCATTTATTGCCCGTCCCTAATTGACCAGAGGGCAGTTAAGAGTCAACCACATTGCTGTGGGCCTAGAGTCACATGTCGGCCACACCAGGTGAAGATGGCAGTTTCCTTACCGAAAGGACATTAGTGAACCAGATGGGTTTTTCCAACAATCGATAATGGCCATCATTAGGCTCTTAATTCCAGATATTTATTGGATTCAGATTCCACTACCTGCCATGGTAGGATTCAAACCTGGGTCCCCAGAACGTTAGATAAAACTTTGTGGAGCTGAATGAACACAGCAGGCCAAACAGCATCAGAGGAGCAGGAAAGCTGACGTTTCGGGTCGAGACCCTTCTTCAGAAACTTT
>JAHRHZ010000250.1:889694-920345 GCA_024137785.1 Ginglymostoma cirratum
AGCAGGAAAGCTGACGTTTCGGGTCGAGACCCTTCTTCAGAAACTTTCTGAAGAAGGATCTCGACCCGAGACGTCAGCTTTCCTGCTCCTCTGATGTTGCTTGGCCTGTTGTGTTCATCCAGCTCCATAATGTTTTATCTCAGATTCTCCAGCATCGGCAGTTCCTAATATCTCCCCAGAACGTTATCTGGGTCTCTGGATTAACAGTCCAGTGATAATACCACTAGCATGGCCTCCCCCGAGCCTGATACGCATTCCAAACACTTAGCCAATGTTATATCTGAAGTTGATGGAATCTAATCATGTGAATGCTGGCAAGTGATATTGATGAATTCTAGAAGATCAGTACTTACGGATAAAGATGTTTTCATGGCATTTGTCTTGTATTTTGCAGGCATGTTCTGCACTAGATTTCACAAAAAATTGAAGCGTTTAATTAGCATCCTTTGCCATTTGTTGATTAGTTTTCCCCAACATGCAGGAATTTACACTTGCATCTCAACCATTGTTCATGGGAACACTTTAAACTCTCTCTCCAGCTATTTTAATAAACCTGTTCATTTATGCTTTGAAACATGCCCGAAGCAGGTTGGACTTGAACCCAGGATTTCTAGCTCAGAAGTAGAAAGACTACCACTGCGTCAGAAGAGCCCTGAATCGTTCTTTATAGCACGCTGCTTCTTCAGTTAGTACAGCAGTGAGACAAGCAGATAATGCTGCAACTTACACCATCAAAGAACTGGCAATTGCGACATATTCTGTCTATCTATTTCATAAACAGTTGGAAGATCAAAGCTCTACATTCTTGGGATTGAATTTACAATACCTCTGACTCTATTAATCATAGTTATGCCATATACTCATCATTTGTCCAATGTTAATTGAATTATTGAAATGTGACTCAAACTTGACACTACTGTTGTTTCATATTTACATGATTTCAAGTTCTTCATTTCCCGGAAAGAAGAGGACTCCTTCGATACTGAGGGATAAATAGATTTTTAACTGCCCTGGCATCTCAGGTACTTAGGCTGAGAAAACAAAATATGAGCTCTGTATGTTCATGTCTCAAACATCCACCTGGCCATGAAGTGCCACTTTGTTTTTTCCATATACAGCAAAATAAGTCACCGGAACCTACAAATTCTAAAATCAGGATTGTAGCATTCAAGTTAACAGGAAAGCACAAGCTGAGAATGTATCACAAGCTGACAGGATTTCTTCAACTAATTTTCTAGTATCTGCTGAGCTTCATTCCTCCTACTTCACTGTTGCAGAACCTTTTTTTCACTTTGAACACTTACCATGTGAATTACTCTGTCCAGCAACTTGTACATAATCTGTTAAATAAAGTTTGTCATATTGTACATTTGGCTGAGCTGAGAATCTGTAAATTTGAATGTTTTTGCAGTGATGAAAGTACAGTTTCAAATAAGTTGTCTCTATATGTGACTTGTGACTAACATATGTCAATGAATATCTACTCCCATCAGACAAAGAAATGCTAGTTGCAGGCATGTCATTCAAAACTGATTGAAAACAGAATACTTTGAATGTTTGGGGGTTTGGAATAAAAGTAAGAAAATGTTGGTAATTGTTTTGAGCAATACCTCTGAAGACAGAAACAGAGAAAAGTGATGCATTTCAGGTATCATGTCTCTTCTATTCGGTGCTCACGATTTGCTCCACCTGGAGAGACGATCGGAAAGTCCAAATTGATTGGGATGCCACTTTGCAAAATATATCTGTTCCGCTGAGCATAGCCCTGAACATCCAGTTGCCTGTCCCTTTAAGTTTTCACTTTGCTTTCATTCTCACATCTCTGTCCTTGGCCCACTAAGCTTCACAGAAAGCCCACTGAAACTAAACTTGAGGAACAGCACTTGACCTTTCCGTCTATGCACTTTACAGCCTTATAAATTCAACATTGAGTTTAACTATTCTAGACCAAATCTCAGAGACCATATTGTTTTCTTCACATTGTCCGTTACATCCACGTTCCTCCCTGCCCTTCTCCCTTTCTTGCGCTTTCAGTCAGGACTACACCCGCCCTAGGCTAATTTCTGATGTCTTGGACTCTTTTTCTTGCCCATGATCACGTCCTTTCGTTCTGGATTACTCAATCCTCTAGTGTTCAATCTCTCGTGTATTTCACATATGACTGATGTTCTTTGCACCCATTCTTAGTAAATCACTGTTACGAATGATTGACCCTGTTTTTTCTCCATAGATGCTGCCGAATCTGCTTGTCATCTCTCACACCCTTTTATTTTGTCATCACAGAAAAATCGCTTGGTTTGAAAAATAAACCATATCAGATAATCATATGGGAGACATTTTATGTGGACGCAACATTATATTGCGTGGTAATATCAAAAGCGCAGCAAATGTTACATTTAATTAACTCGATGCTTTAGAAGTCAGTAATAAATTACCAACACTACTACATATTTTTAGAGTTAGGTAGTCGCGAAATTAATTTACTGATGTTCAGAAAGTTATGTTTCTCTTAATTTACATGATGCATTGCTTTAATACAACCTCAGTGTAGTTATAGGCAAAGACTCTTTGTGTCGCTGTCTACCAATAAGGAGAAGAAATTTCACTCGAGATCCACCACCCATCCCCCATCACCATGGGACAGGCACAGGCAGATTATTGTCGTTCGGACGAATATACCGAGCTACCTCCTGAGAAGGTCTTTTCGCTTTTCAACGTACGAACTTGCTTTCGATGAATTAATTGATACTACCAGGGATAAGAAGTAATGAGGGCCGAAAGACACATCCCTGCAGAGGAAATGACACGCAGAGGCCGTTTCTTCATGGGCAAAAAGACAGCCATACCGTCCATTTTGCTGCTCTGCGTCTGGAACCTGGTTTCGGGGCAGATTCGTTACTCCATTCCTGAAGAATTAGAACACGGTGCTTTTGTAGGGAATATCACGAAAGACTTAGGATTCAATTCACGTGTTCTCGCAACTCGCAGGATCCGGATCGCCCCCCAAGAGCCGTTGCAATATTTCGACATAAATCTTCAGAATGGAATCTTATTCGTGAATAAAAGAATAGACAGAGAAATACTCTGCGGGCAGAGCCTTACCTGCTTAATGCCTTTGGAAGCGGAAATTGATGGTCCTGTGGAGCAGTATGATGTCGAGATCGAGGTTATTGATATAAACGATAACTTTCCCAGTTTTTCAAACAGAAAAATCCATTTGGAAATTGCGGAGTCGGTCACACCTGGAACCCGGTTTAATTTGGAAGCTGCACAGGATCCTGATGCAGGAAGCAATTCCGTGCAGATGTACCAGCTCACTCCCAACGAGCATTTCTCTTTAGATGTACAGAACCTTGGGAAATGGAAAATACCTAAATTGGTATTACAGAAGTCGTTGGACCGCGAAAAAGAATCATCACAGCGTTATTTGCTCACTGCTATTGACGGTGGAGTCCCCCAGAGGTCAGGGACCGCTGAGGTAACTATCACTATCTTAGATGTTAATGACAATGCACCAGTTTTCCAACAGTCCTTGTACGCTACTAGTTTAGTCGAAGATGCTAGACCAGGCACTTTAGTCATTAAGCTTAACGCGACAGATTTGGATGACGGGTCCAATGGCGAAATTGTTTACTCTTTAAGTGGCTACGGTGAGGAACAAATAGCTGAAGTATTTACTATTAATCCGAAATCAGGAGAAATCAGTTTAAAAGGAATATTGGATTTTGAAGAAAAAAATCTTTACGAAATACACGTGGAAGCTAAGGATATGGGGGCGCAGTCATTATCCACAAGTTGTATTGTTCAGGTGGACATCAAAGATGTCAATGATAACGCTCCGGATTTGATTCTAAAACCAATTTCCAGCACAGTCAGTGAGAATGCTCCTACTGGGACTTGGTTAGCGATGGTGAGCGTTACTGATCGGGATTCTAATGAAAACGGACGTATAAGTTGCCATATCTTCCCTGATGTCCCATTTGAACTAAAACCTTCCTTCAGGAATTCTTACAGACTGACCACGAATGACATTCTGGATCGGGAACGTGCCCAGGAATTCGCAGTTACCGTGACATGCGAAGACGAGGGACGCCCTCCACTATTCACAAGCAAAACCATGACTGTGCATATTTCAGATATAAATGACAATGCGCCCAGCTTTACGCAGACTTCACATACGCTCTACGTTACCGAAAACAATCCAGCTGGAAATTCGATTGGGTCGGTATCAGCGTTCGACCCCGATTCTGAACAAAATGCCCAGATATCTTACAGACTTCTGGACACCAAAGTTCAGGGGCATCCAGTGTCTTCATATGTTTCTGTCAACTCAGAAAATGGCGCTATCTATTCGCATCAGTCCTTTGATTACGAGGAGTTGAAAAGTTTTGAGATCCGTGTACAAGCTCAAGATGTGGGACTGCCATTGCTTTCCGGGAATGTAACTGTAAGTGTGATTATTCTCGACCAGAATGACAACGTCCCTGTCATTACAACACCTAAGCCAGTGAACTACAGCAAGACAACTGTACCTCGTACTGCGGATCCAGGATTTTTGGTAACGAAGGTAATTGCTTCTGATGCTGATTCCGGGCAGAATGCACGTATTTCCTATCAGCTCGTGCAAGCTACTGACCTGAGTCTATTTGCAATTTCACATAATTCGGGAGAAATACGAAGCGTTCGTCGAATTAAAGAAGATGACGCGACCATACAAAGACTAGTCATCCAGGTGAAGGACAATGGATACCCATCTCTTTCTGCTAGTACCACGCTCACACTCACTATCTCTGAACAAAAAGAAGAATTTCGGTCAGACGTTGGCGATCTTCACCAAGATTTACAACAATCTTCCGATTTGGCATTTTATATAATAATTTCTTTGGGAATAACGTCTCTCTTGCTCCTTATTGTCATAATCGTCCTTGTTATTGTCATTTGTCCGAGCACAGGAAATGCAGGCCGCACTAAGAGTTGTTTCCTGACCAGTTGTTGCTATGCTACAGAATTGGACTCCAAACGCAGAGAACAAAATCCACGTGTCAATCTGCAGGTTGTGCCTGACTCCAAGCTAATTACCAACGTCCTTGAGATTCGAGGAGACGGATCTCTTTCAGACACATACCGTTACAAAATTCGATCAGTACCAGATACAGCTAAAATGGAATTAATGTACTTCGCTCCAGTCAGTCCAACAACTTCGGAAATTTCAGGGAAGAATATCAGAATGTATGCGTCAAGTCAATCTTCAGAGACAGCGAACAAATGGCCGCATACAACGAACGAAGTGAGTATGATATTTTTCAATAAAACGCATAAAAATATTGAGGCTGCAGCGCAGATCAGCAGCTGGAAATGTCAGATTTCTTGAAATTCAGATATTTCTTTTCACTCCACATCCTCTTTTTTACCCAGGGTTGATTTTGTCCAACTCTCAACTGTATTTTATCAGACTTTATGTTAACTGGCATTATTTGTTCTGTTTGGCAAATTGCGCTGCAGTGAGATTACGTAATTCGGCTATTAAATATCGGGCACCCAAGTGACTACTTTTTCCTGTAAGCTATTGATTTATCACAATCTGACATTTAATTTTGTTTGCGTTGACTGTCATCTAGTTCGATCTTTATTATGTAGCAATCTCATATGTTCATCAACTACTCGGGTGCGTGCGAGTTACTCCTACGCGCTTAAGCCAAACCGAACCACCCAGTCAAGACTACTTAGTCAACTAAGTACTTTATAAATATATATGTTCCAACTGCTAAATATGCCTTATAATCTGCTCATTGACTTGGCTAATCCGTCGCAAAAAGTAAGGAAATAACATTGCTCAAGTCTGTAGTATTCGGGTCGTAATTCACATAGGCCTAATTGCGATTGATGTAAATAATCTGTAGATGTAAACAGAATTGTAACGTACCAACAGCAAGTTGGAGGGCCAAAATGTAACAGTGAAGAACACGTGTTTGTTTAAATCGTCTGGTACAATACCATTGGATCATCTTCGTGATTGAGGAACGAACGTTGCAGAAGTTAGGCGGCACGCTGGCTCAGTGGTTAGCACTGCTGACTCATCAGCGCCAGGGACACTTGTTCCATTCCAATTTTGGGTGACTGCCTGCGTGGAGTTTGTATGTTCTCCCCGTGTCTACGCGGGTTTCCTGCTGATGCTCCGGTTTTCTCCCATAGTCCAAACACGTGGATGCTAAATTGCCCATAGGATCCAGGGATGCATAGGTTAGGTGCATTAGCGAAGGGAAATGTAGATTTACCGGGATAGGGAAGGGGGAAGGAAGAATAATTTCCTTCCTCTTACAGCCGAGAAGCGTGCTTTCAAATATTCATTTAACTGAAATATTTTCGCATGCGCTTTGTTCAAACTTGCAAACTATTTTTGACCAAATTATTGTTACGTGCACTTTGGGAAAACTTGATCTTTATTGGACAACAACATCACTGGAACTCTGTATTCTTTTCCTAGCTATTAGCATTATCTCCCTATGATCACACTTAAATTCCCATTTGACCTTGTCCATTTAGGTCTCCTGCCGTACTTCAATGAAGTTTGACGAGCAATGATGCAGTTTCAAAACGATAATTTGAAGGAATTGTGGTTTGAAAGGATTAAGGAGATAGCAAGGGGTCAAGGCAAGAAGATGACATTGTAGTTGTGAAGTATTCCCTATTAAATGTCTCAATATAGCTTAATAGGTGCAGGTTGATATTTGGACTCTGTGCAAGGTTAGAACAAGTCCTGTACAAATTTCAATCAGTTAAATTTTAGGTTACAAGTTTACCAGGACATCACTCATTTTAAAAGTGTCAGAACGCCAGACTGAGATTTCAGTGGGCTCATGTAGAAGTAGAGGTGGCCAATTGAGTGGTGCTGCAGGTATTCGTAACAGACAGGGGAATTGAGTTTAAGAGCAGTGAGGTTATGTTGCAGCTCTATGAAACTCTGGTTAGACCACAGTTGGAATATTGTGTTCAGTTCTGGTCGCTTCATTGTAGGAAAGATGTAGAAGCTTTAGAGAGGGTGCAGAGGAGATTTACCAGGATGGTGCCTGGACTGGACAGCAGGTCTTATGAGGAAAGGTTGCAGAAGCTAGGGCTTTTTTCATTGGAGCGAAGAAGGATGAGAGGTAACTTGATAGAGGTGTACAAGATGATGAGAGACACAGATAGAGTGGATAGCCAGAGACTTATTTTTCCCAGAGCGGAGATGACTATGACGAGGGGGCATAATTTTAAGGTGATTGGAGGAAGGTATGGGGAGATGTCAGAGGTAGGTTCATTACGCAGAGAGTGGTTGGATGTGGAATACGCTGCCAGCGGTGGTAGTGGAGTCAGATACTTTACAGACTTTTAAGCGACTCTTGGATAGACACAAGGATGATAGCATAATGTTGGGTATACAGGGTAGTTTGATCTTAGTAGGATAATAGGTCGGCACAATATCGTGGGCCGAAATACCTGTACTGTGCTGTACTGTTCTATGTTCTATATTCTATATTCTATATTCTTTATCAGTTCAAAAGTAAGTTTGTCAGTCTGATATTAACAACGAAGCAGCTATTTTGAATATGGTTGGGAAATGGTAGCGTTTCTGCCATCAATGTATAATTTAACTCATGTCTGAGGTTGATAATTCAAACTGCATAACGCCTCAGGGGAGGCAGTGGAACTCTAAGACTTTCTTGATCTCTCTTAATGTGTTTTGCTTGGCTCTATGTCAATTGTTTTGTCTCATATATTTCTTAGGGCCTCATGAGCGTTAACTAAGTAAATATTGAGATATAAATATAAGTTGTTCTTTATGACGATAGATAAGTCATTTAAATCACTGTCAAATATAAATATCCATTTCAATGAACAAAATATTTGGATTTCATTCTGGTGAAGAATACATAGGATAGATTATTTTGACTTGATGCCAAGCCTTAGAATGAATTGTGTCTCCAAAAGGATAAGTTTATAATTCTTTCTTATATTTTATCAATTTTACCTAAATTCTTACAAACCCTCCAGCATGGAATGTAAGCTGTAGGTCTACTTGGGTTTATCATACTGATCAACCATATGTTCTCTGACTTAGAGTCAATACAGCGTGAAGCTGGTTGAACACAGCAGGTCAGGCAGAATCAGAGGAGGAGGGGAGTCGAAGTTTCGAGTCAGAACCCTTCATCAGGACTGGGCCAGTACTTCATCAGCACTGTATTGACTCTGATTCCAGCATCTGCAGTTCTTGCTATCTCTGATAAGTTTGCCAACTACCTGTTAAGTTAGAAAACTGTTCATTTCTCTGGAAGGAAGGATTACACATGTCATCCGTTGTATTCATCATTTTATCATCAATTTATTTGTGTATTCCGTAAAGGCCAGTTTTCAACGTCTTCGTGCAAGTTTCTCTGTTTGCTTCACAAACAGTATGTTGTTAGTTCTCCTGACCTGGCATCCTTTTCCAAACATGGACGCATTAGTTGAATGAAAGCATTGAGGTGAGCGTCAAAGCCCTTGAGACTGAAGTAATAGTTGACTGTATCTCAACTGCGTCAAGGAGATCAATGGAAAAACCTTGGGCAGTGTGAAATATAGGGAAAAGCTCTTCATTAGTTGGAGTCATGCCTTGCACAAAGCAACGTGGCTGTGTTTTCTGGAGCACTGTCGCATTATATCCAGAACTTCCTTAGAATAGATCATTTCTAATCAACATGTGCAGAGATATTGTTAACACATCTGGGCACATAAGACTTGAACCCATCGTTGTGGCCCAGAGGTAGAGACACTACCACTGCACCACAAGAACTCCCACAAGCTCCTCAGTATATTGTCCAAGGTTTAACATCCTCACCTGCCTCGTCAATGACCTTCCCAGCAACAAAATTTCAGAAATTAAGATGTTCATTGAAAAATGCATAAAGTTCAGCGCCATTCATAACTCCCCCAACACTGAAGCAGTCAGTCTCCATATGCATATAGATCTGGCCAACATTCAGACTTGGATTGATATTTGAACGATGACATTCACACCACGCACTTGACAGGTAATGTCCACCTTCAAGAAGAAAAAAAATCAAAGAATCTGCCTTGTAGGTCAATAGTATTATCATCACGAAATGCTGTACTATAATGATCATTGGCATTACCATCAACCACAATCTGAACTGGACCAACAATCTGAACACTGTAGTTACAAGAGTGCGTCAGAGACTGAAAATTCTGCAGTGGGAAACTGACTTCCTTTCTTTCCAAAGTCTGTCCACCATGCACAAAGCAGGAGTCAGGAATCTGATAGAAGACTCTCTACTTGCTTGAATGAATGCAGCTCTGACAGCACACAACTCGAAACCATCCAGGCCAAAGCAGGCCGTTTGAATGACACCTCATCTGTAACATTCAACATTCAGTTCTTCCACTGTGGTTGCATCGTAGCAGCAGTGTGTACCATCTGCAAAATATACTACAAAACTCACAAAATGTTTATTTGTCATCAACATCTAAAATCACACCCACTACCACCTATAAGGTCTAAGGCAGCAGCTTCAAGGGAGCCCGTCAACAAGTCACAAGCCATCCTAATTCGTGTTCCTTTCCTGCCTCTCGTGCAATCTCCTGGCACCCCATTCATAACAGTACAGTGGAAGCCCATACATCACTTGGAGCGTAATATTTCAAGAAGGAGATTCATTAGCACATTCTCCATTACAATCAAGGACAATTAATAAATATTGTCTTTGCTAGCAACACTCACATTCATCACAGAACAAAAATAAGATGGAAATCTAATTTACTAACCTTAAATATCAGGATAAGCAGCAACCTTTGGTTGGTTCACTCAAGTGTTACATTGTAACTTTTTGCGGCCCAAGGCTTTTGTTTCTAAATGAAACTTAAGATGATTGGGCTACAATTTTCAATGTTAACAACCTGCTTGAATGTGTTTTGAAACTGAGTTTTCAACTTGGACAAAACTCTGCGGTGATATGTTGAGAGGAGTCATGGAATGCGCTGAGTTTTAATTCTTCTCTAACTCCCAGATTTCTCAAAGAGTAGAATTTTTCTTAATATTCAGGATTGTTTTTCAGCTCACAATACTAATTTCAGATAATCTATTGCTTACCCGCTAATCATTGACTCAAGATAAATAAAATTCATTAATCTGCGTTGACATTTTGTTTTTATGCAATAACCTTGGCTCGATTATGGTACTCAGCCACTAAATTAGTAGATTGAGGTTCACATCCTGCTCATAGATCTACACTGACAATTTAATATTTGATTGACACCATATCCCTAACATTCAACATTCAGTCCCTCCACTATGGGTGCACAATGTCAACAAGGTGTGCCATCAACAAGACTCCTTAATAAGCACTGATTTGTTAGACAGAGATCCTGTCAGGTTCATTCAATTGCGATTTATGAAAAGGTGACTAAGTGTACTCTTGAGGTTGGTGCAGTTGATGTGGTTTACTTGGATCTCAGTTAGGCACTTAACATTGTCTCATCTGGAAGGCCTGTCAAAACTTAACAGTCCATGGGATCTAAGGGAAGTTTGTACTCTGGATCCAAAACTGGCTTACAAACAGGAAGCAAAGGATGGTGGTGGTGGATTCTTTTGTAATTGGAAGCTTGAGACCAGGAGGGGAGGCGATGGCCTTGTGGTATTATTGCTAGATGGTAGATGACAGAATTTGTATTCAATAAATAGCTTGAGTTAAGAATCTAACGTTGATCGAGAATCCATTGTCGATTGTTCGGGGGAAAACCCATCTGGTTCACTAATGAACTTTAGGGAAGGTAACTCTGGCCTACATGCGACTCCAAACCCACAGCAATGTGATTTATTCTTAACTGTCCACTCATTAATTAGAGTTAATAAATTTGTGGATGAGACTACAATATTGATAGGGAGGCAGATGATCTCAGTCCGATATTGGTCAGCTGATAAATTGACCAGACCAATGGTCATAAGTGTCAGATGATGAATTCTGGGAGGTCTTATTATAATGAGGGAGGGATATACACAATGTATGGTCGGTCCTTATGGTGCACTAAGTAACAAAGGGGCCTTGGTGCACACGTCTAGAGATCCCAGAAGGTGTCAGTGCAGATGGACAGGATAGTGAAGAAGGTACATTGAATGTTTGCCTTCAATATCTGGGACATAGAATATAAGATCAAGGAAGTCTTCTTACAACTTCATCAAACACTAGTTAGGCAACAGGTAGAATACTGTTTGCACTTCTGGTCACCACACATTTTGAAGTATGTGACCGCACTGTCGAGGATGCAGAGGAGACCCATCAGGATGATGTCTGGAATGAAAATGCTCAGTAATGAGGAGAGATTTGACAGTCTGGGTTTACCTTGGAGCAGAGAAGGCTGATATGGGATAAGTTGGGGGATCTGTTTGAGATACACAAATTATCAGAGGCAGAGACAGAGCAGATTGTGCAAATCTCTTCTCCATAGTAGACATATCTATGACCAGAGGCCTTAAATTTGAGACAAGTAGTTGAGAGGAGATATTGGGTTTTTTTTTCACTCGGAGAGAGTAGGACATTTATAGAATGTGCTGCCTGAGAGGATGGTGGAGGCAGATACACACAACCCTCAAGAAGCGTTTGGATGAGGACTTACAATGCCAGGGCATAGTAGGCCATGGACCAAGTGCAGGTAATGAGACTATTGTAGTTTGTTATTGGTTGGTCAGAATTGTCAGCGATCAGAAGAATCTGTTTCTCTGCTGCATGACTCTACGACTGTGTGACTAATACTAAGCAAATGCATTTTATCAGAGCTGTCATCTTTCAGGTGAGTCAGTCAACCCAGGTATACTTGTCGCCCGGATATGAATTATTCCACGGGGTATATAAAAGAGAATAAGGGAATTCTTAATAATGGAATTTCTGAAGAAGGGTCCAGACCCGAAACGTCAGCTTTCCTGCTCCTCTGATGCTGCTTGGCCTGCTGTGTTCATCCAGCTCTACACCTTGTATTCGAAGGGTATTCTACCTGTTGACCTCAAATAACTTAACAAAAGAAGTTTTCTGTGCTTTCAATGTTTCAGTTCGTTTTTTTCAGTGGAAGTTTGCTCCATTGGAGAAACCTTGCGTAGTTTTCAGCGCCGTCGCGACTCTCTGACTGTTGGGCACATTGGCCGAGAAATCTTTCTGGCGACGGCTAAGTAAACATGAGGGCGTGACGTCGTCGTAGTGCCCCTGTCTCTGAGCTACAAGACTGGTGTATATAAGTCCGACCTACTCCAGAGGTGCATAATAACATATCCTAACAGGCTAATAAAATGTATATCTAATTCAGAACGAAGATTTGTTGAAGTTCTGAGATCGTCCATGTGGGGAATGGGGAGGAGGTAGAAGGTCATTGAAAGCATGGCTGCAGCTGTGGACTGCTGAGGGCGGTGAATCCGGTGCAAATAGTAAGAACGGGGAGGCGGGGGGGAGGCTAAAAACAGAAGGTAGTTGTTGATCGCGATTTTAGATGGCCCAGAGGCGTGAACGCTGGCCCAACCTGAACTTCTGAGAATTTCTTCCCCGGCCCCCGGCAAGATTCCGTCAGTCACTACTGTTTTTCTTTTCTCTCGGTTGCTCTTGTTTAAAATGACCTGCAAAAGAAGCAAGGGTGAAAGTGATTGAGAGATAGTAGGAACTGCAGATGCTGGAGAATCTGAGATTACAAGGTATAGAGCTGGATGAACACAACAGGCCAAGCAGCAGCAGAGGAGCGGGAAAGCTGACGTTTCCGGCCTAGTCCCTTCGTCAGAAAAAGGGTCTGAAGAAGGGTGTCGGCCCGAAACTTCAGCCTTCCTGCTCCTCTGATGCTGCTTGGCCTGCTGTGTTCATCCAGCTCTACACCTTGTTATTTCAAGGGAGAAAGTGAGGTTATTTTTCACGTAGCGTGTAGTTCGGGTATGGAATGCAAGTGGTGTTTGGAGAAGGTTCGATTGTGGCGTTCAATAGAGCATTGGATAATCACTTGGATGGAATAATGTACAAGGGTATGAGGGAGAAATTTCCCTCTGAAATGCTTTGAAATGTTCCGAGCCTCTGAAATGTGCATTATAAACGGAACTTTATTTTTCCCTGCTGTTTACATTGATGGCAGCGAAGTAACCACATTGAGTTAGCTTGTGGCATGAATTTGTCTTTCAAATCATTTAACTATGAAACCGAAAGTTTTTTTAAAATATTTGATACATGTGCGATGCACACCCACAGGCTTTGAGGCTTATTCGTGAAAGAGGGAAATGTTTACAGGAGGGCGTTTCCACAATAATCTAGCCGGTCTGGCTGCGTCCGTGAGGAAAAATTCAAAGTTAACGTTTCGGGTCCCAGGACCCGAAACGTTAACTCTGATATTTTATTCACAGATGCTGCCGGAGCAGCTGAGCTTTTCCAGCAACTTCTGTTGTTGTTCCTGACTTACAACTTCCGCAGTTCTTTTGGTTTTTATCCACAATAATCTCATTTGTTGTTCTACATCTGCAGTGATGTTCTGGTCTCGTGGCTCTTTGGTGAAGCTGTTTATGTGAATCCTAGAGTACCCAGCTGAGGACAATGAGAATGATGCTTGAATGCATTGACGAAGAGACTAATGTTTTACATGAAGGTTTCTGCTTTAGTTGCTCTTTGCAAGTCATTTCGCAGGGCACACAAATATAACCTATCGACTTTGTTCATAGTGAAATAAACTTCAAACCCTTTTATAAATGTGTCTTTCCCCTCTTCCTTTACATCGTCTCAAGAGTTGATTAACTCTGCCGGCTGGATACTGGGCGAGTGATGATGACAGCATGGGTTCAATTTCCATAGCGCATCAGATTGCTCTAAAGGATGCTACTTCTCAACCTCTCCCCACATCTGAGGTTTGTTGACGTTCAGTTTAAGCCACCACCAGGCGATTCCATCTAATGAGAGAGCAGCGTCTGTGACTATGACAACTTTACGTTTACTATATCATATTCAGGCAGAATCTGTTTGAAACTAAAAGGGCAAACTACCATGACTATTATTTTATCAAGAGTGAATTAGTGAATTGAATTCAAGCAAAATTAATTCAGCAAAGTATTTGCAATGTAACAACACATTAAGGATTCTGAATCAATACCTGATCATTTTTCTAATTTATTCGTGCATCTAATTTATGAAGGCTTACCAGTATTATTAATGTTCTTTCAGAGGCAGAGGTACAGATTTCCAATGTGGTCACTTCTGACAAGTATGTTTTGCATTTTGCTGCATCGCATGGCGAGTTTGGTTACTGCTAGATTAGACATGCAGGGACACTCTGGTTGTTAGCAAAATTGATTCTTATGACATAAGGAACTACACAAAATACATACTTTCTTAAAAAAAATACTTGTGAAAAGTTATGATATAGTCAGCGTGTGTGATTGCCACTGCGCAACAAAAACTTTATTAAGTTTCCGTCGTAGGTTTCCGAGTTCTCTAAAACTGCTCATCCCATTTCAGCTAATAATGACAGCAGACTATTTCAGGTTTAATTTACTAGGTGATCTTTATACTGAGGAATGATGTGACTTTAGGAAGTACTATGTGTAATTATTGGATAAGACTCTTTGTGTCGCTGTCTACCAATGAAGAATTGAAAAATGAAGACATCCATCAGTCCTCCCGCAGCCCCGTACACACGCTGAAGAAGGAACAGAGGGGAAAGCCAGCACCAGATTGCGGTTGCATCTCAGCCATCTTTGATCTCCTTTCCTTCGAGTCATTCTACGTTAGGAGGGCATGTTATTTATCAATCATTGTCCTTTTGACTTCGCACCAAGTGAAGAAGCTCTGAGCGATCTACATTTTATTACCATTTGCAACAGAGTTCGAATGAAAGGACGTCTTTACGCAGATAATGCAAACGTCGTTTTCCATTATCTTGCTTTACGTCTGGGATTTTGCTTCTGCCCAGATTCATTACTCGATTCCAGAAGAATTAGAATACGGCGCTTTTGTTGGGAATATTGCTAACGATATTGGATTAGATGTGAGAGCACTGTCCATCCGTAGATTTCGGATCATGTCAGCTGCAAAGAAGAGGTATTTTGAAGTTAATTTAAAGAATGGTGTTTTGTTTGTTAATGACAAAATTGACAGGGAGCAGCTTTGCGGCCAAACTCTTATGTGCTTACAAAATATCGAGATTGTTACAGAAAAGCCATTAAAACTGTACCGTGCTGAGGTTGAAATACAAGATATCAATGACAATTCCCCCAGTTTTCCGCAGGATGCGCTACGTTTGGAGATTCTTGAGTCAACTCCGCCGGGAACTCGCTTTCCATTACAGAGCGCGCATGACCCTGACGTGGGTACAAATTCTGTTCACACTTACAACCTCAGTCCAAACGATCACTTCACGTTGGATGTTCAAAACAGCAGTGATGGAACTAAAAGTGTATATTTGCTACTTGATAAATTCTTGGACAGAGAAATACAAGCTGTTCATACCTTACTTCTCAGTGCCTTGGATGGTGGGATTCCAGAACGATCTGGTAATGCCCAAATTATCATCGCTGTCCTTGATGCCAATGACAATGTGCCTGCATTTGACCAGTCTGTTTATTGGGTAAAAGTGATTGAAAATGTAATTGATAATACTTTAATTATTAATCTTAATGCTACCGATTTAGATGAAGGCACAAATGCAGAAATAATCTACTCTTTCAGCAGTTATACTCCTGAAAGATTGCATGAACTGTTTAGTATAGAACCTCACACAGGAAAAATCACAGTTAAAGGAGTGTTAGATTACGAAGAAGCCAACATCTACGAGATTAATGTGCAAGCCAGAGACCAGGGTCCTCATTCTGTCCCTGCATATTGCAAAGTTGTAGTGCAAGTTGTAGACATGAATGACGTAATACCTGAAATGACGCTGATGTCGTTATCTAGCTCCATAACTGAAAATGCTACGATCGGTACGATGATAGCTCTAATGAGCGTAACGGATCCGGAATCGGGAGAAAATGGCAAAATTAGTTGTGATGTTCCTAATAACCTTCCATTCCAGTTGAAAGCGTCTTTCAAGAACTCTTACATGTTGGTTACTAATGCGTTATTGGACAGAGAAACTGTTTCTCAATACATAATTAATGTCAGTTGTTCAGATGCTGGATCTCCTCGTCTCTTCACCAACAAAATCATTGTGCTGGCGATCTCGGATATTAACGACAATGCACCACGCTTCACAAAGTCATCATACACAGCCTATATATCGGAAAACAACACGCCCGGAGGAACCATCTGCTCAGTGACGGCTTTTGATTCTGACCTCGGTGAAAACGCTGACATTTTTTACTCTCTTATGGCGAGTCAGATTCAAGGCATGTCTGTCGCTTCCTTTGTATCAATTAATTCAGAAAATGGAGAAATATTTTCACAGCGTTCATTTGACTATGAGCAATTTAAGAACTTTCAAATCCACGTCCAAGCTCGTGACGCTGGAAGCCCACCCCTCAGCAGTAATGTTATTGTAAATGTAATAATCCTCGACCAAAATGACAACTCTCCCGTCATTGTATCTTCTCTGTCAAAAAATGGAACGCACGTAATGGTGCCTCGATCTGCACATCCAGGTTACCTGGTGACAAAAGTGACTGCAGTGGATGCGGATTCTGGACAGAATGCCAGACTAATTTATCAATTGATCCAATCTACTGATCGAACTCTTTTTACTGTTGCACGTAATTCGGGAGAAATCAGAACAATGCGAGTATTTGAAGAGAGAGATTCAACTACACAAGTACTTGTAATCTTGGTAAAGGACAATGGTCATCCTTCCCTCTCCACTACTGTCACAGCCACATTGTCACTGATGGATAAGACTGCTGCAATTATGTCAGACATTAGCAATCAGCCCCAAAATATTGAGCAGTCCACGGATTTGGCAATCTATATAATAATATCGCTAGGGACAGTCTCATTCATCCTTCTTTTGATAATAATTGCTCTCATTACCACAATGTGCCACAACAGCAATGATCAAAATGATGATTGCTCTCTGATCACTTGTTGCTTTGGAAGTGACGTTACAAACAATACATCGAAGCAGTCTCACGTAAATCTTCGGATAGCCCCCAATGTTCAACCAACTGCAAATGTTATGGAAGTTCGTGGAACTGGGTCACTCTCTGAAACTTACTGCTTGTTTCGTCCAACAACTGAACCTGAGAACGGGAACTGCGTACTTCTCACACCTTTCGGTTCAGCAACGCGAAGAAGTAATAACAAGAATGCTGACGTGTATTTCTCAGAGTGCAATCAGCAGACAAAGCAAAAGCCTAATATTGTCAGTGAGGTGAGTGAAAGATATGTAAAACAAACTGAAACCCTATCACCCAGTACGAAAACAAAGTTGCTGGAAAAGCTCAGCAGGTATGGCAGCATCTGTGAAGGAAAAAGTAACAGAGTTAACGTTTCGGGTCTGGTGATCCTCGGAATTGATGGTGGCTGGGAAAACCTTCCTGGATGTTACCCCTCCACTTTGGGTGGTCTTGGGCATGATTCTCAGGCGTCCGTGTCCAGTCAGGACTTGAGGGTACCACTGAATCACTTCCTCTGCCCACCTGTTTGCATGCAAATAAAAAGGGGGAGTGGGGTAGGGAGCAACTTTTCCCATATCACCCAGACTTACGCGAAATTGCATGGTGAAAGTCGCAAAATGTATGTTGTTATTGATGGAAAATGCCAATACAGTACAATATAGGAGTAATGATGAATGAAGAAATTACTAGCTTTTTAAAATCAGTTTATTGTATTGTGTTATTTTCCATAGTTTTATCTCCCTATAGAGGTTCCATTTTATCTACAATGCAATCTTTTTCAAGTGTTTATTTTATTGTCTTCACCAATAACCTATATAACCTGAGCAATGTGGTCAATAACAAGTAAGTATGATTTTAAAGTGGTTGCTAAGAGGATTGGACAGTTGCATAAGGAAAGTGAGTGGTGGGGGCAGGGGGAGGAAAGTCATCTGAAAGATTATTGTGATCTGGAACTGACTGCTTGAAGGATGGTAGAAAAATTGATCAGAAATTTAAGCACTACTAAATGTGTTCCAAGTTTTGCACTGTTGGAGAAATAAATGGGAAAACAGTCATATCATATCCAAAAGTATTTGTCCCAGTTTTATTCTGTTAACTTCTAGAAGAACCTGTTTACATTCTGATAACATTTTCTGGGAGTTAATTCCTTCCATTGCTACATTCAAACAACAAAACAACTCACATTTGATTAAAGCTTGCCATGGCAACAAATTTCATTTGGTGGAATTCAGGAAAGGTGGTGGCATTTTCATTCATTAGTGGTCTCTTGCAGATGTGGATGAGACTCTTGCATTCTCAAGACGAGTCTGAAGGTGACTCTATAAACCAATGCTGCTACCACACGTTCTGTTACACTTGCAGCAGAAGGTAGTCATGGGAAGTGTAGAAGGGGCATTGATTTGGCTGCATGCTCCTTTTACTGTTTTCACATGACTTCTTCCCAACAGCAAGTCTTGAGGTACTTGACACTTTCCTGGATGCTCCTCCTCTACTTTGGGTGGTCTTGGGCCAGTGATTCCCAAGTGTCTGTGGGAATGCCACACTTTGCCAATGAGGCCTTGAGGGTACCACTGAAGCACTTCCTCTGCTCCCCCCCCCACCCCTGCAGCTTACATGCCATTTTGAAGCTGGGAGTAAAGCACTTGCTTGGGAAGTCTTGTATCAGTGATATGGATGATGTGCCCAGCCCATCACAGCTGGTCAAGGGTAGTCAGTGCCTCAATGCTGTGGATGTTGGCTTGCTCAAGGACACTGATGTTGGTATATCTTTCTTTCCAGTGAATTTGCAGAATCTTGCATAGGCAGCATTTGTTGTACTCTACCAGTGCCTTGAGGTGTCTGCTGTAGACAGTCCATGTCTCAAAAACATATAGGAAGGCAGGAAACACCAGAGTTCTGTAAACCATGATCATGGTTTCAGATCTGATGTTATTGTCCTTGGACACCCTTTGCCTCAGGTGGCCAAAGGCTGCACAAGCACATTGGAGGTGGTGCTGGATCCCTTCATCAATAATTACTTTGGCCATCAGAACACTCCAGCGGTATTGGAAATGGTCAACATTTCATAATGCCTCCCTGCAGACATTGATGATTGGTGGTGGGGGGGGGAGGTGGGTGAAGGTATAGCACTAATTTCACTGACCTAATAATCTGGAAGCTCAGGATTGTATTCTACTTTGATAACACATGAAATTTAAATTATATGAATAAATCTGAAATTTAATAAAAGCTATTCTCAGTATTGCTGACAATGCAACAATTGTTGATTGTCACAAAAGTATCTTGTTTATTAACATACATTCTTACTTGGTCTGGCCTAGATGTGACTCCAGACACTCTCTAATGTTGTTTGATCTTAACTGCCCTCTGAAAATGGTTCAGCAAGCCACTGAGTTCAAGAAAAAATAGGTGGGATTCTTAAGGTGAAAGAATCCCTATGATATGGTAGAATTCATCCTGCAGTTTGAAAGGGAGAAGCTCGAATCAGATGTAATGATATTACAATTAAGTAACATTAACCACAAGGAGATGACGGATGAACTGGTCAGGGTTGTCTGGAAGGAGAAGGGAGTAGGGAAGATCGTGGAGCAGAAATGGCATGAGTTTCAGGGGGTTATTCAGGAGGCACAGTAGAAATTCATCCCAAGGAAGAAGAAACATATGAAGGGGAGGACAAGGCAACCAAGGCTGACAAAGGAAGTCAGAGAGAGCATTAAAGCAAAAGGAGAAGTGTACAATAATGTGACATTTGAGGAGCCTTTAGGAGTCAGCAGGAGACAACTTAATAAAAAGCCACACGGGGGAAAAGATGAACTCTGCGGGTAAGATTTCCAGTAACATAAAAGAAGATTAAGTTTTCTAGATATATAAAAGGTAAGAGTGAGGCAAGAGAGAACATTGGACAACTGGAAAAAGAGGTTGGAGAAGTAGTAACGCGAACAACAAAATGGTGAAGGAATTGCATAGATACTTTGCATTGATCTCCATGGTGGAAGACACCAGTAACTTACCAGAACTTCAAGTGAGTCTGTAATAGAGGTGAATGTAGAGGCCATCACTAAAGAGAAGATTCTGAGGAAGCTGAAAGGTCTGAAGTTGGATGAATCACCCAGACTGGTGACTGTATCTGTCAGGTTATTAGTAAGGTTTCTGAGTCCACTGTCAAGGATGAGATTGCAGAGCTAATGGACATGCATGGTAAAATAGTTCATCAAAGGAAGGTCACGCCCTGATACATCTTTTGGAATTTTTTGAGGAGGCTATGACCAATTTAGATAAAAGGAAGTTGGTGGATGTAATCTATTTGGATTAAGTGCATTTTTATGATGATAGGAAGAGGCAGTGGCATTTTGGAAGGGATTCCAGGCAGCTAAGCTGATACAGCAGAATAAAAAAGCCACCAATGATGGATAAAAGCATTAGCAGATTCGCAACAGTCCAAATTGAGACACATAGAATTATAAAGGGCTCTAAAGAAGAAAGGAAATTTTAGGCTACATTGAGTGTAGATGTAATGTGATCTGTCAGCAAGGATTTAACTTCTGGAAACAAAATCAAGGCAGTGTTAGATCACAATGCAATATGAGACCTCTAGTAATGGGAATATCTGCTCTGGTTTGGGATATTACAAACAGAGTTTGGAATGAATTTTAGATTTTCAAGGGTGCAAGATGCGTAAACAAATCAGGAGAGGATTTATCATTCTTTAGGTATTAATATCTCTGTACTGTCGTCTTTTCTTCTCATCATGATAACCTGCATCATGTTAAAAATTTGTTCAGGTTCAAGAGAACCATTTTGGCTTTATCTGTGATATTTATGGCTGAGGAAGATAGTGGTCGGAGAAGGCACAAGATTCATTGAGCTCTCTTTTCTTTGGAACCCTAATCTCATCTGTCCATCTCTGCTTTACTCTTGCAATATATCTCCAAACAGTCAGACTCTCGAAGTCACAGTCATGTTTGACTGTCCACAGTTACCAATGGTATAGTCTTCATTTCAAAATCTTGCATTTGTTCTTGTAGCAGAGATATTGGTTGTAAAGCAGGCCAAAACCCAATCACCATTATACAGTACAGAAGGCATTTGAATATAGTGCAATGATCCATTTGATGATTGTAGTCTGGCCAGTGCAGATTTAATTTGTTTAGCAATCAGTGTATGCTGATGGGATTTAGCACAGTCCAGTACCTCTGCCTAGGTAACTTTGACATGCCAGAGAACCAAAGGTTCTTTATGAGACAGTAAATATGGAAGTTTTTCAGAATTATCTGCTGCCTAACATTTGTTGTCCTAATCTCACTACAGTAAAGAAGTGCATTGAGAAGCTTGGTAGACTTACAGTTTGCTGTTATTGCAGACAATATTGCTTAAACTGGACATAATATAGAACATAGAACAGCACAGCACAGTACAGGCCCTTCAGCCCATGATGTTGTGCTGACCTATTATCTTACTAAGATCAATCTACCCTGCATACCCTACATTTTACTATCCTCGATGTGCCTATCCAAAAGTCGCTTAAAAGTCTCTAAAGTATCTGACTCCACTACCATTGCCGGCGGCACATTTCACACACCCACCACTCTATTACAATGGCTGTTTTGATTTCAGCAACAGAAGAAAGATTGTAGAGCCTAGATATGTGAAGATATAATTGATCTTCAACATCGTCTTTTCAATCCTAATATGTCGAAGTACAGCAAGATCCTACACCATGACATTTACGTTCCTAATGTCAATGGACAAATCAAACTCTTTATGTGCAGGGAGAAGATTCCATTTTGTTCCTTGTTATGGAATGCAAGTATGCTATTGTCAGAATACAGCACCTTTCTAATGAAACCTTGATACACATTTCTGTTCAACCTCAGGTGAACAATGATAAGCTTTCTGTCAGTTCTGATTTGTATAAGTAGACATGCTTAGTAGATGAACATAGACTGCAGCAGTTCAAGTTGGTGGCTCACTACTACCTCTTCAAATTCAATTAGGCATGAGCAATAAGTGCTGACCAAGTCTGCAATTCCACATCCATTTCGAGAATGAATAAAATTACAGCAGCAAATATGTGTTGTCAAAGTTTTGGTGCAAGAACACAAATCTGCTTGCCCATTGCATATCTCTAATGGTTTTTATATTATATCACGACAAGATAGATCACCTTACCCAACATGTTACCATGGAAAGACAAGACCACATTGAGCAGTATTCAAACTCAAACTGTATTCTTCAGCAACTTAAATAGATCAGCTCTGCTCACTGGGTTTAATGTCTTGTTGAGATCCACGAAGGTGCTGTAAATGCTTTTCAATTGTTTGCAGTATTTTCTTTGCAGATTCCACACCAAGAACATCAAATAAATCTTCTAGTTGTGCGTAGACGATGGTGGTAACAGGAGCATGAATGAACTTTTCAGTAGCAAATAGGATGAGGCAGGGGCAACAACAGCCAGTGTTATGACAATGCAGTGACCAGTTTTTAAGTCGGAATGGTCATGGCTCAAAGTTCTTAAATTCTAAACAATCTAATTCCACAAGGAACAATTATCAGAGAATGGAATCAAATCAATGCTTTTTGTTTTATTTAAATGGAATATGAATCTGAAAACTGGTGTCAAAGTAAAGCAGAATACTGCATTTAATAAAATCATTTTGGCTATAGTGATTTGATGAGCGCAAATAAACTGCAAATGAATGTAAGGTGGATTTCTAATAAGACTTTTTCTCATTTTCCATGCAATATGAATGTGACAGACCTATTTCCCATCCCTAACTGATTGAGACAAGGCAATAGTGAGCTGCCATCTCAAAATACCACAGTCCTTGATGTGTAGGGACATCCACAGTAATGTGAGGAAGGGAGTTCCAGGAATTTAACCCAGCAACAGTGAAGCAATGATGATATAGTTCCAAGTTAGGATTTTATATAGCTTGCAGGGGAACTTGCAATTGGTTGTGCTCCTTTGCTGAAACAACATAGAACACAGAACATAGAACAATACAGCACATGACAAGCCCTTTGGCCCACCATATCTGCACCATCATGATGGCAGTGTAAAGTAATTTCATCTGTCTGTATATGGTCCGTATCCCTGCCTAATCATATTTCTATCTAATTATATCTGCTGTAATCGTAGGTGGTGGAAGTCAGGAGGAGCTTTGGGATGAGCTTTGGTGAGTTTTGCAGGCAACTGGTAGCTGCCACTTTAGTTCATTGGTGAAGGAAGTGAATGTTACAGATGTGGATGGCATACCAATCAAGTGCACTGGATGGTATCAAGTTTCTGAGTGTGATTGGAGCTGCACTAATGAGGCAAGTAGTGCATATTCCATCACACTCCTGACTTGTCTTGTAGATCATAGAAGACAAGAGGTGAATTGCTCACGACAGAATTCCAAGTCAGACCCTGACTCTTGCAGTTATAATATTTATATGGCTCATCCAGTTTAGTTTCTGATGGATGATGACCAGCAGGTGGCTGATAATGATGAACATCATGGGGCAATGGTTAGATTCTCTCTTCTTGAAATTGTTCATTGCTTAGCATTTGGGTGGGATCAATGTTACTTGCCATTTATCAGCACAAAGCTTGGATATTGTCCAGGACGTGCTACATAGATACATAGAATGCTTTAGTACCACAAGTCTGCACCAGTCAAAACCAATCACCTAACTGTTCTAAGTCCAAAATTCCTGCATTTGCCCCATAGCCTTGGCATTAGAAGTGCACATCTAAATAATTCTTAATTGTTATGAATGCTCCTGTGTCTACTAACTGTACATGCAGTGAGTTCCAGATTCCCACCATGCTCAGAGTGAAAATATTTTTCATCGAGAAACCTTGTGTCCCTTACTTTGAATCTATGTCCCTGGTCATTGATCACTCCACCATTGAGAAAAATTCCTTTCTGTCTATCCTATCTATGTCCCTCATAAGCTTATAAATCTCAATCATGTCCCTTCTCAATCTCCTCTGCTCCAAGGAAAACACTCCAGTATGTCCACTCGCTAGAACTGTCCAGCCCAGGCAATATCCTTGTAAGTCATCCTCACCAATGCCATCACATCCATCCTATAATGTGGATTCCACAACTGCACACAATATTCCAGCTGTGGCCCAACCAAAATTTGATACAGTTTCAGCATCATCTCCATGCTGTTAGACACTGTGCCTCGGTGAATAAAGGCAAAAATCTCATATGCCTTCTTAACAATTTTATCTACTTGTCCTGCTACCTTAACGGATCATTGGATCTAAGAGACTATATCCTAAGGAAAACTGAAGGAACTGCAGATGCTGTAAATGAGAAGTAAAAGAAGAAACTGTTGGAAAATGTCATCAGGTCTGGCAGCATCTGTGCAGAGAAATCAAGAGTTCATGTTTCTGAAGGGTCACTCAACCCAAAATGTTAACTCTGATTTCTCTCCACAGATTCTGTCAGGCCTGCTGATATATTCCAACAATTTCTGTGATTAAATCCTCAGGAAATCCTGCAATGGTATTCTGAGGCTGAGATAATTTATCTTCAACATCTCACAACTCTCTTCCTTTGTACGAGGTATGACTCCAATCATCCGGGAAACATTGCCCTTTTTTGCACTGATGCTGATTTTGTTGGGGTTTTTGAAGCATATTCAGTCAAGTCAGGGGAGTATCTTTCACATCACATGTGAATTTCAGCTTTTTGTTTCTATTTGTGCACATAGGTGGCAATGAAATTAGACAAAGTTCTGCCAGAACCTAAACTGAGCATCAGCAAACAGGTTATTGCTCAGTCAGTGCTGCTTGATAGAATTATTGATGACCCCATTCATTACTTTGCTGACAATCTAAGATGAAACTGAAAATGACAAATCTGTGCACTTTTAATAAATATTGATGTTTTGAAAATAGTTCACATTACAGAAGAGGAAATTCCAGAAGTGTTAGAAAACATGAAGGTAAATAAATTTCAGATACACCAAGTGTATCCCAGAATGCAGTGAGAAGTTAGGGAAGAAATTGTGGGTTCCTAGCAGAAATATTTGTATCATTTATTAACACAGGTGAGGTGCTGGAGGACTGGTAGTTTGTTAATGTTGTGTCTTTTTTTTAAGAAAGGCTGTAAGGAGAACCCTGGAAACCATAGATCTGTGAGCCTGACATCGGTGGTGGGTAAGTTGTTGTAGGTGATTCTGAAATATAGGATTTACGTGCAGTTAGAGAGACAAAGAATGATTAGGGATAGTAAATATGGCTTTGTGTGAGCAAAGTTGTTTTCCACAAACTTTATTGAGTTTTTTGATGCAATAACCAAAAAGACTAATGAGGGCAAAGCAGTAGACATTTTTTACTTGGGCTTTTGTAAAGCCTTTGACAAGGTTTCACATGGTAGACTAATTAATAAAGTTAGATCACATAACACTCATGTGAACTTGACAATTGGATTCAAAACTGGCTTAACTGCAGGAAACAGAGAGTGATGGTGGAGGGTTGTTTTTTGGACTTGAGGCCTGTGACCAGCCATGTTCCACAGGAATCAGTATTGGATCCACTTTTGTTTGTCATTTATATAAATTGTTTGAACAAGAATATAGGAGGCATGGTTAGTAAGTCTGCAGATGACACCAAAATTGGTGGTATAATGAAAAATGAAGAAGGTTATTTAAGATGAAAAAGGGATCTTGATCAACTGGATCAATGGTCTGAGGAGTGGGCAGATGCAGTTTAATTTGGATAAATGTGAGGTATTGCATTTTGTAAAACAAACAAGGGCAGGACTTATACAATTAGTGGTAGGGCCCTGGGTAGTGTTGTAGCAGAGAGAGACCTAGGGGTTCAGATACATAATTCTTTGAAATTTGTATCACAGGTAGACAGGGTGTTTAAGAAGGCATTTAGCATGTTTGCCTTCATTATTCAGACCTTTGAGTACAGAAGTTGGCATGTCAAGTTAAGGTTGTACAGAACATTGATGAGGCCTCTTCTGGAGCACTGTATGCAGTTCTGTCAAACTCGCTGTAGCAAGGATAATATTAAATTGGAGATGGTACAGAAAGGATTTACCAGGGGTGTTGCCAGGAACGGAGGGTTTGAACCATAAGAAGAGGTTGGATAGACTGAGGCTTTTTCACTGGACTGTAGGAGATTTAGGGGTGACCTTATAAAGATTTATAAAATCATGGGGGACATCAATAAGATGAGTAGCAATGGTCTTTTGGCTTGGGTGGGGAGTTCAAAACTAGCGGGGATATTTTTAAGGTGAGAGGAGAAAATTTTAAAAAGGACATGTGGGGCAACTTTTTTACACAGAGAAAAGTGCAGAATGAACTGAAAGAAGAAATGGTGGATGCCGGTACAGTTTCATTATTTAAGACATTTGGATAAGTACATGAGTAGGAAAGGTTTGGACAAATATGTGCTAAATGCAGACAAGCGTTCAGGAATATCGTCAGTGTGGATAAGTTGGACCGACAGGTCTATTTTCCATATTGTATAACTCCATGACTTAATAACCGACTTTTTATTGCACTCATGTATCCCTGTACTTGAGTATGTGAAAATAAAACATAATTATAATTCTAATTCAATTAAAAATAGACTGATAGGGCAGTAATTTGGTGGGTTTGATTTGTTCCACTTCTTAGGCACAGGACATGCGCGGACAATTTTATACTTTGTTGGCTAGATTCCATCTTGTAGCTGCACTGCAGCAGCATGCTGAGGTACCTGGCTAGTTCTACAGAACAAATTTCTGTACCATTGACAGAAAATTGTCAGGGCCTACATCATTTGTCATATGCAATGTTTTCAATTACTCCTTGGTATAACATGGAGGTGAATTGAATTAGTTGAAAACTAGCTTCTATAATGCTGTGGACCTCAGGAAGGAGCCAAGTTGGATCAACCGCTTGGTATTTTCAGCTGCAGATGCATGCAAATACTACATCATTGCTTTTGGTACTAATATGTTCAGCTCCATCATCATTGAGAATTAAAATAATTGTGGAGCATTCATCTTCTTTCGTTTAATTGTCCACCACCATTCACGGCTGAATATGCCAGGACTGCAGAGCTTTGATTTAAATTGTTAGAGGTCGGATATCTTAGCAGTACCTATTGCATATTGTTTCTGCTGTTTGGCATGGAAGTAGTCCTGTGTTGTAACTTGATCAGATTGTCACCTCAATTTTCAGTACGTTTCATGTTGCTCCTGGCATGCCCTTCTGCACTCTGTATTGAATGACAAGACTGCATATAACATGGCCTTAACATTTATCTTCAATGTCAAAGCTGATGTCATACTTCACACAAAGTTGTATATCTTATGAATGACACCATTTGTTTCCAGTAAATGTGAGTGTCCTTTGGTTATTCAATGGCCATTTTGAGATTCTTATCATTGTGTTTTCATTGCAAAATAAGGCATAGACTTTTATCCAAAATATCTGTCGTTCATGCTGGACTTTTAATCCAAAGACCCAGATAATGTTCTGTGGATCTGGGGTCAAATCCTGCCACGGCAAATGGTGGAATTTGAATTCAATAAAATATCTGGAATTAAGAATCTAATGATGACCATGAATCAACTGTTGATTGTTGGAAAACCCATCTGGTTCACTAATGTCCTTTAGGGAACGAAACTGCCATCCTTACCTGGTCTTGCCTACATGTGACTCCAGACCCACAGCAATGTTGCTGCCTCTGAAATGCCCTCTGGGCAATTAGGGATGGGCAATAAATGCTGCCTAGCCAGCGACACCCTCATCCCATTAATGAATTTTTTAAAAAAACCAAGTGGCTGGTCATTGACAATCCTGTGACGCTTCATGAGATGGTGCAACTATTAATCTTACCTCCTAGTCAGAATTTATCCATGAACAAGTGCCATATAACTGGATTAATTATTGATTCATCATATCAATTTTTATGTAGAAATTTACTGTCAGTTATTTTCCCATGACTTTGTTTGTCTGTGATTGTTGAGAAAAGAAATTTGTTTGATCACTTTCTAAAAATTCCTTAAAAGTTGTTCAAAATTGTTAATGCTTCAAACTTTCTGTTTTTAAGATACATAACATTCCGATCATTGTGATAAATGAAATAATTGTCTACTTGTCTAAACATTTGTCATTTGATCTGCTATACAAATATTGGGAGAGTAGTCGTACTGCACCTTGTAAGCATCCTGAATCCAAAATAAAGCCAACTAGAGTTCATTACTTTTCCAGGACGATACATGTTAGAAGAGCATTTAATGTCATTTGGATCAGTTACTGGGATAGGATACAGTATGATGCCTATAACAAATAGAAGCATCATTTAAATATTATATTAAGGATCGTGAGACTGAATTAATTTTGTCTCACTCTTGCATCTGGAATGAGGAGTTTATGGGCTACAGTCTAAAAGTAATGACTTAAGCACAGAGGCCCAAATCTTCCAGCCTTCAGAGGCATTGATGACTGGATATGTGACAGGAGGAGTGTGGTAGGACTCTACGTAAGTTCTCCCATATGGAGTTATGTACAAATTGCCCGCAATATTTCACAATATATTGGAGCTTATCAATGTTCTACCCTTGAAATTTCAGTCATTTTACAACCTGGTCTAATAACTGAGTAACTACACAACTAACAGGACCAATAACACCCTAGGCAATCTGATGAGCATTCAATTGTTATTATAATCTCCAAGAGATCAACTATCATCAACCATCTGACTGCACCACTTACCTGACACAATGACTCTCCTGACCAACAATACCTGACAACCTGACTGTTCCAAAGACCCATCTTCTTGATAAGTACACAAGGTCCCTCCCCACATCCTGGATCACCTGATTACATCCCCTAAATGTCTGATGACCTTATCAGTCCAATCTGATTCTGTTGCACATCTAACTACACTCTGATTACTCAACAACATCCAAGCCGACCCAACTTGCTCCAATCACCTGACTGTGACCCCAATCCTCAAGTGGATACATCTGACTATCATGCTCCATCCAAACAAGGCACAGCAAACTCCCAACACCAATCATCCCCAGAACCAACACAGAAACACAGTAAATAGGAGCAGCAATAGGCCATTTGGCTCTCTATGTTTGCTCCACCATTCAGCATGACCACGGCTAATCATCCAACTCAGAACCCTCTTCTCACCTTCTCCCGATTCCCTTATATCCATTTGGCCCTAAGCATTATATCTAATCGCTTGAAAACATTCAATGTTTTAACCTAAACCAGTTTCTGTGGCAAAGAATTTCACAGGATCACCACTCCCCGCGTGAAGAAATTTCACCCCGTCTAAGTTGTAAGTGGCCTATCCTTTTTCCTTGGAATGCAAACCTGCTCCTGGGATCCCTTAAAATCAGGAACATCCTTCCTGCATTTACCCTGTCCACTCCTGTTAGAATTTTATAAATTTCTGAGAAATCACCCCATACTTTTCTAAACTGCAGTAAATATAGTCCTAACAAACCCAAAACTCCTCAGACATCAGTCTTGTTATCCCAGGAATCATTTCTGGTAAGCCTTTGTTGTACTCCATCCATGGTCATAAAATTTTTCCTCAGATACGGAGACCAAGACTGCACACAATTCCCCAGCTGTGGTCTGATCAAAGCCCTGTATTGCAACAAGACATCACTGATCCTGATACTGAATTCCCACATTATGAAGGCCAATATATTATTTGCCTTCTTCACCTTCTATTGCACGTGCATACTTTCAGTGACGGGAGCAGAAAAACACTCAGGTCACATTGCATCTGTCCATTTCCCAATAATCACCATTCAGATAACAATCTGCCTTTATGTTTTTGCTATTAAGGTGAATGACCTGACTTTTATTCATGCTATACATCATCTGCCACGCATTTACCCACTCACTCAAATTGTCTAAATCACGCTCCTTGCAGCTCACTCCCCTGCCCAACTCTGTCATTTGCAAACTTGGAGATATTACAATTAGTTCCCTCATCTACATCATTAATATATGTACTGTGAATAGCTGAGATACAAGCGCTTATCCCTGCAGTGCCCCACTCATCACCGCCTGTCACTCAAAAAATTCCAAATCTTTGTTTCCTGTCTGCCTACAGGATTTCCATAAACATGTCAGTATACGTTCTGTCATTTCGTGTGCCAAACTCTTTTATGGGACCTTCTTAGAAGTCCTCTTAATGTCTGAGTAAACCACATCCACTGCCTTTTCTTATGAATTCTATCAGATAAATCCTTGAAAAATTTAAGTAGATTTGTCAAGCATGATTTGCCTTTTGCAAATCCATGCTGACTCTTTAGGACTCTGTCACTGTTTTCCAACTCTGCAATTAAATCTTTTATAACTCACTTGAGACTTTTGCTACTCCTGATGTCAAGCTAGCCAGTCCACAATTTTCTATTTTCTCTCTGCTTCCTTTTTTTTAATAGTGGGGTTACATGAGCTAATCTCCAATCAGTGTGAACTGTTCCAGTGTTTTTTGAATGGGTAAGCAATGATGTAGTGGTACTATCACCAAACTGTTAATCTAGAAAGAGATAAAAGGTACTGCAGATGCTGGAGAATCCGAGATAACAAGT
>JAHRHZ010000250.1:920745-966837 GCA_024137785.1 Ginglymostoma cirratum
GACGTTTCAGGCCTAAACCCTTCATCAGAAAATTTTCTGATGAAGGGTTTAGGCCCGAAACGTCAAGTTTTCCTGCTCCTATGATGCTGCTTGACCTGCTGTGTTCATTCAGCCCCATGCTTGTTATCTCTGTTAATCTAGAAACTCAGGTAATATACTGAGGACCTGAGTTTGAATCGCACCATTTTCGATGATGCAATCTGAACTTAAAACAAAACATTGGAATTAAAACAAAAATGGTGACCATGAGACCATTGTTGATTGTTGAGTGATAATACGCCAGGTTCACTATTGTCGTCTAGGGAAGAAAACTGCTGTCATTACCTAGTCTGGCCTACATGTGACTCCAGACTCACAGCAATGCATTTGACTCTTAACTGCCCCCTGGGAAATTAGGGCTGGACAATAAATGCTGGCCTAACCAGCAATACCCACATCCTGCAAATGGATAAAAAAAAAGGGCTTGAAAGATGACCAGAAAACACCAACTATTTCTAGGTCCACTTCCTTAAATACTACAGGATGTGGACTACTGGGCTCTGGGATTTATCAGCCCATTAACCCATCAATTTCCCCATCACCATTTATCTCCTCATACTGTTTTCCTTCAGTTCTTCCGTCTCACTACACCATGTGTTTTCATATGTTTTTGGGATGTTATTTGTGTCCTCCTTTGTGAAGGCAGAACCAAAAAAGGTCTTTAATTATCCTTACATCTCTACATTCCCCATTATAAATTCCACTATTTTTGACTGTAAGGGACCTGTATTTGTCTTGTCTAATCATTTTTGCTTCACACACCTAAATAAGGTTTTATAATCTTGTAATTTTGTATGTTCCCTCTTATACAGACTCCCTCTTATACTTTAATTTCACCCTCTTAATCAATTTTTTTTCTTCTTTCTGAAATCTAAGCTGCTCCTGCTTCTGGTCACCGCATTATAAGAAGGATGTGGAAGCATTGGAAAGGGTGCAGAGGAGATTTACCAGGATGTTGCTTGGTATGGAGTGAAGGTCTTATGAGGAAAGGCTGAGGGACCTAAGGCTGTTTTTGTTAGAGAGAAGAAGGTTAAGAGGTGACTTAATAGAGACATACAAGATGATCAGAGGATTAGGTAGGGTGGACTGTGAAAGCCTTTTTCCTCGGATGGTGATGGCTAGCACGAGGGGACATAGCTTTAAATTGAGGGGTGATAGATATAGGACAGATGTCAGAGGTAGATTCTTTACTCAGAGAGTAGTCAGGGCATGGAATGCCTTGCCTACAGCAGTTGTAGACTCGCCAACTTTAAGGGCATTTAAATGGTCGTTGGATAAACATATGGATGATAATGGAATAGTGTAGGTTAGATGGGCTTCAGATTGGTTTCACAGGTCGGCGCAACATCGATGGCCGAAGGGCCTGTACTGCGCTATAATGTTCTATGTTCTATGTTCTACGTTCTAATGCTCAAATCTACTGCTTTTTCCTTCCTGTTGGTCAATTTATATGCCCCTTTCTTGCATCTAATTGTATATTTAATTTCACTTATTAGCCATGGTCAAACCACCAGACCCAGTTAACATCCCATCAACTGACTATTGTCAACCCAACTGCTTCCCCAAACCAAATACCATAATACCTGATCTAATTAACATCCAACTCAACCCAATTACACTCAGTAACCTTCCTACACTCTCACTGGCTCCTGACAACCCACTCAAACACCTGATTGAAGCCCTGATCACACAAGCATCTGCCAAACTCCAAACTACCATAATTTGGCATTAGCAAACTAGTCTGCCCTGAGCATCTGACTGAGCAAGCAAACTCAGTTACCCCTTGATACAGCCATACTATTTCTCAACCTGTACTGACTACTCTCTGATCCAACACAACTACATCTGTGACTATCTGACTTACCCCAGCAGGCAACTGCCATCCCAATCAGACACAAATATCATCTCACTAAATGACTAAGTGACCCCAATTTGACCCACAATGTCACAACCCAAGTACAGTTCTCAATCAAAAAGAAAACAAAAATAAAACAGAGAACTGTGGATGCTGGACTTCTCAAGCAAAAACTGAATTTTGGTGAAAATCAGCAGGCCTGGCAGCATCTGTGGGGTGAAACCAGAGTTAATACTTTGAGTCCAGTGACCCTCCTTCAGAACAACTGCCTGTGTGGCCTTGAACAGCAGTGATCAAAACATGAAATGAATGTTTAAGCTTTATTGCAAATTTATTAATCCTACCAGCAGGACTTTGTTGTGCAATAAAAACTAACAGCAGTTCCCTAACTTCCCTGAATGTCAAGAGCGAAATGTCTGCAATTTTTTCATTAAAAAAACTGCAGAGTAAGGGCTATTGTCTCTTCACATTAGGAACCTTAGCATGGCTGGTATAATGAGAACAAATGCTGTACGAAAGGTCTAATTAGGCAAAGCATTATACTGAAGTCATGTTCTGTTGTCTAGAAAGCAGGGGAGGGATCATCAGTAAGATCAAGCCAATTTCACAATTTGGTATAATTTGCTCCATACTTCACATTCTTGACACAAAAAGAAAAGTGATCTCAAAACAATGGGGATCAGAATAAATAGATTTCTAGAATAGGAATAAAGAAATCAACAGAAAAATAAGTTATTTGAGAGTCATAGAGTTTTACAGCATGGAAACAGGCCCTTCAGTCCAATCTGTCCATGCTGACCAGATATCCTAAATTAATCAAGTCCCATTTGTCAGCATTTGGCCCATATCCCTTTAAACTGTTCCTATTCGCGTACCCATCCAGATACCTTTAAATGTTGTAATTGTACTAGCCTCCACCCCCCTTTCTGGCAGCTCATTTCATACACACGCTGCCCTCTGCATGAATAAGTTGCTCTTTAGGTCCCTTTTAAACACTTCCACTCTCACCTTAAACTTATGCTGACTAGTTTGGACTCTCCTACCCTGGGAAATAGACCTTGGCTATTCACCTTATCCATGCATCTCATGACTTTATAAACCTCCGAAAGGTTGCCCCTCAGCCTCTGATGCTTGAGCAAAAAGAGCACCACCCTATTCAGCTACTCCCTATAGCTCAATTCCTCAAACCTCAGGGACATCCTTGTAAATCTTTTCTGAATGCTTTCAAGTCTAACAACATCTTTCCTACAGGAGGAAGGCCAGAATTGAATACTGTATTCGAAATGTGGCCTAACCAGTGAGCTGTGCAGCTGCAACATGACCTCCCAACTCCTGTACTCAATGCATTAACCAAAAAAGGCAAGCATACCAAATTCCTTCTTCTCTTCCCTGTCCAACTGCGACTCCACTTTTGAGAAACTATGAACCTGTACCCCAAGGTCTCTTTTTTTGACAACGCTCTCTAGGATCCTACTATTAGGTGTAGAAGTCCTGCACTGATTTGCCTTACCAAAACGCAACACCTCACATATATCTAAATTAAACTTCATCTGACACTTCTCAGCCCATCAGCCCATCTAATCAAGGTCCCATTGTACTCTGTGATAATCTTCTTCACTATCAATTACAGCACCAATTTTGTTCATCTTCAAGCTTACAAACTATTCCTCCTTTATTCACATTCAAATTATTTACGTAAGTGAGAAAAAGCAGTGGGCCCAGCACTGATCCTTGTGGCACGTCACTGGTCACAAGTGTCGAGTCTGAAAAGCAACCCTCCACCATCACCTTCAAGCAAATTTTGTGTCCAAATGGCTGGCTTTCCCTGGATTCCATGTGATCTAACCTTGCTAACTAGTCTACCATGTGGAATCTTTTTGAATGCCTTGCAGAATTTCAAATAGACAATGTCCACTGCTCTGCGATCATCAATCTTCTTTGTTACTTCTTCAACAAACTTAATCAAGTTAGTGAGACATGATTTCCCACTCATGAAGCCACACTGACTATCCTTAAGCAGTCCTTGCCTTTCCAAATACATGTTCCTCAGAATCCCCACCAACAGCTTACCCACTACTGACATCAAGCTCACCAGTCTGTGGTTCCCTGGCCTTTCCATACCACTGTTTAAAAAGATAATGGCATCACATTAGCCAACCCCAGCCTTCTGTAACCTCACCCATAGCTATTGATGATACAAATATCTCAGCAAGGGGTCCAGTAATCACTTCCCTGGCTTCCCATGAAGCTTTGGGATACACCTGATCAGGTCTTGGGGATTTATTTACCTTTGTGCATTTTAAGACATCTAGCACCTCCTCCTCTGTAATATGGACACTTGTCAAGATTTTATTTCTCCAAGTGTTCTAGCTTCCATGTCTTTCTCCACAGTTAATACAAAATACTCTTTTCATGTCTCATCCATCTCCTGTTGTTCCATACATAGATGATCTTTTTGATCTCTCCCTCATTATTCTTTTGTCCTTAATGTATTTGTAGAATCCTTTTGGATTCTCCTGAGTCCTATTTGCACAAGCTATCTCATGTCCCATCTTTGCCCTCCTGATTTCCCTCTTTGGTATATTCCTACTGCCCGTATATTCCTCAATCTGTCTGTACCTGACATATGCCTTCTTTTTCTTGACCACAGCCTCAATTTCTCTACTCATCCAGCATTCTCTACACCAACCTGTCTTGCCCATTACATTAACAGAAAATACTGCCTCTGGACTTTTGTTATCTCATTCTTGAAGGCCTACCAGTTTTCAACTGTCCCTTTACCTACAAATAGTCTAGATCATCTAGTGACTCAGAGATAATTAGTGATCTAATAGGAAGAGTGATCATAATGTGAAGTAATTTCAATTTACATTTGAGTGCGATTAGATATATCTGAAAAACATGGTCTTAAATTTAAGTAAAGCCAATGCTGGAATATTTGAAAGGCCTTTCTGCTGTAGATTAGAAGCTGACATAGAAGATGCTGATTAAAACTTTTGTGTCTAACTGTACATTAGGACATGCAAATAACTGGCCACAACATGGAGAAAAACAAGTATATAAAAAAGAAGAAATTTAAAGCAATTAATATAAATAGAGGATTGTATAGGAGGGTGAGAAAAAACCAGGACCACAGGTTTAGCTAGTTTGGCATCAATAGTAAATGGTGACAGGACATTTGGAAATTCACAACATGCAGTACCAATTTACAAAAACTAAATTATGTTTGCTAAATCTATTAACAGGGGAGGTGATGTCCTAGTGGTATTACTGCTGGACCATTAATCCAGAAATCCAGATAATGTTCTGGGGGCTGACATTCGAATCTCACCATGGCAGATGGTGGAATTTGAATTCAATAAGTATCTGGAATTAAGAATCTAATGATGACAGTGAATCCATTGTCGATTGTTGGAAAAAACCATCTGGTTCGGTAATGTCCTTTAGGGAAGGAAACTGCTATCTTTACCTAATCTGGCCTACATGTGACTCCAGACCCTCAGCAATGTGGTTGACTCTTAACTGCCCTCTGGGCAATTAGGGATGGGCAATAAATGCTGCCTAGCAGCGACACCCTCATCCTGTGAATGAATAAAAAAATAAACTTTTGCCAATGGCCAAGTTAAGAGAATGAGGTACATTTCATTTTTGGAAGATGCTCAATACAGACATAAGATTTGGAATTAAGGATTAAACAGCAGAAAACAGAGTGGAGCAAACAACCCTCATCACAGCCAAGGTCCAAACATGGATAGAGGAATTAAATTCTTCAGGTGAGGCAGATGAGAGTACCATAAACAATTTTGCAGACCATATTTTACTGATTATAGTATCAAAGGATCGAAGCATATTAGAAATTATTCCATAAAACAAATTTTTGTAGAAGATAGCTTTGGTTGCTTTTGGGCTCCACTTTAAATCTCAGGACATTGCTGCAAGGATTCCCCAGGACAATGTTCAACACACAAACATTTTCACAGCTTTATCAATGAAAGGACACTGTATTAACACTTACAGTGAAGTCCTGGGATTGGGTTAATGGACCACCAGCAACCAAATTTTTCTTTTCATGCGCTAAGTATGACTCTACCCAGTGGAGAGATTTTCCATGACTTCAGTGTTGTTAGGGGTCGTTGATGCTGGACTCAGTCAAATGTTGCCACAAGTGTGGCCACTCTCACTTCATTTTTATTACCTCTTTTGTCCATGTTTTGCAATGAGGTTAGGGGCTGAAAGGCAGAACCAAACTCAGGATTTATGAACAGCCTCATAAAATCTTTATAGTGTAGAAGCAGGCCATGTTTCCCTTCGAGTCCACAGTGTCCCTTCAAACAGCATGCCATTCAGACACGCCCACCCCTACCCTATCTCTGTAACCGTGCACTTCCCATGGCTAGTCCACCTACCTTCATGTTGCTGGGCTCTTTGGGCTATTTAGCACGGCCAATCCAGCTAACCTGCACGTTTTGTGGCAGGAAACTGGAGAACCCAGAGGAAACCTGCACAGGGAGAATGTCAAAACTCCACACAAATGGTTACCCAAGGTTGGAATTGAACCTAGATCCCTGGTGCTGTGAGCCTCCGTGCCACCCCTTAATTTTGCTCATTGAATGCCACTTGAAATCACAGTTGATGACTCCTTCCATCACTTTGCTGTTGATCAATAATAATTAATAAGGTGATAATTAGACAGGTTGAATTATTTTTTACATATTGTGCAGGAAATAACTAGGCATTTTTTTCATTTTGTCCACTAGAAGCAAATGTTTTAGCTGAACTAAGCAGTATGGCTACAGTCACAGCTAGAACTCAAGCCCAAAACTTTCAGTATTCTTGTGAGATTATTGTCAGGGCACATAGACTCTGTGATTTCAAGCACCCTCAGCCATTGCTTGAGTTTGGTCTGAGAGAACTGAATTGGCTGAAGCCTAACATTTGAAATGCTGGAGATTTCTGAAGGAGGCCAAGATCAATCACTGATCACCCCTGCCTGAATGTGGCTGTGATTGCATTATCTTGTCTCTTATACTCATGCACCATGCTCCCGCTGTAGGTTTCAAGTACGACAGAATGGATAAGCTGGTATATTTGGCTCCTTTAAAGAACTTTAGTGAATATGGTAAAGATAGTTACCAATGGTTTTCGAGGTCACCATTACGAAGACTAGCTTTTAATTCCAGATTCCATTGATTGATTTTAAATTCCAATAGCTGCCATGGTGGGATTTGAACCTGTATTCCAAGAGCATCATCCATGGCTGCTGGAATTGTACGGCAGTGACCCTTCCACCTCAAAACCATCTCCCCCATCTTAGGCAACTACATCCTCCACCATTTGGTTCCATTGTGTCATGCGCGGATCATAAACAAGAAGCAATTTCTGCAGTATTCCTCTTGTGTGAGCACTTTCATAACTGAAGACATCAATCATTTGCAAGAACAGTGACAACAGATGCATGGAAACGTGTTCTCCTCCGACACACTGTCCCATCTTCACACTCTAGCTACAGTCCTTAAGCACCACAGGATTGTGACATCACTATGGCTTTAACAGGTGAATTTTGTCTTTTTTTTTAATGAAGAAAGGTTGAGACTGAAGTTACAAGCAGTCTGCTCAAAGCTGAGAAAGAAAGCAGCTCATGAGGCCTTGTTTTTCTCTTTAAAGTTGGAACAGTAGAAGAGGCCTGAATGGGTGGTATCAAGCTCCCACAGATGCAAGATTTTTAGTTTTAGCTTTTAGCAGTTGCTGGGGTCTTGAAGCTGGATGTGGAAGCTCTTATTCCTCTCTGTTACAGCTAAAAGCTGGAGCATGGTGCATAAGTATAAGAGACGAGATAATGCAATCACAGTTGAAGTTTTACTGAAGTTCACACGTGGAAATGATGCCCGCTGTGGTTAAAAGTCCAGTAGAAAATCAGGCAACTGAGGTGTTACAGGAAGTATATTCTGGGATTTTTACTAACTGTGTGGTAACAAGGTCAAAAAGCTATAGGTTGAAGCAGGAGGAAAAATCAATGAGTAAAGATAAGGAAGTTGAAATTCAATTATCAGAAGACTATGTTTGATTAAGTGGTTGTAGAACAGGTGGAGGATAAAGCAAATATTTTAGTGCAGAGAAATTAGCTGAATTACAACAGAACCAGGAAAAAATTAAGTATCGGTGGCTCAGTGGCTAGCATTGCTGCCCCACGGTACCAGAGACCTTGATTTGATTCCACCCTCAGGTGACTGTATGGGGTTTGCATATTCTCCTAATGTCTGTGTGAGTTTCCTCCCACAGTCCAAACATGTGTAGGTTAAGTGAATTGGCCATGTTAAATTGTATAAACAGTCCAGGGATGTGTAGGCTAGGTGAACTAGTCATGGGAAATGCAGGGTTACAGGGATAGGGTGGTCTGGGTGGGATGCTCTTCAGAGGATTGGTGTGAACTCAATAGGCTAAATAGCATGCTTCCACATGATAGGGATGGATCTATGATTGTATTAAAAAGCATACACAAAAGGAGAATTTGAGTGTATCTGAAAAGGAAGTCTTAAGAAGGAAATGGAGACCACCATATATTCAGGTGGCAAGAAATGGACAGAAGTTCATCAAGTTGTATCACCAGTGGGTTATAGAAAGGAGGAGTTGTGGATGGCACATGAATTACCAGTAGGAGGTCATTTCGGAGTAAGGAAAACTCAAGCCAAAATACAAAAGCATTTTTATTGGCCGGGACTGCATAACGATGTGGTTGAATTTTGTCAGGCATTTCACACATGTCAAGTAATTGGAAAACCTCAGGCAGGGATAAAATTAGCACCTTGAATACCCATTACCCAACAGTGTGAGATAGCAGACAATGACACATCCCTCCAGGACTTGCTCAATGCTTTCTATGCTTGGTTTGAGCAGAATACCACTGGTGTGGTGATGCCTGCTCCGACAGCTCCGGACACGCCTTTTCCCTCTGTCGCCACTTCAGAAGTCAAAGCTATCTTCCTGGGAGACAACCCAAGGAAAGCGACAGGCCCGGACGGTGCCCCCGGCCGAGCACTCAGATCCTGTGCAGTCCAAGTGGCTGAGGTAGTCACTGATATCTTCAACCTTTCCCTCCTACAAGCCAAAGTCCCCACCTGCTTCAAGCAGACGACCAGCATCCCCATTCCCAAGAAAACACATGCAGTGTGCCTTAGTGACTACTGCCCAATAGCTCTGACTTCGACAATCATGAAGTGCTTCGAGAGGCTGGTCATGGCCCGCATCAAGATAACACAGTGTGGAGCTGGAGGAACACAGCAGGCCAGGCAGCATCAGAGGAGCGGGAAAGCTGACGCTTTGGGTAGGGATCCTTCTTCAGAAAAAAAAAACTCCAATCTTCCAACCTCCCATGAACCCCTACAGGTTGCCTACTGACATAACAGATCCACAGAGGATGCCAAATCCCTCGCCCTACACTCATTCCTGGAACATCTGGGCAACAAAGACACCTATGTCATACTCGTGCTCATTGACTACAGCTCCGTTTTCAACGTCATTATCCCCTCCAGACTGTGCATGACTGTGATCTCAGCTCCACCCTCTGCAATTGGATCCTCAGCTTTCTGACTGATAGGTCACAATCAATGAGGATAGGCAACTGCACCGCCTCCACAATAATGCTCAATACGGGAGCCCACCAAGGATACGTCCTCAGCCCCCTATTGTACTCCCTGTACACCTCCAACTGTGTTACCAAATTCTGAATGAACGCCATCTACAAGTTCACTGATAACACCACTGTAGTGGGGTGGATATCTAACAATGATGAGTCAAAATACAGAAGGTAGATAGAGGGCTTGGTGACATGGTGCAAAGAAAACAATCCATCTCTCAACAGCTGAAAAACTAAAGAACGAATCATCGACTTCAGACAGAAAGGAGGAGAACACACCCACATCTAAATCAATGAACTGAGGATGAGAAAGTGAAGAGCACCAAGTCCCTTAGAGTGACAATAACCAACAACCTGTCCTGGACTTCCGACGTAAATGCAACAGTCACCATTGCACAACAATGCCTCTTAATACTCAGGTGGCTCAGGAAATTTGGCATGTCCATAAGGTACCTCACCAACTTGTGCAGATGCACCAATGAAAGTAAACTTTCCATAACAGCCTGGTATGGCAACTGCTCTATCCAGGGCCATAAGAAACTACAGATGTTGGTGTGCACAACCCAGACCATCATCGAAGCCAACCTTCCATCCATGGACTCCATTTACACAAGTGGCTGTCACGGAAACGTGGCCAATGTCATCAAAGACCCATCGCACCTCAGTAATGACCTCCTACAACCTCTTCCATCAGGCAGAAGATACAGAAACCTGAACACATGCACAAGCAGGTTTGGGAACAGCTTCTTTCAGGCTGTTATCAGACTGTTGAATGAACTCTAGTCTGAAATAATGTAACCTGCAATGTAACCTGTATACCTCTAAGTCATTTTGATCTGTACATCCGTTGCTTGCTGTGATCTCTCTGTACTGCTTACAAACAAAGCTTTTTACTGTATTTCAGTACACTTGACAATAAAATCAATCAATCAATTCTGGCATTTGAGGAAACTTTTACAAGAGTCTTAATTGATGACACAGGTCCCCTACCAAAAGCAAAACGTGGGTTTCAATATTTGTTGACCATAATTGATGTGTCTACTAGATTTCATGTTGCAGTTTATGGAATGTTACTATATTTGAACAGTTAATTATATTTGGACCACAATCAATAGAAATGCTGCAACAAACAATCAAATCTATGGAAAAACAAGAAGACTTGCAGCCCTCAATATGCTCAATTAGATGTATTCTGGAAGGCTTTTCCTCACATCAAGAGTCCATGTACTCATCCGACAGATTTAGAATGAAAAATATTCTACCCAACCCTGACTTCAGTAATAACATAATTGTAACAATCTTCAAGAAAAATTATTAACCTTGGAAACTGTGAAAACTATTGAGGCATTTCCGGCTGTTCATAGAGGGAAAATCTGGAGAGATATGCTGTTGAATTGACTTCTTTTTGTGGCTTAGAAATTCCTGCATGAGACATAATGCAGTTTCAACTTTGCAGATCAATCTCTGACATCTACTTAGTTGTCATGAAATTCCAAAAAATGTCAAGAACAATTCAAGAAACTCTTCCTTGCAATCGTTGATCTACTTAAAGCAATTGGTTCAGTGAATTTTAAGGCTCTATGAATTCTTCTTTAAAAGTTTGCATCACAATCTTACAATTATTGCCGAATAATGTTGCAACAGCCATCCTGAGATCTCAAACAGATGCCTTCAAATTATGGCCTGATGTATTCACCTTGTCAGTAATCAATTGCCCTTGATTATGAGCATTCAATACCACTGAGATTGGAAACTTTAATGTCATTCATGTCCAAGCCAAATATTAACTGAACCTATCGTAGACATTCATAACCCACAGAATGGAGATGACTGCAAATCCATTTCCCACTCTGAGCCAAAATTGCAAGCTGCTCTCAATTTCTCCAATTCTTCCCACCAGAGACTCCATCTGGCATTGAATTTTGCCAAAATAAAACTCACATATCATTCATCTCTTAGTCCATCTAATATCCCACCTACTACATGTGTTTTTGAAGAGGCCCTGGAATATATTAATCACTTGCCGTAAATTGGCAGCTATATCTCTCAAATGGTCACCATTGATGAGGAGATCAATCAGTGCCCCAGCTTAATCTTCTACAAGCAACAGCAACAAATATTTCAAAAGAAAGACCTCTACATGACAATGAAACCTTAGTGTACAGAGCAGTTGTCATCACCACACTCCTGTACTGCATTGGACCTGGATGTATATCAATAAAATATAAGAGCACTGGAGAAATTCAACCAAAAATATCTCCTCTGGCTCATTCTCTGAATTCAATGGGAGGATGACTAAAACAAAAATCAGTATCCTTCCTGAAGCCAGTTACACAAATATTCAAGCAAAGATCTTGCAAAACTATTGGCAATGGACTGGACACTGTGTGCAGATAGCTGAAAGATATCTCTCCCACCAAGACATGTTTTCTCAATACTCAGTTAGTCAGTTTCCAGGGCAATGTATAGCAAATACCAAAAAGGAATTCTGAAGCCCTTCTGGAAGCATGGTTGCATTAACATTAATGACTGGGAGGAGAGCTGACCAAGATTTCAAAGTGCAGACAGCATGACCATTAAGTTGCATCATGCTTTAAGTCCAACCACCTAAAAGTTGAGGCAGAGCAACAGCAGGAAAGGGAATAAAATGTCAGTAAATCCTGTTTTCCAAATCATATTACCATGAAGGACGTCCTGTTCAAAGTTCCCAAAGCTCTGCAGGTCCAGAATCAGGCTGCTGAGTAACATCAAGTTCCATGGAGAAGAGTAGTTGAGATGAGGATCCTAAGGCAGGCAGCCACTGGGAGATAACTCTGCTGAGGCAGCAGATAAAGGAACATTAAGGCTTGGGGTCTTCACTCACTTTCCAGGAACCCAAACAGCTGAACCTGTGGGAGACACCTCAACTAGGGCCTGGGTGCCAAAAAAATCCAAGATTATCATAAGAAAACTGAAACTTTATTAGTTATTGAGAAGCTGTTGCGAGGGAGTGAGTCTAAATAATATAAAACTAGAAAAATATACAAAGAAGAAGCATCCCAATGTATTTCAGCAAGGAATATGAGGGAAAAAGGAGGTAAAGTTCATTAAAGTCAAAGAAAGTTAATAAGTAAATCAAAGAAGAAAAAAAGTTAAAGTGAAGCAAAGTTAATGACACGGTTTTATAATAACTATAGATTTAATATAAGGACAACAAATAGATGGAATCTTGCATTACAAGATGTCAAGTCAGCTGCAACAAATGGACGTAGATGTGTCCCACATTAACATATGTACAAAAAGTGTCAGCAGCTGCACAAGATTGATGTCCAGATTTTGGAAAGTGACCATAGGCTGGAGTCACATTGTGCATCCACAAGGCAAAGGTCTATTTGAAAATTATGTATAAGGAGGTGAACACATTACAGATTATTGGTGTACAGACAGAGACAAACTGGGAGACTATCAGGTGTGATGATATTATGGCTTTTCGGCCTGAATCTTTTATGAAGTACAGTTCAGCCAATTCTTTTATTTTATTTTTATTTGTCTGCATTTTAATTATTGTGTATGAATGAAGTGTGTTATGCTTCAAGCCTGGTAGTTTGACATAACGCCTTACATTTACCCTTAAAATCAGAAAAAAAGTAGGGTCTCGACTATCTTCTCAATATTTTTTGGGAGGGTTTGGTCTGGTCCATAACACAGGCAATCTAAGAAAATCAGGCATGTGGTGCAACCGTCCTCTGAGTCTACCATGCTTGACAATCAGAGATCGATTTTGGAAACCAGAGAAAGTGATGTTTCCTGTGGGCAGTGCAGCTAGGGACAAGTCCATGGCTCCAAGGATGTCTGAGCTGAACAAGGAGTTGGAGGAGAAACAAGAATGGAAGGGCAATAGTGATTCCATATACCTTGCTGCAGAAAAGAAACATGACAGTAGGATAATGTATTGCCTCCCTGGTACAACAATTATATCATTGATCAACTGCAACGTATCTTTTTTTGGGAGCAAGAATAGACATCAGAACCAACAACTTAGATGGGAAGTGAGATGATGTCATGAAAGTAGATTTCAGGGAGTCATGAAAGTCATTAAGAGGCAGGCCCACAAAGAGAAGTGATCTCACAAATATTCCACGTTGCACAGGACAAGGCAATCGACTCTTAGAATGCTTTTCAAACTCTTTTAGAATACTGCATAAAATTCTGGTTGCCCTTTCACGGGAAGGACATTGCTAAGCTTAAGACAGTGCAGAAAGTATTTACAACGATGTTGCCAGGATTGGAGATAATGAGTTATAGGGAGAGGCTGAATAAGCTGGGGAGTTTTCCCATGGAGCTCGAAGGTTGAGGCATGACTTTAGGTTTACAAAATCATGAGGGACATGAATATGGGGAATAGCCAAGATCCTTTTCCTAGAGTGGGGGAGTCCAAAACAAGATACCATAGGTTTAAGGTAAGAGAGGAAAGATTTAAAAAGGACCTAAGAGATAACTTTTTCACAAAGATGGTGGTGCATGTATGAAATAGGCCACCAGAGAATGTGGCGGAGATGGTTTTATTACAACATTTAAAAAGCATCTGGATGTGTATGTGAACAGGAAGGGTTCAGTGGGATACAGGCCAAAAGCTGGCAAATGGAATTAGGTCATATTGGGATGTCTGGTCGTCATGGATGAGTTGAACTGAAAGGTCTGTTTTCATGTTGTGTGACTGTATGACTCTACAATAGACTTATGGTGTTATTGCTGGATGAATAATCCAGAGATAATACAGTCATACAGCACAGAAACAGACCTTTCAGTCCAACTTGTCTATGCTGACCAAGTTTCCTGAACTAAACTAGTCCAATTTGCCTGCAGTTGGTCCATATCCGTTTGAATTCTTCCTATTCATGCACCTATCCAATTGTCTTTTAAGTGTTGTAACTGAACCTGCATCTACCACTTTTTCCAACAGTTCATTCCACACACAAACCAACCTCTCAGATCTCTTTTAAATCTTTCTCTGCTCACCTTAAAAATATGTTCCCTAATTTTGAACTCACCCACCTTAGGGAAAAGACCCTTGTTATTCACCTTATCAATACCGCTCACGATTTTATAAATATCTATAAGGTCATCTCTTAACATCCTACGCTCCAGTGAAAAAAGTCCCAGTGGCAGGACAGAGGTGGCATTGGATTTGTGTGAGTTGGGAATGAGTTGCCCTGGGAGTCCTCAACATTGACTCTGGACCACATGAAACCTCGTAGCATCAAAAGTAACCAAACATCAGCAAGGAAAGCTCCTGCTGATTAAAGTCTACTGTCCAATCCACACGTCAGCTAATGAAAGAGTATTCCTTCGTGTTGAGTAACACCTAGGGGAAGCACTGAGGGGTGTAAAGGCACAGAAAGACTGTGGGACTTCAACGATCGCCAGAAGCAGTAAGTTGGCAACAGCACTACTGACCAAGCCTGCATATCATAAAGGACAATACTGCTGGACTGGCCAGCTGCCAACTCTCCCAGGTAGTAACATTTCAGATTAGTTACAGAACCCAGGGTAGTGATGGACAGCGATTGAGGTATCTTTAGTAGTTAAAGGTGTGTGCTATTCATTTAAGTACTTAATAAATTAGTTGAGTCTTATAGACATCTTGAGTGTCTCTACCATATTGTCATCTATGTATATACTGTTGTCTCACAGAGGTGGGCAACACGATCCAACCAGAGAATCAGAATGGTTTAATGAAGAGTGCAGAATGACATGCCAAGAGCAGCACTAGGCTTACATCGAAATGAGGTGTGCATCTGGTGAGGTGACAAAACAGGACTAGATGCATGAAGTTGTTGACTTGCTTGCTAAGCTGACTTCTTTTCATTCAGATACTTCTTCACCATGGTAAGTAACATCATCAGTGAGGCCTCCAATGAAATGATTTTGTTCTACTCAGCCAGGAACTTACACAGTCCGGTCTGTTATGGTGAGTTGTGTCACTTCCGGTTCTGTTCTATATGGGTTTGCATATGGCGTCCAATTTTATATGTTTGTTGATTGCATTATGGATTGAGAACCATGCCTCTAGGAATTACTGTGCATGTCTATGTTTGGCTTGGGCTACTGTGGTCACATTGTCTCAGTTAAACTGATGGCCTTCATTGTCCGAGTGTACTGATATTAAGGAAAGCTTGTCGTATCATTTTGTTGCTATCTAATGTTCATGTATTCTGATGGCTAGTTTCCTTCCTGTCTGTCCGATGTGATGTTTGCGGCAGTTGTTGCATGGTATTTTGTAAACTATGTTGCTTTTGCATGTTGTAGGTATAGGGTCTTTAATCCTTGTGAGTGTTTGCCATAGTGTGGCTGTAGGCTTGTGTGCTACCATGTTTCCTCATGATCATAGGAATCTCGTTGTCAGTTCTGATATGTTCCTGATGTAGGACAGTGTGGCCAGAGTGTCAGGGTGTACTGTGTCCACTTGATGTTATCTACTTAGTTGGCACCTGTGGATGAAGTTGTGGGGATATCTGCTTATAGCAAAGATTTTGTGTAAGTGCTCCTCCTCTTTCTTGTGCAGTTCTGGTGTATTGCAGTGAGTGGTGGCCCATTTAAATCATATCCTAACACAGCTTTGTTTGTGGCTATTAGGGTGGTTGCTGTGGAAGTTGAGGATTTGGTCTGTGTGGGTTATTTTCCTGTATCCAAGGTTTGGAGCTCCCCATTGGTCATATGTTCAAACCTGACATCAAGGAACGAAAGTGGATTGTTGTTTTCTTCCTCTCTCATGAATTTAATCCTGATGAATACATTGCTGATGAGGTGGTGGGTCTCTTCTAGTTTGGTGTGTTTAATGATGACAAATATGCCAACCATGCACTGGACCTACAGTTTGAATGAGGGGGAGGGTAGCATGTTCTAGTCTTTGCATGACTGCCTCTGCAAAGAGTCCTGAGACGGGTAACCCCATGGGTGTGCCATTGATCTGTTTTTCTACTTGACTGTTAAAGATGAAGTGTGTGGTGAGGAATAAGTCTCGTAGTTTGAGTATGCTGTCATTATTGACGGAGCTGCTGGTCTGCCTTCCTGCTTCCTCGAGTATTGTGGCCAGTGTTTCTTTGGCTAGTGTGATGTCAATGCTGTGAATAATGCTGTGACGACAAAGGATACCATAATCCCATCGTTGCTGATTTTTATGTTCTTGAGTGTATTGAAGAATTCTTGGGTGAAGTAGATGGAAAGAAGTGATCCATCAACTAAGTGTTTCAGTCTCTGTTGTAGGTCCTTGGCCAGTTTGTGTGAAGGTTTCCCTGGTAGGGGAACAATGGGTCTGAGGGGGATGTCTGGTTTGTGTATTTCAGGGAGTCCATAGAATCGGTGCAGGGGGGTGTTTGTGCTTTCTGGTTTCACTCTCATGTTGTCCATTTTGGTTATCTGTCCTGCATCCTTTGGTCTCTTCAGTTTGGGTGATCCAATTTCCTAGCTGCGGTGTTGGGTCTATTGCCACTTGTTGGTAAGTGTTTGTATCTGCGAGCAGTGCCTGCACTTTCTCAATGTAGTCCAGTTTGTTCTAATAACAGTCATGCACCCTTTGTCCGCTGGAAGAATTATCATGTTCTTGTCTTTCTTGAGTTTTTTTTCTCATGCTTTCCTCTCTGATGTGTTCAGGTTGTCCCATTTGTTGCTTCTACTTAGTGTGGGGATTTTAGTTTGTCAGATGGCTTGTTGACTTTCATCCGTGAGTCGATTGTCTTTTACAGTAGATTCCAAGGTGGCCTTGAAATCTGTTCTGTTTGCATCTTTTTTTGTTATAGTTCAGTCTGCATAATAGGGCAGCTTTCTTAGTTTCTATGAGTCATCTGCTGGATCAGTTTCTTATCCATGTGTCTGGTTTGTTGTTGTTCTTGTCTTCGTGGTGGATCAGTTTGGTAAGTTTCTCCTGTAGCTTGTGTTTCTTCTTTGCTTTGTTCCTGTGTTGTTTGATGGTGATGACCTGTTCTAGGGTTGCAGTCCATTGCTGGTCCGTGGTGGTTAGGTACTGTGATTTTTGGCGCGAAATTTCCCATTTGTACTTTAAGAGCCAGATGTGGACATCATTAATCATTATTTGTAGCACTCTGCATCCATTCTGTTCAGCTATTTTGTATACCTGTGGGTTGTTGAGTGGATGTTTGTATTTCATGCTGTGGTGCAGTACCTGGTTCCTGAGGCACTCGTGGAGAAAGTGAAATTGTTTGCTGGTAGCGCTCTGTGGATCGGTGAAGGCTTCCCATTGTTGGGCAATTTTTAGCATGTTGAGTCTGTAGGTATTTAAGGTTTTTGCAAAGATTTGTAGCTTGGGTTATGGGTGAGGTTGTTGACTTGCTTGCTGAGATGGCTTGTTTTCATTCAGATATTTCATCACCATGCTCGGTACCATCATCAGTGAGGCCTTCACTGAATTGATGTTGTTCTACTCTACTTGGAACTTATACTGTCCAATCTGTTATGGTGAGTTGTGTCATTTCCGGTTCTGTTCTGTATGCGTTTGGAGACGGGGTAAAATTCTATATGTTTGTTGATTACACTGTGGGTTGAGAACCATGCCTCTTGGTATGGTTAGATGAACTGGAACAGTTTGGCTTAGGGGTATATCAAGTTCTACAGCATATACTCCAGCAAAGTTGCTGGAAAGGTGACAGGGCCCATGGCCTTTGTAGTATCCACTGCCTCCAGCTGTTTCTTGATATTATGTGGAGTCATGTAACACATTCAATCCAGCAATTACCACCCCATCAATTGACTCTCTATCATCAATAAAATGATGAAAAGTGTCATCAATAGTGCTATCAATACTTGCTTAGCAATAAACTGATCGTTGATGCTTACATTAGGTTCCATCAGAACCTTAGTTCAAACATTTAGAAAAGAGCAGAATTCCAGAGGTGAGGTGAAAGTGACTACCCTTGACATCAAGGCTACATATGACTGAATTTGCCATGAACGTACCTTAGGAAAAACTGGTCAATGGGTAGCGTGAGATAACTCTCTGCTGGTTAGATTCATACCTGGCAAAAAAAAAGAAAGCTCATTGTTTTTGTTGGAGTCAGTCATCTGAGATCCAGGACATCTCTGCAGGAGTTCCTCAGGGGAATGTGCGACAGTCCATGATCTTCAGCTGTATCATCGATGACCTTCCCTCCATTATGTTTGAGCAGGAGTGGTGATGGAAACACCATCACCTTCAAGTTCCACTGCAAGCCACTCATGATCCTGATTTGGAAATAAATTGTCATGCCTGCTGTGTCACTGGGTAAAAATCCAGGATCCCTCTCCCTGTTGGCACTATTAGTGTAATTACACCAAATGGATCACAGTTCGGGAGTAAGCTCAGCACCATCTTAACAAGGGCTACCAGAATTGGGCAATATATGCCATTTCAGCATCAGCCACATCCTATGAGTGAATTCAAAAAGAAATCAACCTTTGAAATTCTCTACCACTGACTTTGCCAGGATGTTGCCTGGAAGGGAGCGAAGGTCTTATGAGGAAAGTTGAGAGAGCTAAGGCTTTTCTCTTTAGAACGATGAAGGATGAGAGGTGACTTGATAGAGGTGTACAAAATGATCGGAGGTATAGATAGAGTGGACAGCCAGAAACATTTTCCTAGGGTGGACGTAGTTATTACAAGGGGCCATAGTTTTAAAGTGAGTGGAGGTAGATATAGGAGAGACGTCAGAGGTAGGTTCTTTGCTCAGAGAGTGGTAGGGGCATGGAATGCATTGCCCGACAGGGTAGTGGAGTCAATCTCATTAGGATATTTAAGCAGCTATTAGATAGGCATATGAATGACAGTATAAGGTAGGGGTGGGGGTTACATAGACCTTAGGTTTAGGGTTAAAGTTTGGCACAACATCGTGGGCTGAAGGGCCTGTACCGTGCTGTACTGTTCTATGTTCTATGACAGTTGTTAATGCTTAATCTCTGGATATATTTGATGTACTCATTAACAGATTTCAGATTACTAATGACGTGAAAGATTATGGGGATTATAGAGGTAAAAGTCATTAAAATGCTCAATCAGCCTATTAAACGGCAGAAAATACTTTACATGCACAATGATTTACCCCTGTTCCAATCTCCCTAAGTTCCTAAGGCAAAAATGTACGCCACTGTAAGTCATCATCCTCAAATCAAGAGTCAGGGAATCCACACGTTTTTGTATCTACACCACAATAGTTCAAGAAGGTGGCTCCCAATCTCTTTCTCAATGTTTACTAGTTAAAAATTAAAAAGGGTGGACAACAAATGCTGCGTCTTTTCTTTACCTGCGTTTAAACATGGTACCATACGAATTAGGACAAGGAGCAGATCACTCGACCCTTCGAGCCTCCTCTGCCATTGGGTAAAATTATGGCCATTCTGAATGTGGTCTCAACTCAACTTCCCTACGTAGCCCAGTACCCTTTGGTTTCCTTAATAATCTATCCACTTCAGTGTACTGAGGCTGCGTAGAGCTTCTCGTCCAAAATAGAAGAGTTGTTTTAGTGACATGACTGAGATGAAACGTATTGCTTTCTGAAAGAAGCAGCAATTTATCAGTCATCATTTTGGTAGATAAGAGGTCAGAAATCCCGTAAGATACAACATTTCACGACAACCGGAGGTAGCAAAACTCTTTAAAAGCAATGAAATGATTTTGAAATGCTGCCAATATTATAATGTGGAAAACACAACAGCCGAACTGTGCATAGCAAGCTCCCAAAAACGGAAACATCTTTGAAGGAGGGTCCCGAACCGAAACGTCAATTTTCCTGCTCCTTTGATGCTGCGTTCCTCTGGCTCCACACTGCGTTGTCAAAGAAAAATCCATTTGTTTTGTGATATTTACACTCAGGATAGTGCCTTGGGATCATTTGAATTCACCTTGAGAATGCAGTAAGTGTCTCTGATTAACGTCTCACCCTAAAACATTACCTTCTTCGTACTGCACGAGTGTGTCAACCTGGATCACTGAGCCAAGTCCTGCAGTGGGACCTTAATTAACAAGAACGATATGTGAGGCAATAGGGAGCAAAATATTAAAGTGGAAAGTTTCCTGTGTTGGCAGGTATTCAGCTTCAAATCATAGTATTATGCAGGAAAGAAGGAGGTCATGAGTCCCAACAATCCGGGGTAGATTTTTTTTCAGTCCGCCTGACACTCCCACTCTTTCCTTCTATCCCTGCGCTATACTCATCTTTCTGTCAACTCAGCAAAAAGGAACTCAATCACGACAGTTAATTACGATTTGCCGTTAACCGATGTTGACTGTCTTTTATTAGTCAATACTTCTGCAGGTGGATGGTCAAAGTCTCACAAAGTACACTTTTTCAACCACATGGTTAAACTGCCTGCCCTATAACTGCTAGACTTATCCTTTTTGTAAACATAAGCTTAACCTTTGGTATCTTCCACAACAGTTCTGAGGGAGGGTCACCGGACCCGAAACGTTAACTCTGTTTTTAACTTCACAGATGCTGCCAGACCTGCTGGGCTTTTCCAGCAACTTTGGTTTTGTTTGCTTTGGTATCTTCCGTTCCTCCAGCAGGAATCTAGTTTCTGAGGATAACTTGAAGTTTGGATTCAGTTCCTCTGGAATTTATATCTTTACATGCTTCGGTAACAAAATGTATCTCACCGGGTCTAGGTGACTTATCCACTTGAAGTAGATACACGCTAAAAGTATATGAATGATGATTGACTGAGGGTTACTTTAGTAATACATAACGTAAGATCAAATCTTCTTATTTGTCCCGATTGTTTATTTCCGCCGATTTCTTTTTTTCCGTTGGTTGTTTTATATCTGGTTGACAGAGAATTTCGCCAGTGTCTTGAGTTTGAAAGAAAGTGAAACTTTCGTGTTCAACTTTTGTGATGATCCTACATGAGGAATTCATCGCCCAGCCGCGAACAAACGCAGACGCCTTCAGTATTTATTAAAAGCCAACTTGGAGAACTTAAGTGCTCAATGTTTGACTTTTGACCTACTAACCAACTCTCAGAGTTGAGTTGGAGTAACGGAACAAGCATCAGGTTAGACAGTTACTTTCGTTGCTCGGTGCATAGACAGGAGTACGTGTAACTTTCACACTTTGCATACGTTCATCTTTAATAAGCGTTCAGTGTAATTATTGGCAAAGACTCTCTGTGTCGCTGTCTACCAATGAGGCGCTAAAATGTTGCGAGCGATCTATACCCCCTCCCCCAATTCTACGCATAATGCAGAAACAGAGAGGAAACAGACTCTCACTGTTTGTAATCGTACATCGGAACCGTTATTCTTAGTACTCTTATTCCTCTACACAGATGTAATATTGGTCAGCCTTTTGCTTGGTTTATACTGGATATCAGAATTTGATTTTTTTTTGGAAAGGTGGGGAGTATTAATTATTTTGCATCTTTGCGAATGCAAGGGCGAATTCGGACAGAGAATGCAAGCATTGTTTACAGTTTTCCTGCTTTGTATTTGGAATATCGCTTGTGGTCAAATTCGCTATGCTATTCATGAAGAATTGAAGCATGGTGCCTTCGTTGGGAACATTGCTCAAGATCTCGGTCTGGATGTGAAAGAGCTTTCCAGTCGCAGGCTCCGCATAATGTCTGCAGTAAGAAAACGGTATTTCGAGATTAATTTGGAGAATGGCGTTTTGTTTGTGAATGAAGTGATAGATAGGGAGTACGTATGTAGACAGAGTCCTGCTTGTTTTATGAATCTGGAGGTTGTTGTAGAAAATCCACTGGAACTCTATCGCATCGAAGTAGAAATATTAGATATTAATGACAATTCACCCAGTTTTTCAAAAGCTGAGATCCGTTTGGAGGTTCTAGAGTCAGCACCACCGAGAACTCGATTCCTTCTTCAGAGTGCTCATGACCCGGACTTGGGCATCAATTCTGTCCGCATTTATTATCTCAGTCCAAATGAACACTTCGCTTTAGAAGTGCAGAACAGCGGGGACGACAGCAAGTTCGTCCACCTGCTCCTAGAGAAATACCTGGACAGGGAACAACAGGCGATTCATCATTTACTCCTGACTGCTGTTGACGGAGGAACCCCGGAGCGGACTGGTACAGCCCAAGTTATCGTCACTGTACTTGATGTCAACGACAATTCTCCTGCTTTTGACCAGATGCTCTATAAAGCCAGTCTACTGGAAAATGTACCGATTGGCACTGCGGTTATCAGATTAAATGCGAGCGATCCAGACGAAAGCACGAATGCAGAGATAGTGTATTCTCTCAGCGACCTTACTCCAAGTACATTCCGCGAACTTTTCGAAATGGATTCTCAAACAGGTGAAATTATAGTCAAAGGGATTATAGATTTCGAAGAAGCCGAGACTTACGAAATTATAGCGGAAGCCAAAGACAAAGGCCCATTTGCTCTCCCTGTACATTGCACTGTCCTCATTGACATCAAGGATGTCAACGATAACGCGCCCGATATGACTTTGATGTCGGTATCTCATTCAGTCCGTGAGGACGTACCTTCTGGAACTGTGATAGCGCTGATCAGTGTAACCGACCGAGATTCTGAAGACAACGGTGTTACTACCTGCTTAATTCATCCCAACCTACCGTTTGAACTCAAATCGACATTTAAAAATACATACACGGTGGTTGTCCAGCACCCATTGGACAGGGAAACCATGTCTGAATACAGAATTGGAATCTCTTGTTATGATTCAGGATTTCCTCCCCTATCTACCAACAAAACTATTCCAGTGCAGGTATCAGATGTCAATGACAACCCGCCGCGTTTTGCAAATCCGTTTCACACTGCATACGTGATGGAGAATAACGCCTTTGGGGCTTCCATCTGTTCAGTTTCTGCTTTTGACCCTGACTTGGGTCCAAATTCCCACCTTTCCTATTCCGTTCTCGACAGCCGAGTTCAAGGTATGCCCATTTCATCTTATGTCTCAATCAATTCAGAGAGCGGGGTAATATTTTCGCAGCGCTCCTTTGATTACGAAAAGCTCAAGAATTTCCAGATTTACGTTCAGGTGCAGGATGCTGGTTTGCCGCCGCTCAGCTCGAATCATACAGTGCATGTAGTCATCCTAGATCAAAATGACAATGCACCTGTCATTGTGTTTCCCCTAACAAGGAATGGATCAGAAGTAACTATTCCGCGACTAGCAGATCCAGATTATTTGGTCGTCAAGGTCATTGCCATTGATGCCGACTCTGGGCAGAACGCACGGTTGTTTTATCAGCTTCTGGAGGCGACAGATAAGAATCTTTTCGCTATGAGGATTAACTCGGGAGAAGTGAGGACGACTCGTCAAATTGATGACAGAGACGTTGCAGTACAGATGATGGTCGTACTGGTGAAGGACAATGGGCATCCTCCTTTATCTACCACTATTACCGTCACGCTGTCAATTGTAGATAGCACTGAAGACGCTATTCATGCCGTTACATTCATGCCTAGAATCCCTGAGTATCCCTCTAGTGCAGCCCTTTATATAATTATATCTTTAGGGGCAATCACACTTACTCTGATGGTTGCGTTAATTGCTCTTGTTATCACAGTCTGTCGCAGTTCAAGCAATGATGAGGATTGGTGTTTGTGTTTTGAACATAGCGATTCAGAAACGATATATCGAAATTCCAATTTAAATTTTCACACAGTGCCAGACTCTAGCCTAATTAAAAACGTTATTGAAGTACGTGGGTCTGGTTCTCTCGCTGAAACGTACTGTTATACCCTGCGGTCTGCCCCGGAATCGGGTAAAGGTGATTCCCAGTTCCTGACCCACTTAAGTGCAGCATCCAGCAAATGTCAATTTAATGCTGCTGATAGGTATTTTTCAGACTGTAATATGAAAGAAATGGACAACGCGACAATGTTCGCCACTAAGGTAAGTGTCTTGGATTTTAACACGTCATATTTATTTGATCATTTGGCAGTTTCCCCTCTGTTTTTATGCAAATAGGGGAAACTATAGACTTTCACCTACGAAGTTAAGCAACCGTACGCTAAAGAGTGAAAATTCATTTTGCTAATAAGCAATTTTTTTAACCCCCTAATTTTCTCACCTAATTTACTGTTGAAATTGGCTAACTCTTTTGGACAGTGCCTGTTTGAACAGTGACAGACCACTCAATTATTAATTCCCATGGTGGAACAGTGAGTATTAGCATGCTGATCAACTGCGAATCTCTACCTATCAAGCACCCAAGCATGCAAAACATACATTCTGTCAACAGTCTTCAAGGTTTCGGATAACAAAGAATTTGCAAGTAACCTTGATGCTCCCAGACTACATTCAATACTCAGAGCAGATTAAAGTCCCATAATTAACACAAGGTTCAGTGTGTTTATTTTCCAGATGTTTTGAGATTATGATTCAGTGTGGGTACCATATGGGTTCATGGCCCTTCAACAAGCACATGAAACATGGTGCCCATGGCAGTGTCCCAAACTTTAGGGTCAAGTCCCAACAACCCGAGAGGTGTATCAAAACATGTGTTAACTGATTGAAAATGTCTAGGTCAGAACTCACACAACATCAGGTATAGTCCAACAGGTTTATTTGAAATCACAAGCTTTCTAAGCATTGCACCTTAGTCAGACTCTTTCATCAGAAAATGTCAAGGAAATATAGGGCCAAGAGAGCAAAATGAATGGACTAATTATTCTACTGACCCTTCACTTGAAAGTAATGTTAATGGCACAATAGTATTCCCTCCAACATTTAAATACCTAATTGATTGACAAAGGCAAAGGTCAGAAAATTCAGGCAAAATTGAGAAAATAACTCTACATCATTAAAAAAAACACAGAATTTCCCCACAAAATAATTACAAATATGTTCCAGCATATCACAGAGATATATGGTACAAGCACAAATCCCACCTAGTTTCTGGGCCAATTGATATTAGTATAGAAAGGAATTGATACCTTTTTGGTTCCATAAATACTAGATGCAATTTCAGGATCTGTCAAAACTTCCACATTTTTAACACATTTATGAGATCATTTAAATATGTCTAATTAAATGGATGTCTACGTTGCTTTATTGTTCATTCCCAGTGCCATGAGAATCATATGTTTTGTTCAGCCACTTCAGAGTACAGTCATAAAACAATCATGATGATGTGGGATTGCAGTCGTTACAGATCAGACCAATAGGTGGCAAAACAAATCCATCCCCATAGACATTAATAATCAATTGTCTTTTTAGATCAGAATCTGAAACATTCATGATCACTTTTACTGTCTGACACAAATGTTGGTATATTGAAATTGCTTGTTGGGTCATTTCAGAGAGCAGATATAACTCACTGCCCTTGGCTAATGGAATAATGTACAGGTCAGATCAGGTAAGGGGAGCAATTTACTTTCTGGCAATAACTGTTTCGGTCCAACAGTATCAGGGACTGGAATTTTTGTGGGGAGATTTTACAGGTAGGAGGTGGTTGTTGTTGGTGGGAATGGAGGGACAGGGAGTGGGTGTAGGGGGAAATGGTGAAAGAGGGCATTTCAGGTGGGGTCTCTGATGTGCTACCATCTCCTTGGCCTTTTTCATGGAGAGGAGGATGCTAGCTTCGATTGTTACCATTCTGGTAGTGGTGGGTAGCCAGTTAAAGTATTCAATATACAATGAATTCTGCTGAAATTTTATAAATACACAGATCCCACCTACTCCTTGCCCCAACTCGGCACCCTCTATGTTTAAACACAATTACATTCAATGATGACCCTGGCAGTTCTAGGTCTTTAAAAAGCTTATTGATAATTTTCATACCTCTAATATTTTGATGTTTCTTAACTGAATGCGGTTTCAAGAAGTGACATGACCATACAACCTCCTCTGATCTACAACCTATTGTTTTGGCTGTTTAGTAGATTTTTTGATTTGCTATAATGCTTTGATTCTACTAAGACCACTATTGAGTCTGTTTCAGATTTATCCCCAGGTATGCCAACATCAATAACGGAATGTGCATTTTGTTTGCACTTTAAAAAACTATGTTCCAAAAACACTGATAGCTTTGAAGTACAAAACAAATCATGACATGGCATACAATAATGGGAGAACAAAATGCAGAAAGTAACAATTAAAATCTTTGAGTGATCATCAACAATATTGATCATCAAAAAAACCCAATGCAATTAACTTCATAGTAAACTTTCAATTTGCAAAGCCAAGTGATAAAGTCATTGGGCAAGTAATCCAGGGTCCCAGACTAAGGTTCCTGGGACATGAGTCAGGATCCCAACAAGACACACCGTGAAATTAAAATCTATTTTAAAACTAGAATTAAACTTTAAAACCTTAAATCCACTTGAATCCATTTCATCAGTCAGAGCATTAAATACAGGATTTGGGATGTCATATTATCGCTGTACAAGACATTGGTAAGGCCACATTTGGAGTACTGCATACAATTCTGTTTGCCCTGGTTTAGGAAGGATGATATTATACTGGAAAGGGTGCAAAAATGATTTCCAAAATGTTATCGAGACTGGAAGGTTTGAGTTATAAAGTGGGTGGATAGGCTGGGACTATTTTTCTCTCGAGCATAGGAAGCTGGGGGTGACCTTGTAGAGGTTTAGAAAATCATGAGAGGCACAGATACGCCAAGGTCTATTTCCCAGGGTAGGGGAGTCCAGAACTGGAAGGCATAGGTTTAAGGTGAGAGGATAAAGATTAAAAAGGGACTTTAAGGGCAACATTTTCACACAGGGAGTGGTATGTCTATGGAACGAGCTGCTAGATGAAGTAGTAGAGGCAGGTACAATCACAACATTTAAAAGGCATTTGAACAGGTACGTGGATAGGAAACGTTTAGAGAGATAGGGGTCAAACACAGGCAAATGGGACTTGCTCAGTTTATGAAACATCGTCAGCATTGGATGAGTTGAACCGTAGGGCCTGTTTTCGTCTGTATACTTCTATGACTCTGTAATTAAAATTAATAGGTAGTCTAATCTTGTAGCTACTACCAATTGTTGTAAATACCTAACTGGCTCACTACTTGATTTTAGGAAATGAAATCTGCTATCCTTATCTGATTTGGTTTGTATGTGACTTCAATGCACAGCAATGCGGTGTTAACTGTTCTATAAAATGACCCAGCAAACTATACAGTTCAAGGACATTTAGGGACAGGCGATAAATGTCATCCCAGCCAGTGATAAAATACTATAAACGAATAGTTAAAAAATGCGACCACTTCAAAGAACAAGAGCAATAAATGCATGAGAATACTTGCAAGTTCCTTGCCATGGTACACAGCAGTTTGATATGGACGTATGCCACTGTGTCTTCACAGCAGTTACACCACAAGGAGTGTAGCAGTTAAAAAAAAATGAAACATCCACTCTTCCAAGAGGAACTGGGGATACATGAAAAATATTGATATTGTGAATGCCACTTACACTCCAAGAACTAACAAAAAAAATCTGAAAAGGCCTATAAATGACAATTGAAGAGTCATTAGAAACGTACACTCCTGATTTGGCATTTCCTATACTAGGGGCAAATTTTGTGAAGTTAAATTTAGAGGTCAACAACCATTTGGATGGTTCTATGGACATTCTGTAGGTATGAGTGACTTTAGCACACAAATTTATAGAATGTATTCCATTAAGTGAAACTCTGACATAGAATACAAAAGTTTGTGAATTAATATTAAAATGCACAACATTTTAAATATTCCTAAAAAATAAAAACATTTGAAAAATGAAAGCATAAACTAAGAATCAAAATGAAAGGGGCAGAATGCAGGAAATAAATGTCATTTTTTGGCCGTGAATAAGATTAAATACAGGATAACTGAACTTTGATACTCACTTTCATATAATATACAATTCACATCTCTTTCATAATGTCACAGAAAACATTTTGGTGAAGGAAACCAACCCTTAAGCCTTTAATATCCAAAAGATATAACCAACATCTCTCTAGTACAACATCTTTCATTTTAATAAAGCCATCCTTCGATCACCAGTTATAAATGCTGATCATCTCTGATGGACAGATCTATTTACAAAGGGGAGTTCCCTATTCAGCACTTACAACGTTTTCTGCTATTATTGCTTTTAATTTCCAGCAATGATTTGTGATTTATCTTCATGATGAAAAGTTATTGATCTGTGCAAGGCAGCATCACAAAGTTCTCTTTGCCATGGTTGGGCCAATGAAAACAGGGCTTTAAATATTGATTAACTGCATGACCATATCTTAAATGTTTGCGGGCTGCATCCTATCTTTTTTTCAGGAGCTGCACATGATTAATTACTTTCAACAAAATTGATGAATACAGAGCTTAATTTACTGTCGCTTCTGATGTAAAGTCATCAATTTGAAACATTACTGTTCTGTTCACATCTGCTAAGTATTTCCAACATTTTTTTGTTTTAAATTCAGATTTCCAGTACTAACAGTATCTTACTTTCATTAGAAAAGTTACATTGTTTAGAATACAAAGAGGCAAATCTATAGTTTAGTTAGATGTGAACTTGGTTACACTCCTTCTTGAGTACTATTTTTTACTTCTGGGCAGTGTGCCTTAGAATTATATGTCAACCTTGGAGACACACCAGAACCATGTCAGTTCTAAAAAGGTTGAATTGTGAACACTGGTTGCATGAACCTGTTTTCTTTAATTCATAGGATGTGGGAATCACTGACAAAGCCAGCATTTATTGCCTATCCCTAACTGTCCTTCAGAACGTGTTGAAGAGCTCTCTTCTTGAAGTACTGCAGTCTGTGTGATGAAGTTACTCCTGTTGTGATGCTAAGGAGGGAGTTCCAGAATATTGACCAGGTGACAATGAAGGAATGACAAAATATTTCCAAGTTAGGATATGTGTGACTTCAGGGGAAATTGTAAGTGATGATGTTCCCATGTGCCTGATTTCTTTGCTCTAACAGGTGCTAGAAGTGACAGGTATTGAAGAAGCCAAGGTGAGTTTATGCAGTGCAACTTGTGATTGGCACACACTGATGTTCCTAGAGTCATCGAGTCATACAACACGGAAACAGACTTCTCGGTTTAACCAGTCCATGCCGACCATAGTCCCTAAGCAAACTCGTTACACTTGCCTGAGCTTGGTCCACATCCCTCCAAACATTTCTGATTCATGTACTTATCCAAATGTCTTTTAAAGACTGCAGCTGTATCAGCATGCATCCCTTCCTCTGGAAGTTCATTCCACACATGAACTACTCACTTGTGTAAAAAAATTGCACCTCGTGTCATTTTTAAATCTTTCACCTCTCACTTTAAAAATACGCTGTCTAGTCTTGAAATTGCCCACCTTAGGGAAAAGACACCTGCCATTCACCTTCTCTATACCCCTCATGATTTTATAAACCTCTATAAGGTCACCCCTCAACCTCCTACGCCCCACTGAAAAAAGTCGCAGCCTATCCAGCCTCTCTTTATAACTCAAATCCTCCACTCCCAGCAGCATCCTGGTAAATCTCTTCTGAACCCTCGCCAGCTTAATAAAATCATTCCTATAAGAGGGTGACCAGAACTTGTCACAGTACTATTGAAGAAGCCTCACCAATATCTTATACACCCATCACATACCGCCCCAACTCCTATACTCAAAGGTCTGAGCAATGAAGGCAAGTGTGCTAAATGCCTTCTTAACCACCCTATCTATATAAGACACAAACTTCAAAATATTATGTACCTGAACCCCCAGTCCTCTTTGTTCTACACTATCTGAAGTCCTACTTTTCATTGTATAAGTCTTTCCCTTGTTTGATTCGGCAAAATGCAATATCTTGCATTTATCTAAATTAAACTCTATCTGCCACTCTTCAACCCATTGACACAATCGATTAAAAATTGTTTGTAATCTTAGATAACCTTCTTCACTGTACACTATAGAACCAATTTTGGTGTCATCCACAAACTTACCAACCATGCCTTCTATATTCTCATCTAAATCATTTATGTAAATGACAAACAAACGTGGACTCAACAACAATCCCTGTGAAACACTGCTGGTCACAACTTAGTCAAACTCTGGTTCAACAAACAACCCTCAACCATCATTCATTGTCTCCTGCCATTAAGCTAATTTTGTAACCAGTTGGCAAGGTCACCCTGAATCCATGTGATTTAACTTTACTACTTAGACTGCCATGCGGAACTTTGTCAAAGGCTTTACTAAAATCCAAGTTGACATTGCTCTGCCCTCATCAATCTTCATGGTTGCTTCCTCAAAAATCTCAATCAAGTTTGTGAGACACGATTTCCCTTGCACAAAACCATGTTGACTATTCATAATCATTCCTTACCTCTCCAAATACATATAAATCTTATCTTTCAGAATTACTTCCAGCAACATACCCACCATCGAATCAGACTCACAGGTCTATAATTTCTGGGCCTCTCCTTACATCCCTTCTTAAGGAAAGGCACAACATTAGCCTCTCTCCAGTCATTCAATACTTTACCCGTAGTTATGGATGATGATACAAGTATTTCTGCAAGAGGCCCTGCAATTTTCTCCCAAACGTCCCACAATATCCTGGGTTACAGTATCTCAAGTCCTGGAGATATATCTACCCTTGTATTTTTTAAGACCTCCAGCACTTCCTTCTCAATAATGTGAACTGTTTTCAAAACATCAATATTTATTTTCCTTTCCGAGTTTTCTAGCTCCTGTGCAACATTTTTTATTGTAATAGGTGTAGTAAGGTGGGCCACTTTGTCTGGGATGATGCTGAACTTGTTGGAACTGCACTAATCCAAGCAAACAGAGAGCGTCCCATTATTCTCCTGACTTTTGCCTTGAAGTTGGTACAAAGGCTTTTGGGGAGCAGGATGAGTCACTGACCACAGAATACCCATCTTCCTAACTGTTCTTGTAGCCATAGTATTTGCATGGTTGGTCTGACTAAGTTTATGGGGCCAGGATGTTAATAATGGTGGATTAAGCAATGATAATGCATTGAATGTAAAACAGAGGTATTTAGATTCTATGATGTTGAAAATGTTCATTGCAAATTTCTTGTGTGGCATGTGTGTGGCTCACTCAGATGGTATGTTGTCTAGGTCTTGTTGCATGTAAGTGTTGGTAGCTTCATTGTCTGAAAACTCTGTACCAGCATCAACAACGGTCCTTATGTTTTTCTTTATGCTGGGAGGGTTGATTACTGCTGACAGAACTAAACATGGTGTGCTCAGTGCACTGCCCTAAGGAACTCCTCTCTGTGTCCTGTGGTTGAGACAATTATGTGTCAATAACTAGAACCAGCTTCTATCATGCAGGGTATAACTACAGACAATGGGGGATTTTCCCTGTTTCTGAGTGACTTGAACTTTATCAGGGTTTGCTTCAAAATACTGCCTTAATGTCAAGGGTAGTCACTCTAAAGTTATGTCTGGAATCAGGTCTTTTGGCTGTGCTTGGAAGAAGGTTCTAATGAAGTCTGAAGCTGATTGGTCCTGGCAGAATGCAAACTGACTGTCAATGGGTGGGTTATGGGCGAGTAAGTGCTGCTTGAAGGCACTGTCAGTAACAACTCCCCTTACAATGATGATGATTGAAATTGGATTAATGTGGCGAGAACTGGTTTAAATGTGCCCTGCTTTTTGTTGACAGATTATCTTTCTGTCAGTATTCCTTTTTGTGAGGTTTTTGGCAGTTTGGAAATTGCTTGAATCGAGGCACATCTCGTCCTGGAATGCACATTCAGTGTTATAGCTAGAATGTTGCTGAAGCCCACAGCCTCTGTTATATTCAGTATGCTTAGCAAATTCTTTGTGTTAAATGGATTCAATTGAATTGGCTTAACACTGATTTCTGTGTGGTGGGAGCTACATGAGGCGCCCAAGATGGATCATCCACTTGGAACTCTTGGATGAAGATTGTTTTAAATGCTTAAGCCTCAATTTTGCATTCACCTACTAAGCTTTGCTATCGCTGTGATGGGCAATATTCAAGAAGATTTTTATCTTCTACTAAACTTTGTTTAGTTTCCCATCACCATTCAAATCCGCATGTGGAAGGATGGTGGAGATTTGTTTTTATCTGTGGACTTGCACCAACATAATTGCTACTACAGGTGCAGTAATCCTGATTTTCTGAACTTGTTCCATATTCCTGAAAGTTATGGTATCTCAAGTGCTCATCTAAATCTTTTTTAAAGGTTGTAAGGTTTCTGGTGTCCACTACCTTCCCAGGTAATGCATTCCAGATTCTCACTACCCACTGAGTGAAAATATTTTTCCCAAATCCCCTCCGAACCTCCAGTCCCTTACCCTAAAACTATGTTCTCTTGTGACTGACTCCTCAATCAAGAGGAACAGCTGTTCTCTGTGCACCCATCCATGACCCTCATAACCTTATACACTTCAAACTTGTCCCCCCTCAAGCTTCTCTGCTCTAATAAAAACATGATGTGGAGGTGCCGGTAGACAAAGTCAGAAGTCAGACTATAACAGGTTATAGATCAACAGGTTTATTTGAAATCACAAGCTTTCATAGCACAGCCCCTTTGTCAGATGAAGTATTAGAGAAGAGCGCACAGCACAGAATTTCTAGGCAAAGAGAAAAAAGGCAAAGAGATCAAAAGATCATACAACTGGTGTCAGTGGCATGTCGAATAATAAGTCTCTGCAGGTGACCAAGAGTGTTAGGCAGTATGAGTAAAGTGTCAACTGGTGAATAACAATCAAAGGGATGGCCTATAATCTGACGAAATGAGGCAGAGAGTTAATTACAAAAAAATAAAAATAAGGTGGTGCTGGAGACAAACTAAATGACTGGAATAACATGATAGGTATAACAGTCACATGCCGAGGGTCTAACCAAAGTAATAAGTAATCCAAAACTGTATAAACTAATTAAGGTAGAGAGACCATAACAATTTATCAAGGTGATGGTATCAAAACAGGAGATTAAGGAACGTTTTACTGATACTGAACAGTGTGGAGGGGTGACATGTAGCGCGACATGGATCCAAGATCACGGCTGAGGCCACCTTTATGGGTCCTGACCTTGGCTATCAGGACCCTATTCTGCGTTGTTGCGTATCTCAAAGTCCAACTTGGATGACGTTTACCTGAAGATCGGAGGATTCCTGTCTGGACACCCCAAACAATTGCCAGAAAGGAATGTACCCTCCCAGTTGTGGAACACTTCAGTGGTCAATAACATTCAGCCTCCAATTTTCAGGTAAACGTCCTCCAAAGTGGACTTTGCGATACACAATAATGTAGAATCGCCGAACAGAAACTGACAGCCAAGGTCAGTATCCAGGAAGACGGCCTCAACCATAATCTTGGGTCCGTGTCGCGCTACATGTGGCCCCATCACACTGTTCAGTATCTGTAAAACTTTCATTACTGTCCTGTTTTGACAGCATCACCTTGATAAATTGTTATGATCTCTCTACCTTAGATAGTTTGTACAGTTTTGGATTGCTTGTTACTTTGGTTAGACCCTTGGCATGTGGCTCTTATATCAACATGTTACTCCAGTCATTTAGTTTGTCTCCAGCACCACCTTATTTTTAACTTTTTTGTAATTCTCTCTCTGCCTCGTTTAATCAGATGACAGATCATTCCTTCACTTATTATTCAACTGTTGACACTTTACTCATACTGCCTGACAATCTTGGTCACCTGCAGAGACTTATTATTTGACACTCCACTCACACCATTTGTATGATCTTTTGATCTTTCTGCCCTTGAAATCTATGCCTATAAATCCTGTGTCTGTGTGTTTTTCTCGCACAGTTTGCCTGACGAAGGGGCTGTGCTCCAAAAGCTTGTGATTTTAAATCAACCTGTTGAGTTATAACTTGGTGTCATGTCACTTCTGACTAATGAAAACTATCTAAGTCTATCTAGTCTCTCCTGAGAGCTCAATTTTTCCATCCCAGGAAATATCCCGTTGAACCTCCTCTGTACCCTCTCTCGTGCTATCACATCCTTCCTGTAGTGAGGTGACCTACACTGGAGACAGTACGCCAGCTATGGCCCAACCAACGCACTGTACAACTCCAACATTACCTTCCTGCTCTTATACTCTATGCTATAACTAATGAAAGCAAGTGTTCCATATATCTCCTTAATACTTTTTGAATTGGAGCAAAGAAGCATGAGAGGTGACTTGATAGAGGTGTACAAGATGATGAGGCATAGAGTGGATACCCAGAGACTTTTACCCAGGGCGGAAATGACTATTACGAGGGGGCATAATTTTAAGGTGATTGGAGGAAGGTATAGGGGAGATGTCAGAGTTAGGTGCTTTACACAATGAGTGGCAGTTGCGTGGACTGCGCTGCAAGACGTGGTAGTGGAGTCATACACATTAGGGACATTCAAGCGACTCTTGGATAGGCACATGAATGATAGTAAAAAGTATGGTATGCACGGTAGATTGATCTTAGAGTAGGATAATAGGTCGGGACAACATCATGGGCCGAAGGGCCTGTACTATGCTTTACTGTTCTATGTTCTTGACTGTTCTATTCAAGAGCTATGCTGACTTCAGGGATCTGTGAATAATTACCCCAAGATCCCTCTGTTCCTCTAAGCTACCCAGTGTCCAGCCATTCATTAAATACTCCCTCATGTTGTTTCTTCTTCCAAAGTGCATCACCTTACACTTATCAGGGTTAAATGCCGTCTGCCACTGCTCTCCCCATCTGACCAACCCATCCATATCTTCCTGTAACCCACAACCATTTTTTCCAGTATTAAGCACTGTGCCAATCTTGGTGTCATCTGCAAATTTGCTTAACATTCCCCCTGCATTTTCATCTATATCATTGATGTATTTAAGAAACAATAAAGGTTCCAGTGCTGATCCTAATGGTATATTACTGGAAACTAGCCTCCAATCACTCAAACAGCCTTCTACCACTACCCTTTCTGTCCTACTATTAAAACAATTTCAGATCCATCTTGCCATGGTTCCCTCAATTCCATATGGTTTAACCTTTTCATGGGCCCATGTGGGACCTTGTCAAAAGCTCTACTAAATTCATACAAACTACATCAACTGAATTTCCCTCATCCACACATTATTCATATTAAAAAAAAATTGGCGTGACCTCCTTCTGATAAAGCCATGCTGCCTATCCCCAATTAACCATGCCTTTTCAAGTGGGTATTAATTCACTCCTCAGAATTTTCTCCAATAGTTTCCCGAACACCTACATGAGACTCATTTGTCTGTAATTTCCTGGTTCATCTCTACCACCCTTCTTGAAAAGTGGAACTACATTAGCCATCCTCCAGTCCTCTGGCACTTACCCTGTGACCAGAAAGGAATTAAAAATTTGCGTCAGAGCCCCTGAAATTTCCTGCCTCACCACCCACAGCAGCCTGAGGTGCAATCTTCTGGCCAGGGGATCTGTTCATTTTTAAAGTTGACAGAGCCTCCAATACATCCCCATTTTCGATGTCAAAGTGTAAAATTCCTCATTGTCCCTTTTCCTGAATTCTGTACCAAGGTTCTCCTTCTCCAGATTGAAAACCATTTGAAAAACTGATTGAAAATCAATTTGTACTCTTCCAATCCACAGCAGCTTCACACAAAGGTTGTCCCCTTGGGCCCAACTCTTTGCCTGGTGAACCTTCCTTTAATGTATTTATAAAATACGTTAGGATTTTCTGTAATCCTGTTTGCAAATCCTTCTTCATGCCCCCTTTCTGCTCTTCTAATTGCTTCCGTTTTGTCTAAAACATGCTGTTTCTGTGGTTTTGCAAGCATATATTTCATATATATTTTAAGCATGTATCTTCAGCAGTTTGGCACCTCAACTTCAGACACTTTTAGTTTTACTCCTGACATTCTCTTATGCACTCCTCCTTGAAACAGACTTGGTTACATGGTTTGACAGTAATCATTGAGAGAAAAGTAAGCTAGATCATGAGGCTAGAAATTGTGGTGGCAGTCAATTCTGCTACTGAGAATGGCTCACAGTGTTTTTGCATTTCCAGTTTTGTGCTTCAAGATTTCTTCTGAATTAACCCCATTTCATCAGCAATCACTCTCAAATGTGTATGATTGCCCACCGAGGAAATTACTGATCCCATTTAGAGTAAGGCTAAAGCCACAGCACACAGTATGATGGAGGGTGGCCTCAACATGAAGAAAGGATTTTGTCTCTACAAAGAATGTAAAGTGGTCACTTCTACCATCATGATCAGTTCTAGATTGAATGAGTTCAAGGTCAAGCCAGATTTTTCCTCATACTGGTTATCTCAGAATTTACCACAGGCACAATCTGGTGGCACTGTCCTTCAGACTTATGCCAACTTGGTCAGCAGCAGTGATACTGAGCTAGTCATAGTGATGGATATTGATGTGCCCCCACACTGACTACATCCTATGTCTTTGGTGCTTATTCAATGTTGTATTCAACAGTGAATAATGCTCATTCATCAGGTGAGAAAAGGAAATAAGTGAAAAACAGTAGTAGGCTTTTTTTTTGGCTCACATTGAATGGTATCCTATTAAAGATGTTTGAAGTGATTTAAAAATGAATTAAGCAAGTCAGAATTACAGTACATTACAGCATTAAAGAAACAGGCCACTACCTACCTGTTCTAGCTCTTCAAAAGAGTTACAAGTTACTGTCACTCCCATATTCATTCTACATAACCCTCAACATTTTCCTCTTTTTTGTATTCAATTTGTTTTTGGAATTACCAGTGACTACTGTCATTTTTCCATCAATCAATACACAGCAACTCAAAGATGAAAAACTAATTTCTTAACTAATTCCATGGCATTTTTTGGCCAATTACCTTGAAGCTCAGTCCACAGGCTCCCTCTGACAATGAAAAGCAATTATTTTTGATTTGTTACATCAAAAGGTCTCATGAATTTCCTGGTTCTGATTGGAAACTATCTGTCCAGCAAAGAAATTGGAGCAGAAACAATCAATGATTCCCAAAGGAAACTGGATAGATACTTAAAAGAACTAATCATGAGGAGTTACAGGAATTAAATGAGAGAATGGGAATGGATCTACGTGAAGGCAACATGCCCTCCTGTGTCTTAATGGCTATATGTCTCTACTTGAATGTCTTTATGTCTTTCCCTAAACCTTTTTTGTTTGAAGAGAACAATCCCAGTTTGACCTAACATACTTAAAAGGACATAATTGAATTGGCTCATCTCAGTGTTATTAAACTCCTCTGCATCCAGTTTAAGGTTCTGATATATTTTGTATCATATGGTACAAAGACGTGAACAATCTTGAAGCTGGGATCTAACCCAAGAGGGGGATTATAATCAGAGTTTAGCTCAATGTAATCGAGCATAATAAAGATAAATGATTTCATTCAGAGGGGAATTCAGAATAAGAAGGCATAGTCCTAAAATTGGAGTCATGCCACTCAGAAAAAAATTGAAGACATTCTTCTTCATATGTAAGGTAGTATCATTAAAAATCTCGATCCCCACCTCCCCGACCTAATAAGTCTGTGGATACTGCATCAATAGAAATTCCAAGACTGTGAATAACAGACTTTTGTTGGATGTGATTATCATGAGTTTTAAATCAAAGGTTACTCAACAGAGATGAGGAAGACATGAGTCATGAACTATTTGAATAGTGGTCTTTGATAGTCCACCATGATATGGAGGTGCTGGTGTTGGACTGGGGTGGATAAGGTCAAAAATCACATGACAAGCTTGTGTATTCAAATAAACCTGTTGGACTGTAACTTGGTGTCATGTGATTTTTGAACTTAATGGTCAGTATTGAGGGGAATAGTGGCATTATCGCTGGACTGTTACTCCAGAGACTCAGATAATGTTCTGGGGACCTGGGTTTGAATCTTGCCACGGCAGATGGTGGAATTTGAATTCAATAAAAATACCTGGAATTAACAATCTAATAAAGACCGTGAATCCATTATCGATTGTCATAAATACCCATCTGGTTCACTAATTTCCTTTAGGGAAGGAAACTGCCATACTTACCTGGTCTGGCCTACATGTGACTCCAGACCCACAGCATTGTGGTTGACTCTGAACTGACCTCTGGGCAATTTGGGATGGGCAACAGATGTTGGCTAGCCAGCGATGTCCTTATCCTGTTAATGAATTTTTTAAAAATCCTTCTGCTGTGTCTCCATTTCTAATACAGTTGCATTTTTGGTTAGTTATTTATGCTTTAAATGAGGCTAACATAAAAGATGTGCAAACTGAGCACATATTTTTACTTAATCACCTGTTTTAATCAAAATCTAGTGCAGAATGTTTCCTGACAAAATTATGCCAGTGAGACAGATTGAAGAGACAGCAGATCTTACAGATCTGTGAGAACATAATAATTTAAAGTTGAATCAAACAGTTGTTCTTCCAGGCTGTCTTGTGTTATTTGCAAAGGCAGTGTGGTAACCCAATTCCTTCCTGGTCACCTCTAATTACCTTTCTGGGTAAATTAGAATAAATACTTTGGGTTAACAAAATGCATACTTATACAATGTAATCTAACTTGAATAGGCACATATTTACAATACATTGAGTAGCATTTAAAATACTTGGAACTCAACCATAATGCTGCTCCTTAATGTCCTTGCATTATATTTGGCAATTAGCAAGTAAAAATTTTAAAATGACTGAACTATCATGATGAAAGTAGAAGAATACTTTCTTTCTGAGAAACGTAAACACAACAAGGTGACACACAGTCAGACACACAGGATGGAATCATTTTTACAAGTTATAGAGAAGACAGAGTTATTGAAATGCAATAAGAAAAATAACATCAAAAGAGCAAAAAGACTTAGCTTTAGAAAATGTTGTTCAACAGTTGGAGAGATCATTAGAAAGCCAACATTTTTGGTAGCAGTGATCATAACTCAGTTAGATTTATGTTAATTATGGAAAAGGACAAAATAAACAGACAGTACATTCTCATTTGAGGGAAAAAGAAATTTTAACAAGCTTGATTATGATGTAGCACATGTGAATTGCAAATAGCTACTTAAAAGTAAATCAGTATCAAAATGGTGTGAAACACTTATGGAGTGAAAATGGAGACTTTTTGAAAAAGACAGAGGATATGGGCTTTACTGGCTGGGCTAGCATTTATTGTTCATTGTAAATTGCCCTTGAAAAGACAGCGGTCAGCTGCTTTTTTGGAACCCTGTAGTCCATTTGGCGTAGGGGCACACAAAGTGCTGTTAAGAAAGAAATTTTAGGACAGTGAACGAATTGTGATATACTTGCAAGTCAGCATGGTTTATGACTTGAAGGGGAGCTTGAATTTGTTGGTGTTCCCAACATGGTTGTGGTCATAAGTGTGGAAGTGCTATCTAAGGGCATTGGTGAATTTCTGCAGTGAATATTGTAGATCGTTCATATTGCTGTTATTGTGTTTGGCTGCTGAAGGGACTGAAGGTTTGTGAATGTTGAGCCAAACTAGTAGTTTGCTTCGCCCTGGATGGTGTCACATGTTGCATAAGGCTGAAGACACAGGACCTGAAAAGATACTTTGAAATGGGGTGTTATGTAATTGGAGTTACACTGAATCATTTGAATTGGGAGACAACTAATATTGCAGGAAATCACCAACTGCTGCCTCTATCAAATGAGGACAAAACATTCAGGATTGGTTACGTGCACAGATAATGGCAATAAGGCATGCGTGTGACACAGAAATCTGCATTAAAAAAGTCCCTGATTTCAGCAGCAACTTTGGAGACCACCAACTGCGAAGAAATTCTGTCAAGAAGCATGATGAAGACATCGAGAAGAGTTCCAGCCTGGCGAGCCACCAACTGTTCTCAGTAATTATGTCTGGGGTTGGTTATAGAACCTAGGGCAGTAATTGATGGTGGTTTAAATATCTCCAGTGGTTAAAGGCATACATCATTCACTTAAGTACTTCATATATTAATTGTGTTTTATGGAGCTCTATTGTCTACTCTGTATCTTTGTCTATACATGTACTGTTATATCACAGAGATGGGCAACACAAGTTTCTTGAGTGTTGTTGGAGCTGCATTCATTCTGGCAACTGGAGATTATTTTCTGAAGAAGGGTCTAGGCCCGAAACATCAGCTTTCCTGCTCCTCTGATGCTGTTTGGCCTGCTGTGTTCATCCAGCTTTACACCTTGTTATCTCTATTATTCCACCACACTCCAGTTTTGTGCCTTGTAGACAGTGGAAAGAAATCGGCGAGTCAGGACATGAGCTACACAATGCAGGATTCCGAGCGTCTGACTGCTCTTGCAGCCACACTAGCTATATGACTAGTTCCCACTTCAGTTCTGGTCAATGGTAACTCCCAGAATGTTGACGTGGGAGATTCAGTGTTGGTAATTTCATTGAATGTTCATATAATGCTTAGATTCTCTCTAGTTACAATATAACATTGCCTGCTTCTTGTGTAGCACAGATTTTATTTGCTACTTGTCAGCTACTTGGGTTTTGTCTGGGTCTTATTTTTGGACATGTACAGCTTAAGTACCCAAGGAGTGGCAAATAATGCTGAACGATGTGCAATTATAAATAAACACCATCACATCTTACTTTCTGATGGAGGCAAGATCATTGATGAAACAGGTGAAGATGTATTAAACCTGCCTCATTACACATGACCATATCCATAATGGCCAGACCCTTTGTCGGATCCACAAAACATTATTCTAGGAAATTATTCCAAGTACACACATTAATTATTCCTCATGGCTACCTCTGCCAATCTGATCATCGGAATCTACAAGATGAAAGTCACCCATGATTAATGCACCCCCTTTGTAACATGCCCTCATTTCTTCCTGATTTATTCTCTATCCAACGTTATAGCTACTGTTAGAGGCCTACAGATGACTCCTATAATCCCATTTTTATTTCTTACCTCCACCCAAGTGGATTCTATGTCTTCCGAACCAAGATCATTTTTTGCAATCACACTTATTCAACTATGTTCCAAAAGTGCTAAGCTACCTCACTTTCTGCCTGTCCTTTTGAAAGGTCACATACCTCTGAAAGCTTAGTTGCCAACTTTGCTCGGCTTGTAAACCACATCTCTATAATGGCTACCACATCATAACCAGCAACCTGTATTTTTGCCATTAATTTACTAATTTTGTTCTGAATATTACACACATTCAAGTAAAAAGTCATCAATTTTGACTTTTTTCCCTTTGACCTTACTAATGGTAGTTTTTCTATGTTTGTATATTCTGACCTTTTCTGTTTCACTGCTGGTATCCCTTAACTCACAGGGCTATGGAATAAGAGGTGAAAAGTATGATGAGGCTAGATTTTTTTAAATCAGCCAGCACTAACATGATGAAGCAAATGACCGCTTCTTGCATCTTAAATTTCTATATTATAGTAATGTGTTTTATCATGAACAAGACAAAAGATTAAAAATCATTGTCAATAGTTCTGCGACATAGCAACATCAGGTAATCAGCTGTTAGGTGTTCCATTACTTTGTCAAAGTACTGCATTTTAAACGAAGCTACAGTTACATTAGTATGAATATCATTTGACTCTTCATTCTCAGCTGTGACGTTACTGTTGGATAAGAATGTCTTAAAGGATTACACGTCTTCTGTGTCATTGTGCTTAACTTGGCAACTTTATTTCCGTGCTAGGATTACTAAAGCTTGATTGTTTCCTGCTCTTTTACATAACTAGACTGAAGATCATCTTTAGCGGTTTCGGTGGTTCTTAAGAGTATAGATAGCAAAATCCAGTGCCTTTAAAATCTACGTGTGGGAGCCATTTATTTTGATTAAATGAAGTGACACCACCATGAATACAACAGTGGCAGAGAACGAAATTAAATTTCCAGCAAATGTTTTCTTTCGCTTCTTGTCCCTGCTATTGACTGTGCCTGGAATAGTAAATAGTGCAGACAGACCATGCATTCGGATTGCTTTACATCGCCAGGATCTTTCAATCAATGCAGCAGCCAAATTAGTTCCTAATAACATTTTGAGATTGTCTGAACTGTTGTAAGCAAACTCTTCTCAGGGCTAGACTAACCGCTTATTCTTTAAAGCAGAAATTTTAAATATTGTCCGGGAAATAAAACAAGGACATTTAACCCTAAAATCCGATGGGGTTATTTTTGCAAGGTAAAAAGAAAACTTCTACATTTAAAAAAAACAAACGTCAGCAAGACAGAACAAATTGTTTTGTTTCAAGTTCGCTTAACCAAGTCTGTAACGGAAACTGGCAATAAGATTTCTCGACTCACAATAACATTTCTGGGAGTTTTATCTTCGCCATTGTGTTTTTCAGGAACTGACGAACACGGTGGCGGGAATGATTTCCACTGTACAGGTCGTAAATACATGTAAAACTATTAAAATACTAAAACAAAAAGCCTTGTTTTACAATAGTTGTTCGGAGTTCGCGTAATGTACACATACCCACACCTCTTTTATTTCTTAACTATTAACGAACTGCATGCCAAATGACAACTTCCTTCTACACTGTTGACGCAGTCCACGACTGTACCGTGCAATAATTGGCCGAGACTCTTTGTGTCGCTGTGTACCAATGAGGTACTCAAATGCAGCCAGAGATCCATCTCTCCTCCCCCTTACACCACGTACAGCGAAGAATCGGAAAGAAGGGAAAGCACTGACTCGGTGTTTACATTCACATTCAACAGCCATCTTTTCCATGCAGTCTTTCTCAACTATTAGAAACGGATATCAAGTATTCGTCTCGACATTTTGGATCATACAAGTGGTTGGCGCCTTGGATTCCTACAGCACTCCGAATGCGAAGACTAATTCAGACAGAGAATGCTAGTGTGGTCTTTTATCTTCCTGCTTTGTAGTTGGGAAAATGTCTCTGGACAGATCCGTTATTCAATTCCTGAAGAACTGGAGCACGGAGCCTTTGTTGGGAATGTAGCCAGGGATTTAGGCTTAGACGTGAACGAGTTAGCTAATCGCAAGCTTCGGTTAATGCCTGAGGCCAATGAACGGTATTTTAAGGTAAACTTAGATAATGGAGAGTTGCGCGTGAATGTTAAGATAGACAGAGAGAAACTCTGTGGACAAAACGCTAGATGCATGCTTACTAATAACATTATCATCGAAAATCCAGTGGAGCTCTACAGCGCTGAAGTTGAGATATTGGATATAAATGATAATTCACCCAGTTTCTCAAATGATGAGCTCCGTCTGGAGATCGTGGAATCAGTTCCGCTGGGAACGCGCTTCCTGCTCCCGAGCGCGCACGATCCAGACGTGGGCACCAATTCCATCAGCGCTTACCATTTAAACGCAAATCAACACTTTGCCTTAGAGGTCAAGAACAGCAGTGACGGCAGTATAACTGCGGTCTTAGTGCTAACCAAAGTTTTAGACAGAGAAGCGTTGGCGACTCATCGATTAACTCTGACAGCTATTGATGGTGGAACGCCAGTGAGATCTGGCACGTCCGAAATTGTTATCAAGGTTCTCGATGTCGACGACAATTGGCCGGTGTTCGAGCAGGCAGCGTACAACGTGAAGTTACCGGAAAACGTGCCAATAGGTACTTTGGTTGTCAAACTCAATGCCACTGATTTGGATGAAGGGTCGAATGGTCAAATAAGCTATTCCTTCAGTAGCAGTACCCCGGCTAGCGTGCGTGACCTCTTCAGCCTCGGGTCCAGAATGGGAGAAATGAGAGTCAAGGGGGTATTGGATTTTGAGGAGAATAATTTTTATGAGATTAACATTGAAGCAAAGGATAGTATTCATTTTGCGGTTTGCAAAGTTATAGTAGAGATAATTGACGTGAATGATAATACACCCGAGATAACATTAATGTCAGTATCTACCCCGATCCCTGAAGATGCCCAGCCCGGGACAGTGGTTGCACTGATGCGTGTAACAGATCGAGATTCAGGACTAAATGGACAGTTTGAATGTCAGATTCCGGACGACCTACCATTTAATCTCAAGTCATCCTTGAAAAATACATACACATTAACGACCAGTCATCATCTGGACCGAGAGACGAATTCCCAATATACAGTCCATATAACCTGCACTGACACAGGATCTCCTCCTCTCTCAGCGAACAAAACCATTCTGGTTCAGATTTCAGATATGAATGACAATGCGCCACGCTTTGCACAGCTTTCCTACACGGTGTATGTCCCCGAGAACAGTCCTGCTGGCTCTTCTATAGGTGCTGTCTCTGCTTTGGATCCGGATCAGAACCGGAATTCACATATCGTGTACTCAATCCTGAACAGTCTGGTTCATAACATGCCTGCGTCCGCTTACGTTTCGATTACCTCGGATACCGGTAGCCTGTATTCCCAACGGCCCTTCGATTACGAGGAACTCAAAAACTTTCAGATCCACGTGCAAGCTCGGGATACTGGATTCCCGGTCCTTGACAGCAATGTCACCGTCAACATTGTCGTCCTGGATCAGAACGATAACGCACCCCAAATCATTTCCCCGTTGACCAACAACAATTCTGGAATCACTGTGCCCCGCTCTGCGGACCCTGGCTCACTAGTGACTAAAGTAGTGGCTGCAGATGCGGATTCCGGCCAGAATGCTCGCTTGACTTATCAGTTGCTCCAGGCCACTGACTCAGGCCTGTTCACCATAGCACATGGTTCAGGTGAAATTAGGACAATCCGTCGTTTCATGAAGAAGGACGACCCCATTCAGAAACTCGTTGTTCTAGTTAAAGACAATGGCCACCCACCCCTTTCAAGCACAGTCACCATCAATGTATTAGTAACAGACAATAGCGCAGAAACCTTATCAGATCAAATTCCTCAAGTCCACGATGTCCGTCCCACTTCTAACTTAGCTTTTTACTTAATAATCACTCTGGCTTCAACCTCCTCAATTCTGCTTGTGATTCTAATCGTTCTCATTGTGACCATGTGTCATTCTGATAGAAGTCGGTCTCGTTGCTGTGACCTTTCCCCTTCCTGCTGCAACTTAAACCGGTGGCATACAGACGACACTTTTCCAAATTCCCATTTATATTTTCAAACTGTACCCGACTATAAAGGAACGCCACACTTCGTTGAGTTGGTGGGCAATGGGTCGCTCTCTCGAACGTACTCCTATAAAGTTCGTCCAAATCAGTTATCGAGTAAAGGAGATTTCGTCTTCTTAGCACCGTACAATACAGCAACTTTGCAAAATGACGCAGCCAACACTGATACACTTCTGGCAGAATGGAGAGGGGAGTTAACGAATAACTGGAAAAATCCACACTCTGAGGTGAGTTGCCATTTGATTTCATCAAATAATCTGGGCACAATCAAACTACCAACGCGAAAGCCATTGCGTATCAATAGTAATCCTGGAGTATGAATTGAGTGTCAATGTCTTTCTGATTCCCAGATGGTGAGTGTCTTTCTTGCAGTTGCCTTCTAGTCAGTTGATACCTGATGCCAGATTGAACCAGCATTAAAAGGATAACTGCAACTTTGCTGTCAAGTCAAGCTTCTTTGCGTCAAAACTGCATTTGATGTTTGAATGTATCCTGGGGCCTACCTGGGTCAACCTGATCAAAAATTCCATTTTAAGGTAACAAGGTGTGGGGCTGGATGAACACAGCAGGCCAAGCAGCATCATAGGAGCAGGAAAGCTTGACGTTTCGGGCCTAGACCCTTCATCAGAAAT
>JAHRHZ010000250.1:967237-1034184 GCA_024137785.1 Ginglymostoma cirratum
CTTCATCAGAAATCCCATTTCTGATGAAGGGTCTAGGCCCGAAACGTCAAGCTTTCCTGCTCCTATGATGCTGCTTGGCCTGCTGTGTTCATCCAGCCCCACACCTTGTTATCTCGGATTCTCCAGCATCAGCAGTACCTTTTATCTCTGATACAAAAATTCCATTTTATTGCTTCCCTGATGTAGCTACAATGTATAAAGTGAAAAGGTGTGTGTTGAGTCAGTGGAGTTATGGGAAGGTTTAAAACCTAATTGGAAATGGCTGGTTAGATGAAGACAAACCATCCAAGTAATGAAATAAAGAACTGCAGATGCTGGAAATCTAAGAGAAAAAAAAAACAGAAATTGCTGAAGAAACTCAGCAGATCTGTCAGTATTTGAGGATGTACTTCAAAACTGAAGAAGGGTTACTGGACTTGAAACTATATTTTTTCTTTCTCTCCACAGATGTTGCCAGACCTGCTGAGTTTCTCCAGTGGTGTCTGTTTTTGCTTCACCTCAGTGATGCCTTTCATGTCTAGAGAGAAAAAGCAAGGAAATGGGGATCACTGGCAGCTCAAGTCAAACATTAAGTATGATACATCCAATATCCTTCGCACTAGAACCGCATTAAATGTTAGATAACAGAGAGACTATTCAGCCCATCATCAGCACTACATTATCCTTTGCTGTTTTTAATGATTCGTACAGATGGGACCTTGTTCTAAAGTTGATTGAGAGGTATTGCATTGAATGAAAGTCCAGCACAATACCAAATCTATTTTTAAAGATAACGCTCTGAGGAAGGTTCACCGGAACCTGAAACATTAACCCTGATTTTTTTTCCTCACAGATGCTGCCAGACCTGTTGAGCTTTTCCAGCAAATTCTGTTTTGTTGCTTTTTCTCTTTTGTTGTTTCTGTTTTAAAGATGTCTTGAGCTCCTGGGTGCCTCAGAGAACCGTACAGATCTTGGAATTGATTCAGAATGTGGACATTACAATTACACTGTCAAAACACATCTTATTCATCTTCTAACCATCTGTGCAGAGGTCTCTCTTGTAATCTTGAAAATTCAATTTGGAAAAAGTCAGTAAAAATAAGTCATTGCAATGTTGTAATCAATATTGCAGCTTCAGGTCTTAGAATCTGTTCTGACTTGGAACAAACATAACTGAAGCCTAATACGTCTGTCTTTGCACTGCCTGTGGTTACAATATCATGGAGTGATTTTCAACTTCTGCGTGTTTATTCAACACCTGATAAATGGATAGTGGGTAGAGGAAAAGCAGGGGTAGGAACCATTTGTTTCTCTTTGCACACCCTAAGTCTGCATGATACAATTATCAGAAGGATTTCTAAATATGTATATAATTGTCCTGCCAACTTCAGACAGGGAACAATTTAAACACCAAAAACAATATTGTACATCATGTGAGACTTAGATTTCCATATTATAATTCCATTACATCAACAGAAACTGGTCCCTCTTTTTGTACCCAGTGACAAGCTGAAGCAGTGGTCCTTAAAGTGAATACTGGTAACACCTACACAAAATACCCCACATTCTTGTGCACCTGATCCAATCCTGACCTTGAAGCTGTGACATGGAGTCTGGTACTTGCTTTGAGGGCACAGTTCATGGCTTGCATTAGAAGTACTCTGAAACTGGAGACTGTTCATGATAAATTGTTGGAAGTAGAAAATCTTCTACACCTTATCAGGACGATTGTTAAAAAAAGATGGAAGAGCACAGTATTATTGAGATCATGATATTATGGGGAACTGAACTGGACTGACAATGTAAAAACTGTGGCTGTAAGGGGAAATCAGAGGCCAGAAATCCAGGAGGGACTAACTCACCTTCTGATTTCCCAAACCTGTCTACTATACAAGGCCCAAGTCAGAAGTGTGATGCAATACTCCGACTTGCCAGAATGAGTGCAGTTCCAACAATAATCAAAATGTTTGAAATCATCTAGACAAAACAATCTATTTGACTTTCTTATTCACTCGTGGGACCTTGATATCACTGGCTGGGAGAGCATTTATTACCTTTCCTGCGTTTCCCATGTGGAGATGGAGATGCATTGCCTTCTTGAACCGCTACAATCTATATGCTGTAGGTAGACCCACATCCTGTTAGAGAGGGTGTTCCAGGATTTCGATCCAGCAACAGGGAAGAAATGGTGATTTGTTTCCAAGTCAGATTGGTGAGTGGCTTGGAGAGAAACTTGCAGGTGATAGTGTTCATATGTTACTGCTGCTCTTGTCCTGATGGAAGTGGATGTGGGTTTGGAAGGTGTTGTCTAAGGAACCTTGGCGAACTTTTCCAGTGTGTCTTATACATGCTGCTGCTGCTAAGCATGGATGGTGGAATGACAGAATGTTTCTGGATGTGGTGCCCATCAAGCGAGCAAAAGAAATCAGTACAGGAGTAGGCTGCTCAGCCCCTTGAGCCTGTTCCACCTACTCAATATGATCATGGCTGATCTGACACTCCTCACATCCATGTTACTGCTCCTTCCCCAAAAGCCTTGATTCCCCTGCTGATCAAGAATCCATTTATCTCCTAACCCCAGCCATCTATTTGAAATTTACACAAGGACTGTGCCCTCATACCTCTCTATAGCAAGGAGTTCAAAAGACTCACAACCCTTTGAGAGAAGAAATGTCCTCATTTCAGGCTTTAATTGCTGCCCCTTAATTCTGGTACTATGCCATCTGGTCCCATACTTTCCTATGAGGGGAAATATCTTCTCAGTTTGCCCTGTCCAGCCCCATTAGAATCCTATGTATCTCAATGAAATTGCGTCTCATTCTTCTAAATTCCAATGAGGAGAGCTGCAACCTGTTTAACCTTTGCTTATAAGTCAATCCCTTCACACCAGGGATCACCCTAATGAACCTTCTCTGAACTGCTTCCAGTGTTATAATACCTGAGTAATGTTGGAGACGCACTCATCCAGTCAAGTGGGGAATATTCCTTCATACTCCTGACTTGTGTATTGTCGATGCAGGACAGATGTGGGAGGGTCAGAAGCTGAGTTATACGCAGCAGTATTCTTTAGCTCTGACTTGCTATTATAGCTACTATATTTTCATGTTGAGTCCAGTTCAATTTCTGGCCAATGCTAACCCACAGATATTGATTGTGGGTTTCCAGTGACGGTAACAACATTGAATGTCAAGGGGCAGTGGTTAGATTGTCTCTTATTGGAGCTGGCTATAGCCTGGTATTTGTGCAGCTTGAATGTTACTTGCCCCTTTTCAGCTGAGGCACAGATATTGTCCAAGTGTGTTTGATTTAAACATCGACTTCTTTAGTACCTGAGGCATCCTGAACAGTGCTGAACATTGTGCAATCATCAGCGGACATCCCCACTTCTGATCTTATGATGGAGGGAAGGTCATTGATGAAGCATCTGCAGGTGGTTTGGCCTAAGACACTACCCTGCAGAACTCCTGCAGAGATGCCCTGGCGCTGAGATGACTGACCACGACCAACTTCCTGGGCGCGAGGTATGACTCCAACCATCGGAAAGTTTTCTCCCTGATTTCTATTTACTCCAGTTCTGTTAAGACTCCTGACTGGCATTACATCCTCAAACATTCACACCCTCCAGCACCAAAGCTCAGTAGCAGCAGTCAATGCAATCACAAGATGCACTGTAGAATTTCACAAATGCTACTTATACAGCAACTTCCATACCTACAACCACTGCCACTAGAGGAACCGCCGCATATGATACATGGGATCACCACCATCTACAATTTCCAATCTAACTCACTCACCATACTCGCTTGGAAATATATCATCGTTCCTTCAGTGCCGCAAGGTCAATATCCTGGAACTCTTTCTCTTACAATACTGTTAGGGAATCTATGCCAAATTGACTGCAGTGGTGCAAAAAGGCAGCTCGCCAATAAATTCTCAAGGGCAGCTAGGAATGGGTAATGCATGCTGGTCCAGCCTATAATGTCTACATCCCGGGAATGAATGAGTAAGAAAACTGACAATCTGGATATTGAATTAGCTCAGTGACAGGAAGTGTTGAGTGGTGATAGATTTTTCATAGTGGAGAATGAATTGCAGTTGTGTCTCCTGTAGGTCAGCCTTGGATCTTTTAGATCTTTTACTTTCCGTAAACAATCGAGACTTATGTATTGGAAACATCAATGTAATGATTGCAGTTGACATAAAAGTAGGCAACTGGTGACGATAACTGCAGAATTCTGATGATGTGCACTGGATGGTTAAAAGGGAAGATGCATGATAGGATGCCGTGAAGTGATGCATTATAGCAAGACTAATATGGAAAGACAGTATTCTATAAATTATATGATTTTCAGAAATGTATTTTAGCAGAGATCTTAATGTATATAGAAAAATCATTAACAGTGACATGAAAAATGATAACGTGGTTAAAAATATATAAGTAGCTTGTGTTTATATATATCTGTAGAGAAACAGAAAAGCAAAGAGATTACACTAGAAATTTTAAGTTCCCAGTTAAGCCTCAGCTAGAATATTGTGGACAATTGTGGCAGCGCATTTCAGGAAAGATGTAAAGACTGTAGAAAAGATATATGGGAGGTTTACCATAAAGTGGCAACATAGCAGACTTCACTTAGAAGGAAGTTTGAAAACATTAGGACTACCTCCTTGGAATAACTAAGAGTGAGTGGTAACCTAAGAAAAGTTTTCAAGATGATGAGAGGTTTCAATAAAATAGAGAACAACAAAATCCCTCTGGTGAGTGAGTCTGTAACCAAGATCATTGATTTAACATTATTGGTGAGAATGGAGAAAAGGTAAGCTAAATTGAATCTTGAATAAGCTACCTGAAACTTGTTGAAAACTGTTTCCTTTAAAATGTTTAGGACTGATTTAGGCATGTACTTGAGAATGAAGATCAACAAACGTTATAGTTAAAGTTGAGGATATGGGACAAGGCACAAATATCCCATGAAACAATCAGCCCATGTACAATGGGCTGAATGGCTTCTTTCTCTGCCATAAATTTCTAGGGACTTTTGATGATAATCCTTAGATCTTCATGTTATATCATTGAAATAGCAATAATGTGGTTACGTAAATTTTCTGTCTCACTTTCCTTGAATAAAATCTTTTGATTTTTTGAAAGCAAATCCTGGATGACCCCTCATTATTTAACACACAAAGGGTGGTAAAGGTTTGGAACTCTCTTCTGTAAATCACAGTTGATGCTAAATCAGTTATTAATGATAAATCTGAGACAGATAAATTTTTGTTAAGCAAGGGTATAATGGATATGGGTCAAAGGCAGGTATATGGAGTTGGGTCACATCTAGTAGCAGAACAGGTTCAAGTGACTGAAAGGTCTATTCCTGTTCCTATGTGAAGTTATGCCTAGTGAAAAATAAAACAATGTGGTAATATTGTTTTACTCTGAGATGGTGAACTAATGAGCTTTTTTGCTTCATCATATTTGTTAAAACTTGGCTAAAGTATGTCAGTGATAGGGAATAGATTACGTTTCCAGTTCTTCCAGTGAGTAGACAGATAAATCCTGCAGTACGGGACTAGTTACAGAGTAAATCTTGTTTCAAAGCTGAAATAATATTGTTTAACCTTGCGTTCAGATGATCCCCTCAGACTGAAGCAGTGTGACATTTTACAATTTCTTTTGCAAAAGCCATCACTGTAGCTTGTTTTCCAATTTCATTACCTCTGAATTATAGATTGTTTTCTTCTGTAAATTTATACCCACCATGAAGTGGGTTGCGACTGCCAAAACTAATTTGTTTTAGAGATTGTACAGCCAACTTTGATACAGGAAAGACCTTGCATTTAAATAGCACATTATGACACCCTCAGAAGTCCCAAAACACATATTCAATGAATCATTTTAGAGGTGCAGTCACAGTTATTATTTAGTTGGATTTTTGAGAGGCGCAGGAGTCAAGGGTTGTTGTGGGCAAGCAGGAAATTAAAGTTGTGAGCTCAGTCAGTTCAGTCATAATCCTACCAAATGACACAGCAGATTCAAAGCACTGAATAGCCTACCGTTGCTTTCAACTTCAATATTCCTATCTTCCAATACAGGTAAATGTGGCAGCTATTTTGCAAAAAAGAAAAGGATAATCCCATAAGTGGCAAATGAGCTCAAGAAACAGTAAATGTTTAATTAAACAGATTTCAACCATTCACTTTTCATTAGCACCCTATTCAGCATTTATTTGCCTCTCAGGTTATCATCAGCAAACTCTCTATTTGCCTCATCTTTTTTCTCTCACTCCCAGCACTGTCTCCATGTATTCTATTTACCAACCCACACCCTATAGTTAGTATAAATGCCACTTTTTCTCAGCTGCTTTCTTTCTGATGAAGGGTCACTTCATCATATTTGGACTTCAAAATATTATCTCTGTGTATCTCTCTACAGATGCTGAGTTTCTCTAGTGTTTTCTGCTGTTCTTTAACATTAAATGGTCACTAGGGAAGAAAATAGATAATTCAGAAAAAGAAAACCTTCAGCCAATGAATGATGAAAATATTGGTTTTGCCACCAGATAAACTATTAGAAGTGATTAATATGAAGGAAAATCAGATAAGCATATGAGGAATGAATACAAAAGGAAAATTCTGCAGATGCTCGATATCTGATATGGAAACAACAAAAATTGAAACTCAGCAGGTCAGGCAGCATCGGTAGAGAGAAACCAGTTGACATTTCAGGTTCATGGGCTTTCATCTGAATGGAAAAGAAGTAGAAACGTAAAAGTTTTATTGCCAGAGAGGGGGGTAGGAGGGTGGGGGTGTGAAAGACAGGATCTATGACATGGTGGACATTTACATAATACAAGATTTCATGGTGCAACATCCAAAAAAGTGCTAATGGCTTGAGCGAAGGAACATAGATTGTGCCCACATTAAAACCATCCATATGAATGATGAAGGGAGAAAGTGAGAAATAAGACAAAGACCAACACAGCATCCAAAAAAAAAGCAGAAAAGCATATAGAATAATGTTATAGCAAATCCTTCAGTCTTATCTTTAGTGCCGATGTTCTGATCTCACTGTCTTGAGAATGCGGATATTGCTGGAGCCTTCTCTGGTGTGTTGTTTAATTGTCCACCATCATTCGTGACTGGATGTAAAAGGACCGCACAGCTTAGCTCTGATTCATTAGTTTTGGCTTTTCTAAACTTTGTCCATCACTCAATGCTTATGTTGTTTAACATGCAAGTAGTCATGTTTTGCAGCTTCACCAGGCTGACATCGTTTTATTCAGGTGTACATGTGCTGCTCCCAGGATGCCTTCTTGCTCTGTTCATTGAACAATGTTTGATATCCTACCTTAACGGTAATGATGGAGTGGGGGATATGCCGGGAGATTGAAAGGATGACATGGAGCACAATTCTGCTGCTGCAAATGACCTACAGAGACTCATGGATACTTAGCCTTGAGTAGTTAGATCCTTTCAAAATCTGGCATAGTGATAGTACCACATGCTATGATGCAGGGTATCCTCCAGTGATCTTTCTTAAGAACCTAAGGGTGAGTGTACTCAAAATGTTAATTCTGTTTGCTCTCCACAGATGCTGCCAGACCTGCTGAGTTTCTCCAACAATTTCTAATTTTGTTTGTTTTACGTGTAGAATATTAATTCATCAGCCAGAGGGTTTAGGTGGCAACTACCAGTGGCTCCCCTTCCCATTTTGACATTATGTCAAGAGACTTAATGGGTTCTGGAGTCAACCCCCTCCTGACTGTACAATGCTCTGATTCTGTGAGTATAATATATGAGGACATTGCATGACTGGTCTGAAAGACAGCTGTCCCAATTTTGGTCTAAGGAGGACTTTGCAGGGCAAATCCAGCCCTGTTTTATATTTCTGTTGCCTACTTCGGTGCCAGCTGGTCTGTCTATTTTCATTACTTTTTTGAGGCTTTTTAGCAGTTTAATACAACTGAGTGGCTTCAGGGCCATTTCAGAAGGCAGTTAAGGGTCAATCACATTGGGGTTAGAGTCACATTTCGACAAGACCAGGTAAGGATGCCAGATTTCTTTTCCTAACGGGCATTAGTGAACCAGATGGGTTTTCACAATAATGGATTAATGGTATCCTTATACTTTTGGTAAATTGAAATTCTACCAACTGCTATGATGGGATTCAGACCTGGGTCCCCAGAACATTACCTGGAACTCTGGATTACTGGACAAGCATCGATTCCAGTACACCATCACATCTCCATATACCAAACTGGATACGTATTCCATGCACTTTCTGACCAAAGTGTTGTGAAACAACCTCCTGTGCAAACTTCAGACCCAGAATGCAGAATGATATTGTTATTTTGCCTTTAATTATGACAAACATCAAAAGAAAATTCATTTTGCATCCACCAGTTGGTCAATTCTTCCACATTTTTCATGTTTAAATATGTACATTTATTTGAACTTTCCACCTCAGTTGCAATCATAATTTATGTGTATTATAGAAAAATAGTGACACTGAGTTTTTTCTCCTTTTTCAGTTTATATTTTTTTTATTTCAAGACTGCAATCACTTTTAATCGAGAGCTCTAAGATTTGTGCAAAATTTACAATTATATTCTTCTTTGCTGAAAAGGAGTTTCAGTTTTGCGGTAATGGAAAACATGAAACAGATTTGCAGTAAAGAATGTAACTTAGCTTTTGAAGTGAGACTGCCTCAAGCAAATAGTCTCGTACGGTCACAGCATGATGCTGTCTACAGTATAATGATAACTGTTGGAAATGAAATTACTTCAACTTTAAAATTAAAAGTTGAACATTTTACAGTTTGTTGAATTGCTTTTAAAATTCTCCTGTTATCAGTTGGTTGAAAGGACAATCTGTTCTTTAGTGGTGCTAAAATTTAATCTCCATTTACATACCAGCAAAACCGGGAACCTCAATTTAGTTAGTGCGTTTTTTTAATACAATTTCATAGCATCAAAAAGTCCCTTATGAGCAGCGAAGTAGTTTTGAAATACTGTCACTATTGTCATGTAGAAAACTTAGCAATTTGCATGCATTTGCTATGGGATCACATCAAAGGTTGCCACGCTAGACAAAACCACATGGTTTCTCTGTCATTTATGCACTAAGCAATTCTCAATGCATGCAGACAGTTGGGATAAATGGGTCCTTTCTGGGTGAGCAAATCTGTTACAAGCAGAACATCCAGGGGATCATTGGTAGTTCCTAAATTATTTACAATCTGTATCAATAGTTTGGGTGAAGTGACCCAAATGTGTGGTAGCTAAATCTGCGGATAACATCAAGATAGCTAAGAAAACATAGAAAAATAGAAAATAAAAGCATGAGTAGACCGTTCAGCTCTTTGAGTCTTCTTCACCACTCAATTTAATCATGACAAATCATCCAACAGAGTATGCTATCCCTGCTTACTCCCCAGTTTCTTTTAAATGTTCAGCCCTAAAAATTTATCTAACTCCTTCTTGAAAACATTGAATGTTTGGCATCAACTGCTTCCTGTTGCAGAGAATTCCACAAGCTCACAATTTTCTAGGGGAAGAAATTTCTCCTGATCTTAATCCTAAATGGTTTACTACTTGTCCTTAAATAATAACAGAAAGCAAGTTACTAAGAGGAGCCTTAGAATCTGCAAAGAGGTAGATTAAGTAAGTGGACAAAAATATGGCAAATAGAGTATAATGTGGACAAATGTAAACTTGCACATTTTGGCAGTAAGAATAATGAAGCTACTACTAATACTACTTCAATAGAGAGTGATTGCAGGTTTTTGTGGTACAGAGGAATTTGGGTGTCCTGGTGCATGAATCGCATAAATTAATATGCAGTTACAGAAGTTATAAGGAAAGCCAAGGGAATGTCATTTTTTTTTCAAAGGAAATGCAATATAACAGTTAGGATGCTGCTAAGACCACATACGGAGTATTGCATACAATTTCAGTCACATTTCATTTCAGATTGAACAGATTAGGACTATAACTTTGGAATCAAAGAAATTATCTTATTGAAATCCATAAGATGTTCAAGGATTGAAATTCGTGGATAATCGGGGATATTTATTCTTGTGGGGAGACTAAAACTACAGGATATAGTTTAAGGATAAGCTATCTCCCTTTTGAAATAGCGAGTGAATAGTATTACTTTTTCACAGAGGACTGAAGGAGTGTTATATTCTCTTCCCCAGAAGGTTGGCTCTTTAAATGTACTCACATCTAATTTAGATAAAGTGTTGATAGATAAGGGTGTCAAAAGTCACAAAAGACATGGAAGTGAGAATAATGCCACAACCTTATCAGCCATGATGTTATTAAATGGGTGAGCAGGCTGAAAGGACCGAATGGCCAAATCCTGTTCCTAAGCCCTTTTCTCCTAACAAACTCTCACAAACAGCAATGTACGAACATTGACTAATCTACTTTAGTGATGGTGATTGAGGTAATTGGCCAGGACAGAATGGACAATCCCCAGGTTTTCTTCAAACTAAACACTGCCATGAGATCTACGAAAATAAAACAGAGAACTAGGGATGCTGGAAATCTGAAACAAAAACAGAAAATGCAGCCAGTCTGGAAGCATCTGTGGAGAGAAGGTAGAGATAATGTTTTGAATCCAGTGATCCTTCTTCAGAACTGATAAGATTGCTTATCTTCATCCGTGAGAGTGGAAGATGCCTTGATTTAATATATTGCCTGGAGTTTTGCCATGACAGAAAGCCTCTCCATGTGGTGAAAATTACAATTAAAGTTGGAAGTGATAGCCCCAGCGCCAGACAAAACAGTTCTCATTTTCTGTGGCAGAAATAGGATTGGGTTAGAATTTGCAAATGAGCAGTTCATCGAATCGCTTGTCCATTTAAATAATCAGCCACCTTCACAGAAGTCGGGTTTTGCTAGCTCAGGTTTATGAAAAGAAAAAGAAGCAGCTCTTCAGATGGCTCACTCCCACAGATGAAAGCTTTGTGGCCAGCTGACTAGCCAGTTAGAAGCCTGCCCTGCTCTAAAGGTCTACAGGCAGGCTAAATGAGCTCTTTTTAAACAAGAGGTGCTAGCCAATCTGATTAGTTGGCAGTTCCACCAGTTGTGGCAATACTATTGCTCCTTAAAGAGTGCTGCCAGACTGTAGTAAGGCACAGGAAAAAGAATCACTGGACTCTAAAGTAAGTAAAGCCTTGGTGTTTTTGGCAGGGGTTGGTTTCAGTACTCTACAAAGGATGTGAGGAGGGTGGAGAGTGGGTATCCCGCTATGGTAGGTATGAGGGAAGGTTTATTTTTGTTTTTATTCTGTGATGTTGGCATTCACTGGCAGTATTGACATTTATTGTCCAACCCTACTTGCTCCTGAGAAGGTGATGGTGAGCTGCCTTGTTGAAATACTGCAATTCATTTGGTGTGGGTAGACCCACAATGATGTTAGGCATAGATTTCCAGGAACTAAACACAGCATCACTGAAGGAATGACAATAAATTTCCAAGTTAGGATGTTGCGTGGTTTGGAGGAATTTGCAGATGTTGGCATTCTCAAATATCTGCTGTGCTTATCCTTCAAATCAAAGTGGTCGTGGGTTTGGAAAGTGCTGACAAAGGAGCCTTGTTGAATTTCTACAGTGCAGTTTGTAGGTGGTACATGCTGCTGCCACTGAGCATCAGTGTTGTGGGGAGTGATTGTTTGTAGCAGTGCGCTAATCAAGCTAGCTGCTTTGTCCCAGATGGTGTCAAACATCTTGAGTATCACTGGAGCTGCACTGATAAGGGCAAATGAGGAGTATTTCATTACACTCTTGACTTGTGCCTTGTAAAGTGGTGGACAGGCTTTGTCAGTAGATGAGTTATTTGCTGAAAGATTCCTGCTGTTGTCGGCTCTGTATTTAAATGGCTAGCCCAGTTCATTTTCTGGTCAATTGTACCCCCCAGGATGTTGATCCCGGTGGATTCAGTTGTGGCAATTCCAATTACTGTCAAAGGGCAATTGATAATTCCTCCGAAGTTGAATATCATTATGTCTGATGTCTGTGTGGCATGAATGTTACTTGCCACTTGTCAGCCCAAACCTAGATTTTGTCCAGGTCTAAGTCTCATTGGACATGGACTCCTTCTGCTGAGGAGTCGCAATTAGTGCTGAACATTGAGCAGTCATCAGCGAACATCTTCTCTTTTGATCTTATGATGTAGCGAAGGTCATTGATGACCAGCTGAAGATGGTCATAGAATACTATGCTGAGGAACTCCTGCACAGATGTCCTGGGGCTGAGAAGACTGATCTCCAACAAACATAACCATCTTTCTTTGTGTTAGTTTAGATAGTTCGGGCAACGGTTCAGAATTCTTTAAATATGGCACTGGGTTATCGGCCTAGACCAAAGTTGATTTTCTGCTTCTGCCTCCAAGAATTACACAAACATTTGTTTGATTGTCCTCCCATAGAATTCAGAAAATATGGCTGAGGTATTACTGATGAAATTTCTCGACATCTCTTATGCATTGCTGACTTTGTCCTGGTTTATCTACAAGTGTGATGATGAGAATTCCTCGCACAAATTTTGTTGACTGTTAATGCAACAGCTTGTGGAATGCTGAGTTCTATAGCTGAACCTGTATTGGATCTTCTTAAAAATGCAGGGCTTTTGTCAGAGGTAGCTACAAAGTTATAGAAGTGCTCAAAACATTCCAAAGTGTTTCCTTCAACACGTATGGATGGTGAAATCTTTGGCTGACAGGAGTGGATTGTTACATTATTTTTAATTTGGCAACATTCAAGAACAAAATGAATTTTTTTGCATTAGAATTGAAAAGATCAAGAGTGCCTTGCAAATCTGATGCAGATTGGGTAATGACACTTCAGTCAGCTGCAATTCATGGACAACGTATGCTAATAGTTTTCAATTTATTTTAGGATCAGATGTGATTGAGGTTAAAGGGGGTCAGCACAGTAGCTCACTGCTGCCTCACAGCGCCAGGGACCCAAGTTCTATTCCATCCTCAGGCGACTGTCTGTGTGGAGTTTGCACATTCTCCCTGTGTCTGCATGAGTTTCCTTCAGATGCTCGGTTTCCTTCCACAGTCCAAAAGTGTGCAGGCTAGGTGGAATGACCATGGAAAACTGCCCACAGTGTTGACAGATGTGTAGATTAGGTGGGGTATAGGGGGATGGGTCTGGCTGGGATGCCCTGATAGTTGGTGTGGACTTGTTGGGTTGAAGGGCCTGTTTCTACACTGTAGGGATTCTGTGATTCAATGATAAAGGGTTTAAGTAGACAGTCTAAACACTTTATCTGGCTCGTTGAAAAGCAACTCTTTCATGAAGTTCTGTTTTCTGAACTCTCAAATGTCTTACTTTCTTGGGAGTACAAAGAAAGTGCTTCAGAGACAGCCTGAAGCTCTTCTTGAAATTATGACCGCTACCATTTATATGGGGTGGCCCATCCTGCCCATCAAATTATGTTATTACTCAATTCATAATGTCTTAAAGGAGAAAACAAAAAGAAGACAAATTCTGCACTCTGGATCCTATGAGATTGTGGGATGTTCTGTTCCTGTCCCCAAATATTCACAAGTAGATAGGTCAATCTGAGCAGAGACAGCAGCAGCAACAGAGTGAAGGAGAATGAACCTCAGGGTGAACAGTAGCAGCGGCAACAAGATAACGATCTGAGGAGCAGGGTCAGTCAGAGTGAACCTGGGGGTGAACAGTGGCAGCAGGGTAAATACCTCAGGAACGGAGTCAGTCAGAGAAAACATGGAGGTGAATCTAGGGGCAATACTCCAGAGGTGACGTCACAACTCAAAAAGTGACATGGGCTTGGCTACTCAGGACCAGGAGTGAGACTAGTGTATTTGGTTCCTGGATTATTATCTTTAGGTGATCAGGTTGATTTAGTCAATAGGGTTCTCAATGGCAGTAGAAATGGACCACATGGAATGCTCCTCTCGCAATGTGTGAGAAATCAGGGACACTTCCAGCTTCCATGGTAACTATATATACAGGAATTGTGCTTAGCTGCAGCTTCTGATTTTCTGTATAGAACATCTGGAGATGAGGAGGGACTCACTATGGAACATCCATGAGGCAGAGAATATCATTGATACAATGTTAACGAGCTGGTCACACGACCAGTAAGGGCCACAAAAACGGAGAAGAATTTGGTGAACATCAGAAAGACGAGTAAGCATGCCAGGCAGTGCAGGAGTCCGCTGTGGTCATTTCCGTCTCAAGCATGCATGCCATTTTGCAGACAAATAGGGGTATGGCTTCTCAGGGGAAAGAACCAGTGGCAGTCAAATGAGTCACATCACAGCTGGCACTGTTGTACAATAGGGAAGTTCAAAGTGGGGGTGAGCAGTAGTGATAGTGGACTGGATAGTCAGGGGCACAGATAGGCATTTCTATGGCTGCAAGTGAGACATCAGGATGGTGTGTTGCCTCCTTGGTACTAGGGTCAAGGGTGTGTCTCTAAGTGGGCACAGGATATTCGGAAAGGAGGGGGTGACCAGCCAGAGGTCGTTGACTATATTGGTACCGACAATAAAGGAAGAAACACAGATAAGGTCCTGCAAAGGGCGATCAAGGAGTTAGGTTGGATGTGAAAAGTAGGATTTTGCAGGTTATAGTCTCAGGACTACCTCCTGCGCCACATAGCAGTGAAGCTAGGAAAGGAAGATAATACAGTTAAATACGTGACTCAATAGATGGTATTGGAGAGAGGGTTTCAGGCATGTGGATCGTTATGCTGTCTTCTGGGACAGGTGGGACCTGTACAAGTAGGGTGTGTTTCACCTAAACTGGAGGGGCACCAATATCCTGGCAGAGAAGTTTGCATGTGCCACTTGGGAAAGTTCAATCTGGTGTGGCAAGAGCTTGAGAACCAGAACGGTTGATGGACAAGTAAAATGATTGAGGAGGAGTCTGACACAAAGGTGAGTAAGACTGACAGACAGGGAGAGGTTACTGAACACGGTGGGACTGGCGGTCTGAAGTGTATTTGTTTTAATATGAGTAAGACAGGTAAGGCAGATGAATTGAGAGCTTAGATTAATACATATAACCATGATGTTGTAGCTATTACAGAGACTTGGTTGAGAGAGGGGCAAGACTGGCAGTTTAATGTTCTGAGATTTAGATATTTAAGGTGTGATAGACAGGGATATAAAAGAGTTGGGGAAGCTCGGTTACTGATTAAGGAGAATATCACAGTTGTACTGAGGGAGGAAACCCTGGAGGGCTCATTCAATGAGGCTATATGACTAGAGCTCAGGAATAGGAAGGGTGCAATCACTTTGATGGGATTTGACGACACGCCTCTCATAGCCAGTGGATGATGGAGGAACAGATACGTGGACAGATTATGCAAAAATGTGAAAACAACAGTGGTTGTTGTGATGGGTGATTTTAACTTCCCCTATATTGACTGGGACTCCCTTAGGGCCAGTGCGTGGATGGAGGACAATTTTTTATGTCAATTTGTCCAAGATGGTTTTTTGAAATAAGGAAAAAGTAGTCCAACAGGCTTTAAGGTAAAAGCGGGTAAATTTAAAGGAGATGTGAGAGGCAACGTTTTTACACAGAGAGTGGTAAGTGCGTGGAATGTGCTGCCAGAGGAGATGGTGGAGCCATAGAGTTATTCAGCACAGAAACAGACCCTTTGGTCCAACTCGTCCATGCCAACCAGATATTCTAAACTGATCCACTCCCATTTATCAGCATTTGGCCCGTAGCTGTCTAACCTCTTCTTATTTATGGAACCATCCAGATGCCTTTTAAATGTTATAATTGTGCCTGCATCCACCACCTCCTCTGGTAGGTTGTTCTGTGCACTCACTTCCCTCTGTGTGAAAATGTTGCCTCTCAGGTTCCTTTTAACATCTTTCCCCTCTCACCTTAAATCTATGCCTTCTAGTTTTGGACTTCCCTGCTCTGCGAAAACAAAAAACCTCGGTTATTCACCTTATCTGTACCCATCATAATTTTATAAACCTCTGTAAGATCTCAACCTCCGATGCTGCAGGGAAAAAGCCCCAGCCTAGTCAGCTTCTCCCTAAAGCTCAAACAATCCAATCATGGCAACATCCTTGTAAATCTTCTTTGAACCCTTACAAGTCCAACAACATATTTCTTAATGTAGGAAGACCAGAATTGAATGTAGTATTCTAAAAATGGCCTCACCAATGTCCTGTACAGCTGTAACATGCCATCCCAACTGCTACAGTCAATGTGCTGATCAATGAAGGCAAGTGTGCCAAATGCTTCTTCACCATCCTGTCTACCTGTGACTCCACTTTCAAGGAACTATGCACCTGCACCCCCAGGTCTCTTTGTTCAGCAACATTCTCCATTAACTACCATTAACTGTCTAAGTCGTGCTCTGTATATATCAGAGGCATTTTGACAGATACAAGAATAGGCAGGAAAGAGGGGGAAAGGGATCACATAGAGGCATAGCTTTTTAATTCAGAAAAGCACCATGTGTCATTGCAGTCTTGGTGGTCCGAAAGGCCTGTTCCTGTGCTGTACTTTTCTTTGTTCTTCATCCTTTGGCCTTTGATAGTCAGTGTATTCATCACATGAAAAACCCATGGCAAAAAAACTCACAACACGGACTGGATGTCATAATCAAACTGAGGGATTATTGCTGACACTGAAATTCTGTCTAGATATTAGCTCAAGCTTCTAGCGTAGGACTTGAAGCGACATATTTGTAATTCAAAGATGAATTGTACCACTGACACATGTATTTGTTATTGTGCTCACAGCATTTTGCCTCGTCTGCTTGGAAAGCAGATTATCTGAGGCATTTGCAGTAATCAAAGGAGCTCCTTTTCATTTAGGTGGAACTCGCAGGACACCTGTACATTCCTCATTCTCTGTGGGTCGAACAAATATTAAGTAAACTTGCTCAGCAGGTGGAGTTCATAATTCTCAATGTTGAATTTTAAAACCTAAACATATCTTACTGAATGCTCAATAGTCCAGTGCATATATCCTATACAAACATACGTACAGCCTGTATCTTAGGAATAATTGCACAGTCCAGATGGAATTGTTAAATTATTCTGTTTAGAGTTTCAGGCATTGCTCCCAAGATCAGCGTTTGTGGTCCGACTCAAATTGCCATCGAACTAAGAGCCTTGTTTGGCAATTTCAGAGGATGCTTAAAAGTCAACCACATTCTTGTAGATCTGGAGTCACGTATAGGCTAGGCCAGGTGAGAAAAGCAGATTTGCGTACTTCAAGATATTAGTGATCCACATCGTTACTAAGACTCACTTTCAATTCCAAATTTGATAAGCAACCTGTTACTAGACACGTGGGTGCATGTTGGAAGGAGTTGTCAGAGGAAGTGGTGGAGGCTAGTATAAATGCAACATTTAAAAGGCATCTGGATGAGTATATGAATAGGAAGGTTTTAGAGGGCTATGGACCGAATGCCAGCAAATGGGACTAGATGTATATCGGATAACTGGTTAGCTTGGATGATTTGGACCGAAAGGTCTGTTTCCATGCTGTACACCTCTATGACTGTATGATTACACATCTCTTAAACCTATGTGTCCTGGCTGAAGGGTAGGGACACTATCACTTCACCACAACAGGCCTCCAATCCAAGTTTTGTTAATTGTATTTCAGTTCCACTATTGTGGGATTTGAACCCCTGCCCTAGGCTGTTAACTTGGCCCTCTCTGAATTACTAGCCCAGTGGACCACTACTCTCCATAATGTTGTTATTTTTCCACTCTTTATTTGGCCAGCTTGTTTGCTTGAACAGATGTTTTTCAGTAGATTATTAATAATTCTGATGTAAGGTCATTAACTTGAAACGTTAACTCTTATTTGTTCCCTAAAAAATCTGGCAGCCCTACTGATTATATTCAACAATTCTTTTCCTTTACAGATTTCCAGCATTAGCAATATTTGCTTTTGTATTAATAACTGTATGTTTGTGTCTGTATATGTTTGTAGGTGGGACAAATGAATACAGACTGGCGTTCGTCAGAACCTCACATAGTCGGAAAGATCAGGTATTATGTTTTTTTTAAGTCTTTTTAGTTTTAGCCCTTGGATCATTTAGATACTAATTTAAGTCCCTACTCGTGTATGCAAACCTGATTAACATATCTTATACATGAGTTAGGAGCCATCAATCAAAAGTTTTTCATCAATCACTTTTGTTTTCCTTACAAGGAAACAGCCTATTTTAAGCTCTACTATTGTTCTGAATAAGCAAATTGTGGCACACAAATATGGGTGGTTCATCAAAATTTTAAGTAACTATATTCATGATATATTTGAACTACATGTGTGCCTTTAATGTTGTAAGATGTAATGATGTAAGATGTCAGACGAAATCTTTCACTGTTTTGATTTACATTTGGTTGAAGAATTGTTGCAGCTGATACAAAAACACATTTGTGCCAGATTGTGTTCTAAAAATGATTGTGAGGTAAAAGCACTTATGATTATTACAAACATAAATGGTGCATCAACTTCAGGCAAGTGACAGATGTGAGATTAAACATGAATATTGAAAACAAAAACTGAAGTTGCTGGAAAAGCTCAGCAGGTCTCTGAAGAGAAATCAGAGTTAACGTATCAGGTCTGGCGACTCTTCCTCAGGGTTTTTAGTTCTTTTGGTTTTTATGAATATTGAAAAGTTGCACTTTGTATCATTTTGCTGCACTGTCAATTTCTGGGAAACAATATCCCACAGTCTGCTTCAGCATTGAAATGCACTGAATGGCATCAAGCTGCTGTATTTGTGGGGGAGATATAAACTAAACTCACAACAGAAAGCAAATTCTTCTTTCAAATCTGAGTAACTTTGAACAGCATAATCATTTTTATTTATCATTAATTGACTACTTTGACACTAAATGTTAACTTTTGCCATCATGAAGCCACATTTCTTCAAGTATTAATTAATGCTGTAGAGTATTTTTTCAGAATTAAAATTAGAAGTAAGATAAAAAAACGATTTTTAACCTGCCTTTACTTGTTTCACTTTCTCGCATGCCAATCTGTGTTTCCTTTTATGCCTTTCACTCTATCTGATTTACAATTAATTCACCCACTGTAATTTAAAATTCCCTCTAGGTCTGTATGACGTTTAATTAACAATCTCTAACTAATTGGATAAGGAATTAAAAACTGAAAAAAACTGTGGATGCTGTAAATCAGAGACAAAAGCAGAAATTGCTGGAATAACTCAACAGGTCTGGCAGCATCTATGGAGAGAAATCAGAGTTAACGTTTCGGGTCGAGTGACCCTTTCTCAGAGCTGGGTCAGGAATTGCCTTGTTCTGTGAGGTTTCAGATACCCATTATTACCACACATTTTCAGCAACTTACCACATACTTTTCTAAATATGTTAAATGTGCAGTGACAAGTCAAACTAACAACTCGTGATGAACTACCACTGTGACTAGTCTAATGGAGTAATTGGTGGGCAATCTTAAATATAACTAATATGAAATGGGTGTCACAATATTCAAAGGCAGCAGTCATAAATGGCAATTCGATCTTCCAATGCAGCTTAACAGTCAGAACTTGAGGACATTTTGGCTGTATTTGAGACTGAGCAAGCCAACAGGTATGATTTGGCAGGGAATTTGCACATCATGGGCTATAAATCTGGGTTGGCAGAGCTCTGCAATATTTTTGTGGAGCCAGAGAGAACACAATAATTGCAGTATAGTGAAGGGATCAGTGAAAACCTGTATTCCAGCAGCACTGAACCTGAGCAATCATCTTTGGTGACTTATCCAGCACAATTAGAGCATTGGATCGACTACAGAGATAGTCCACATGAGATAGATCTCGGCACAGGATAAAGCTAATTTCATCAAAATAAGTTATCAACTTCGATCATCTGAGAGTTTTTAAGTCATATTTTTCTCTTTGTGGAGAAGAATTTGCTGCCTCAACATAAAGCATTAACCGACCCCAGAGTAATGAAGTCCTTTCTTGTTAGCAACCTAATTCATGTGTGTTATACACGACTCATAGCAGTCTTAGATCAGTATTTGTAGTATAATGACATCTGAGATAGCAGTTAATGCTCTTAATTAACATAAATATTATTTTATAAAGGAGGGATTTAAGGGTGAAATCTAAGAATTATCAAATGCTGCATGAAAGATCTTGAAGGAGACACTTGGAATGTAAAATAAACAGAATTCCAAGTATGGATTGTAATGTTCAATTAATATTCTTTAGTTTTACTCAAATAATCTCAGGGTATTTGATGATCATACACATCTTGAAATGGAGTATAAAGCAATAGATATGGTTGCTTAATGTGTTTGAAATCTCTGTGTACAATTTTAATGAATGCATTAATCCTTTTATTTGAAAAGGTAAAGAAATGGAAAAGGGATTTCAGCTCAATGTACTGAGTATAATAAATGATCTACTTCAAACAGTCAAACTGTAAACTGTCACACGAATTGCTGATAAAACAGAACTTAAGGTCTTAATAGTGTAAGCTATAGGTAGAAATATTTAGTATAGCTCCAACAACACACAAGAATCTCAACAACATCCAGAACAACTCAGTTCACACAGCATCCACTCCCTTCAGCACTGGTTTTTCATGGCTGCAGTGTGCAGCCCCTACAATTTGCACTATAGCAATTCACAAAGTCACCTCTGATAACAACTTCCAAACCTGTGATCTCTGACACCTATAAGAACTGGAGACCACAGAAGCATATCAAGTACCAGCCAAAGTAAGTCATTCATGCCATTAAGTCTGCTCTGCATTCAACATGATCATGGCCAATTGGTTATCTCAACACCATATTCTTGCTTTCTCTCCATATCCCTTGACATCTTTAGCTGGTAGAAATCTACTTCTTTCTCAAATACATTCAGTGACTTTGCTTCCATAGGCTTCTGAAATTTCTCCTCATCTAAATCTGAAGCACCATACCATACATCCTGATATTGTAAGCCCATGTGCTGGACCTCCCAGCCAGGAAAATTACCATTGCTGCATCCAATTTGTCCAACCCTTTCAGAATATTATATGTTTCAATGAGATCCCCTTTCAGTTCTCCAAATTCCAATGAACAAATGCCTATTCGGCCCAATCTTTCCTCATTTGACAAACTTATCATTCCAGGAATGAGTCTGAACCTTCTTTTCACTCTGTCTATGGCAAGTATTGTATATCTTTTTGTTAGGTAAGGAAACCAAAAATTGCACATCACATTCCAAGTGTGGCCTCACCAAGGTCCTATACAGCTGAAGTAAGACTTCCTTGCTCCAGTAAACAAATACTCTTGCAATGAAAGACTACAAACTATTTGCCTTTCTAACTGCTTGCTGAATCAGGCTTGCTTTCAATGACTGGTGTACAATGACACTCAAATCCTTTTCTTCACATAACTCACTTCCAGCCGATCACCATTTAACTAATACTTTGTCATTCAATTCTCCAAAGTCGTCAACTTAACATTAACTCATAGTATCTTGCTTCTGCCATGTATTTTCCAACTCACTCAACTTATCTAAATCGCCTGAGGACTTTTTACGTTTGATCCTCTTACCACCCACACTCCCAATTAATTTTGTGTCATCAGCAAACTGTGAAATATTATATTCAATATATCTATTCATATATGTTGTGAATAGCGCTGATTCCTGTGATACCATATTTATTATTGCCTTTCACTCTTTATTCTTGCACCATCTTTTGTCTGCTCGTCAATTTTTTAGCCTTGCGAGTACATTACCGCCAATCCCACATGCATTGATTTTGAGTATTAACCTCTTGTGAGAGACTTTATTGAAAGCTTTCTAAATATCCAGTACTGGGTCTGTGGCAGCTAGTGAGAAAAACAATTGGGGAGAAAAATATACTTGACATGACTCCTGGAGAGAGCAAGAACTGCAGATGCTAGAGTCAGAGATAACACAATGTGGAGCTGGAGGAACATAACAGGCCAGGCAGCATCAGAGGAGGAGGAAAGTTGACGTTTCGGGTCGGTACCCTTCTTCAGAAATGGGGAGAGGGAAGGGAGTTCAGAAATAAATAGAGAGAGGAGGGGTGGGGCTGAGGAAGGTAGATGGGATGGTGATAAGGGAGTACAGGTCAGGAGTGGTGGGGATTAGTCAGTGTGGTGGGAGGGGCGGATAGGTGGGAGAGAAGATGGACATGTTGTGTCAGGTCTAGGAGGTGGGGACGAGAGGGAGGGTTGGGCATGGGATGAGGCTGGGGGTGGGGAGATTTTAAAACTGGTGATATCCATGTTTAGGCCATTAGGCTGTAGGCTCCTGAGGCAGAATATGAGTGCTGCTCCTCCAGTTTGAGGGTGGCATCATTGTGACACAGGAGGAGGCCAGGATTGACATGTCATCCAGAAAGTGGGAAGGGGAGTTAAAATGGTTCGCGACGGAAGGTGTTGTTGTTTGTTGTGAACAGAGCACAGGTGCTCTACAAAAGGGTCTCCAAGTTTCCACTTGGTGTCAGTGATCTAGAGGATGCCACATCAGAAGCAGCGGCTGCAATAGACCACCAGTGCCTGACACAAGTGCATCTGTCCATGACAGTATCAGTAAGAGTGAGCACTGCACAGTTCTTGTGGAGATAAAGGCCTTCACATTGACAATACCTTACATTGTGTTATGTGGCACTGTCACCATGCTGAATGGGAAAGACTTCAGATAGATTAGCAACTGCAGTTTGGGCATTCACGAAATGCAGTAGGCCATCAGCAGCAGCAGAACCATGATCCAATACAATCTGCAGTCTTATCCTGCCACTCTACCATTACAATCAAGTTAGGGGATCAACCCTGGTTTGATGAAAAGTGCAGGAATGCATGCCAGGAGTAGCTCTAGGCATAACTAACAATGATGTCTCACCTTGATGAAGCTACAAAACTGGTCTACTTGCATGCCAACAGCATAAGCAACAAATGCTAGAAAGAGCCAAATGATCTGACCTCTAATGTGTAGTCTTGTCACATCCAGTCATGAATGGTGATGGACTATTAAATAACTCACTTGAGGAGAAGGCTCCACAAATATCCCCATCCTCAATGACAGGGAAGCCCAGCACCTCAGTGCAAAAAGTAAGGTTGAAGCATTTGCACAGTCTTCAGTCAAAAGTGCCAAGTGGATGATGAAACTTAACCTTGTGTAGAATTCTCCAGCATCACAGATACCAGTCTTCAGCCAATTAAAGTCACATCACATGATATGAAGAAACGGTTGGAGGCATTGAATACTATAAAGATTATGTGGGTCCTGACAACATTCTGGCAATAACACTGAAAACTTGTGCTCTTGAACTTACTGTACTCATAGCCAAGCTGTTCCAATACAGCTACAACACTGTCATCTATCCAACAATATAAAAAATTGCTCAGGTATATCCTGTACACAAAAAGTGGGACAAATCCAAGTCTGCCAATTCCCACCCATCAGTTTACTCTTGATCATCAGTAAAATCATGAAAGGTGTCATCAACAGTGTTATCAAGCGGTGCTATCATGCATACCTGCCTACTGTATATTGTCACCTATTCCCTTTCTGCTTTGCACTCTTCACCTGTTGTATGACCATCTTACTGCATGTGTTTTCCAATGAAGATCTCAGTCTTGCAGATCCTCTAGCTGCTGCTCCAGATCTGAAATGTGATTTCCAGTTGCTGTAGCTGGATGCACTCAGACAGGTGACAACTCCTGCGCCTGCAAGTCTTCCTCCAGATTAAACTATTCTGGCTTAAAAAATATGTCAGTGTTCTATAATTATTGCTAGCTCAAAACCCTGGAACATTCTCTCCAATGGTGTTATGGGTGCACCATATAACCTGCAATAGTTCAAGAGAACAGCTCAATACCAGATATCACGCAATTAGGGATTGATGATTGATGCTAGCCATATAAAAGGCATCTCATGAATGAATAAAAATATCAAGAATTGGTGAACTAGACATCAAGCACAGAATTCTGAGTACATTTTCAGTCATAATTTATTCATTATACAAGAATTTTTTAAAAACTTTCTTTCACCTCAACAGCTCTAATTCCCAATGTTGTTCATTATGATAGGGTATGTGATATTGATTTGCATATATAAACTTAAAATGTTAAAATTTGATAAAGATACAAATGAAATTGTGCTTACAATTTGTTTAACATTCATGAAACAAATAAATATTGTTACACTCCACTGAGGTGGTGCACTGCAAAGCAAGCCCTGCTGCTCCTAGAGTTGTCACAATAGTGAAAGATTTTATAAAACTCCCTAATTTATTTGTCTTTTAGACCCAAGTTGACAGAAAGCACAGAACAATTTTTTTGTAATTAACAAGAATTACTATTTATCCCAAATAAACAGATTCAAGCAAGAGGTAAACAATTATGAACTATTGAGACTTAAATACTAGTTAAAATTTTACCCCCTAATGAAACTTCCCCAACATATGTACACACAGACACAGAAAACACAATGGGTTAAGGGTAGAGGGAAGTCTGGGAAGGCAGTTCTATGGCTCCTACCAAAGGGCTTGCTGAGATGATCCTGTTGGCATGTCAGGCCTTGTTGTTCATTGATCTTACTTCTCCAGGTATTTTCATTTGCTTCACACTTACAAAGATTATGACCTTCTGGTTAAAGCCAGAGCTGAGAGCCACTGATAACTGGAAATAAACTGGCTTTCGTTTTCTTTACTGCTAGGAAATGAAAACTTCTTCCTTTCTGGAATCCGATGGCTCCTGCCCAAATGGTCACATGTTTAGCTACATGGGGGCAATCATGTAGCTGTTGGCAAGCAGAAGACCTTTGTCATTGAAAACTGGTCACCATTCCCCAGAACAATTAGCTACTTGTTACCAGCTGAATCTCCCTGCATGCACAAGCAGCAGTGTGAAGAACACTTACAATAAGTGTCAACTAACTTGCTTTTGAAAAGAGCAGCAATTCTTTCAACAATTCTTGGTTTTTAAAACAATTGTTTTCCAATTGCACTCTACAATCAAAGCTACAGAAAAAAGAAAATTTTAGGTTTTTACAATTTTATAGCTTGATTATTATCCCTTTACCTTGACTCAACTAGAAGCCGTCTGAAACTCTGCTGTCTTGAATCACAATATGTCCCCCACTCTCCTTGTGTTTAATAATCTGTGTTGGCTCCCTATCAAACAATGTCCTGATTTTGGGTTTTATTCTTGTTCTAAATTCCCTCAACCTGTCCCTATCTAAGCATCTAGCCTCAGTCCAATAATGCTTTGATATCTGCTTTCCTCTCATGCTGACCACCTGTGCACATCCAATTTTATTTGTTCTTTAAGTAATACTCCACAAGTAGTGCCTTTAGTTACCTAGACCTGAATCTCTAGAATACCTTACTTACGCATCTCTGCCTGCTGCATTACTATTGTCCTTTAAGGTACTTGTTAAAACCTTGACCACAGTTTTGATGATGTCAACTAATGTTCCCTTAGCTCGGTTTAATACTTTGCTTTGTAATGCTCTATGGAAAGTCTTGGATCACTTTATTTCACAAAGAGGGCTAAAATAACATAAGTTGTTGGTTTTTTTTGTTGGAAATCTAACAATGTTGGATGGGATAAGTTAAAAGAAAGCAGCTAGCAAAATGCATTTAAACATTGGCTTGAAATTCACTCTACGATTTATGTCAAAAAAATGCTCTCTAAACTTCTTGAGTGGCTTGAAAATTTATATACTGGGAGTGTTTTCAAAGTTTGGGATGTTTAAAATTAAGGGTTGAAGTGTTGGACTAAGTGGTCAGCGATTTAAATTAAACTTGATTGTTCAAATGATTTTGGATTTTGTGGGATCTTTTTATTTCGGAAAATTGTGCATGTTTTGTTGTTAAATATTTCACAGATGTAGAATAATCAACTTTTTGATGCGAGAGGAATTAATAGATATAGAGATAGTACAAGAAGGTTCTGTTAAGGCAAATGGTCAAGCCATGATTGAAAGCAATGACAAGACTAGTTCAAGGGGCTGAATAGCCTACTTGTGCTTTTATTACTTTTATATTCTGTATTCTTATGCGGAAGTGGGAATACATTTCATAATTGCAATCTTTCATACTTTTTTTCAGTTCCCAGTGTTTGGAAGATAATCTAAACCAGGATGAAGTTAAAAGAGAATTCAACAGAAGACACACAGCAGCAGCAGGTCAGTAACAGAATTATATGGTTGTGCAAAAACTAATGTAGTACACGAATATAACAACATTCTTATTGTTAATAAGACCATAATTAAATGTTGCTACACTGATGATGTAGCTGCAATCTTTTTAATATTGCAATCCTTTTTTGTGTACAAATTAATTTCATAATAGCTTGACCTTTCTTCTGTTCCAACAGCCATTCTCAATGTGCAAATTTTGCCTGAAGCGATCAGTAGATTGTAGGTGGACGGGTCTCATCAAAGGAGAGTTTGTAGCATTCATAGTTATTTGCAAGATATTCCAATTAAAGCTGTCAAACGTTTGGCGTTATTCCCAGTTAAATCATTATAAAGTGTAATTATATCATTAGAGCTTCATCTAAATTGTATTGTTGCATTGACACACAGTAATGACTTAACAAAACTACGCCGTAAATTTCAAACATTTTTGGAATCATTATTTCAGTAATAGGATCTCAACTTTTTTGTTATAAATGCTTCATCAACTTTAATTTACCAACATAATCATCATACACTCAAGCTACACAGATGGAAGGATGCCGGCATTTGAAAGTTAATTTTAACCTCTAATACAATCTCAAGATAAATATGCAAATCCAAGAATCTAATTGCAATCTTACTATTGTACATAAACTGTCCACCTTTTGTAAAGAATAATGGAAGCTTTAGTATCAGCAGTGTTTTCACAAATGGAAAGGTCAGTTAGGATATGAAGTAATCAATATGAGCATCTAAAAAACGCCGTTGGCCAGGCTGCTTTAAGCAGAGCATCGGATGGAAAAGGCCAATTGTTCTGTTTTTATTAGAAATGTAAAATGTAAGGCTGCTTTGAAACTGCCAACTTAGTACCTGTAGTATAGAAAATGCGCCAATAAATGCCACAGCATGGGAACAAGTTGGTCTCTTTCACCTTCTATCCGATTTCCAAAATGTGCAGGTTTCTCTGTGTATTAACATTTATTACAACTGCATTTGCCCTTCAAGATTGTTCTCATGTCAATCTATTCATCAGTAAAAGGATTGGCTCACTTTGATGTGGTAAGTATATTCTGGCAACTGCAGATGGAACTCCGTATTTTGTTTGTTTTCAGTTCTTTTGTGTATTACTTTAAAGCTTGTATTGACCAATTTAATGTGGTTGGATGAACAGATTCTAGATGAAATGTTAAACCAAGGTCCTCTCCACATGTTCGGGTAAAAGAACCTATGGTACAACTTGAAAATGAGTGGGAGAATTCTCATGGTGTTACTAGTTTTGGTGCCTGGTAATCTTTGTTCTGCACAAATTAACTGCTAAATCAACCCATGTAACAACATTGAGTCCATTTTGCAATTAATGTATTTGCTGTGAAGGGCTTGTAGACAGTTATTCCAAATACTGCCAGCAGCAATTCCCTTTCACGAAGTTGATTCCATGCATCGGATTTTAATTGTGCGAGCTACAATCTTCTCAGATGTGTAGGCAGTGATCCAGGTCAGATTCACAAAGTTCACTCATCACCCAATATGTTATTGTCAGATTTTACTTTCCATCAGGGAAAGCATTGTTCTCAGCTGAGTACAGAGAATCAGCGTTGTCCTTACCAGACATATGATGTAAACCATTGCATTACAAGACAGTTTCTTGATCCTGAACATTCCTACATTTCTGCAAAGCAATTCCAGTCAATGCCATGGCACCATGCTGTGCAAGATTGGAGGATAAAGAAGAGCAGGTCTGTAAAAGTAGGGGGATCTAATTGTATGGGGAACAAGTAGGCATTTCTGCAGCTGCAAAAGAGTCTCCAAGATGGTACATTGCCTCCCAAGCGCCAGGGTCAGGGATGTCACTAAAAGGCTGTAGGACATTATGAAGTAGGTGGCCAAATGGACAGAGATCCTATTGTTACATGTAGGCGTATAGATAGAAAAGGGGATGAGGTCTTGAAAGCAGAATTTAGGGAGCTAGGAAGTTGATTAAATAACAGAACCCAAAAGGGAGTAATCTCTGGATTACTTCCGGTGATACATCTGAGTGAGTTGCAATATTGATCAAGGAATCTAATACAACAGCAAGGAGGGATGACAACTTGGAAGGGTCCACCAATGAAACCATTTAGGTCGAACTTAAAAGCCAAAAAGAAGCAGTCACATTACTGAGCGTGTACTATAAGTCCCATTACAGTTTAACTGAAATAGAAGAGCAGATATGTAGGTAAAATTCAAAGAAATGTGAAAGTAATAGGATAATACCCATTGGAGATTTTGACTTCTCCAGTATTAACTGGGTTAGTGTGTTGTGAAAGATTTAGAGGCAGCAGAATTCATAAAATACTCCAGGACAGCATTTTAAGCCATTATGCAGAAGGTCCTACAAGAAGTAGATGGTCATGGACTAAATTTAAGTAACAAAGTTGCTCAAGTGATTGAAATATCAATGGGGGAGCATTTTGTAGGCAGTAATCATAACTCCATTAGATACAAGGTTGTAATGGAAAAGAAGGATGGGCCAGAAATCAAAGTTTTCAACTGGGAGAAAGCTGATTTTAATAAAATCAGATATGCTTTGGCCAGAGCACACTGGGAGCAGATACCTTCAGGTAAATCTGTCTCAGAACAGTGGGATGCATTCAAAAAGGAAATATAAAAAATACAGAGCCACATCTACCTGGAAAGAAAAAGGATTGAATTACCAAATCCTCTGAACAATAGATGTTAAAGGACACACAACACTGGGATAAGAAAAAAGGGAGGTTTATGGCAGTCACCAAGGGCTCAAAGCGGCAGAAATATTAGAGGAGTATAGAATTTGCAAGAGGGAATGTAAAAAAGAGTGTAGGAGAGCTAAAAAGGGCACATGAAATGATACTGGCAACTATGATACAGAAAACTCCTAAATTATTTAAGAGGTATATTAAGGGTAAAGGAATAATGAGGGAAAGAGTAGGGTCTATTAAGTACAGTGTTAATTTGTATTTGGAGCCAGAGGATGTAGGTAGGGTGTTAAATGAATATTTTGGGTCAGTGTTTTCAGGTGAAGGTATGATATTGGCGCAGAAATCAGGGAGTAAGTCTGTGATACAAATAAAAAAAATAGCAGAACAGTGTGGAGGATCTGAGTGGTTGAGCAGGCTTAAAAGTAGATAAATCTCCAGGGCTGGATGAAATGTTTCCCAGGTTGCTGAGTGAGGTAAGGGAGGAAGAGGTTGCAATGGTTTTCAGTCCTTCTCTAGCCACAGGAGAGATGCTGGAGGACTGGAGGACAGCCGATTTGGTGTCTTGATTTAAGAAGGGAGTAGCAGATAAACTAGGAAACTAGCAGTCAATCAGGACGATATTTTTGATGCAGTTTACCTGAACTTAAACAAGACTTTTGACAAGACCCCAATGGGAGATTGATAGCAAAACCAGGAGCCCATGGAATCCAAGAAAATTTGGCAAATTGGATCCACAATTGGTTGAGTAGCAGGAAGCAGGGATAATGATTAACGGATGTTTTTCCAACTGGAAATCTGTGTCCAGTGGGGTCCGACAGGGTCAGTGTTGGGGCCCTTACTGTGTGTGGTTCATATAAATGATTTAGGTTTGAATGTAGGTTGATAAGTAAGTTCACAGATCTTACAAAAATTGGTTTGGTGATAAATAGTGAGGAGGATAGCTTTAGATATGGGAGGATAGAGACAGGATGGTGAGATGGGCCCATCGGTGACAAATAGAAGTCAATCTGGATTTCTGTAAGGGGATGCACTTGGTCAGGACCAACAAGGCAAGGGAATAGATGATTGATGGTAGGACTGTGGGAAGCATGGAGGTTCGGAGGGAGTTTGTTATGCATGTCCACCAGCATGTTAAGGTATTAGGACAGGTGGATAAAGCGGTTAAGAAGGCATGTGGGATACTTGCCTTTATTAGCTAAAGCAAAAAGTTGAAGAGTAGGCTGGTTATGATGGAACTGGATAAAATGTTGGTTAGGCCACAATCTTATTGTGTGCAGTTCTAGAAATCACATTGTAGGAGGGATGTGATAACACTGGAATCGGTGCAATAGAGATTTACTGGGATGTTTTCTGGGCTAGAGAGTTAAGGTGTGAAAAGAGATTGGACAGACTGGGGTTTCGTTCCATATAGCAGAGGAGATTGAAAGGGAACATGATTGAAATGTATAAAGTTATGAGGGGCATAGATAGGGTAGACAGGAAGAAAATTTTCTCTTGATGAAAGGATCAGTGAGCAGAGGGTATTGAATTAAGGCAGAGGAAGGCGGTTTAGAAGATGTAAGGAAAAATGTTTTCACCCAGAGAGTGGTGGGAATCTAGAACACTGCCTGTAAGGGTGGTAGTGGCAGAGCCCCTCATAACTTTTAAGGAGTATTTAGATGTGCACTTGTGATGTCAAAACATACGAGGCTACAGGCAAAGTGCTGGGAAATGCAATTACAATAGTTAAGTGGTTGTTTTTGACGATCACGGTATGTTGGGTCAAAGGGCCTTTTTCTGTGCTGTACAACCTGATGACTCTACGACTCTGACCGTTTGTAATGATGTTTTCTTTAATATGTGGTGTGTAGATTAAAGGAATAATTAAAATAATTTTCCAAAACTTGAAAGCATCAAAAATGTTTTCTTAAATTTTGGTTGTGTATTTTCTTGATTTTATGAGACATTCAATTCCACTTTTAATGTCACATGCATTCATAATTCAGAGCAAGTGTGTTTAGAAATTGGTTTGTGTCCAAATTTAGACTTGATTCTCAAGCAGCTGGCATTCAAGAAAACAAATGGGAAGACCAAACAAAATTGGTCAACTGTTTTAATTTTCTGAGTACCAGTCCCAGGAAGACCAAAATTGGTCATCACTGACAACCTCTGAGTTGCAGAATGTGGGAGTAGGGTAACTCACAGCAACTAGTAGGTCAAAAAACTTAGTGATCAATCTCGAAAATAAGGCAAATGATATCTTTAATGATTACATTTAGAAGGACAGTCTGGTTTCGCTGCCAAACGTTGAGAATACATACAAACAACAAAGTGCAGTAATTCACAAATGAATTCTGTCAAGAAGCTCTAAAGAACTTAGTGTCCCTATTTGAAAAACGACCTAAGGCCTGTTTCAAATGCAATGCTTGAGCATCGAAAACTTCTTCAAAATGGTACCTACATTTATTCTAGCATGAAATGTGCATACAAATATTTTCTCTACGTAGAAATCTATTGTATTTGTAAATTTTAAGGAAAACAGGCATGGCATAGTTTAATCTCTAGGCTCAGTAATGACATGATTATGATTAGCATGAGCACTGAAGCACACTAATATTCTCCATTACTCTGAGTTAGTTGTCCAAAATCAATGACAATTATTTTTAAATTCTCTCAAGAGAGTTTTACTATATCTTACAAAGTAATTCCACTCATACTAAACTAATTTCCCAGGTTATTGTAGAATTAGTTGTATTTTATTTAACTCTGCAGCTGGAAATGTCATTCCTTTCCAAATATAAGTTTTGTCTTTTTCGAACAATAAAGTTTGCTCCTACAATTCCTGTGAAACAGAAGTAAATTGCCTACCACTACCAGAAAAAGATAAATGCAATGATGTATAATTGTACAACCATTTGATTAGTGTGTCACATTGAAGTGGTAAACATGAATTTTACTCCTGCCAAGCAAATCTTGATGGAAATCTTTTTTGCTGTCCTTGAGGAGGAAGAGATTCTGCAATAAATGAGAACACTGCCTACTCCCGAGAGTGACCAGGGTTTATTTCTAACCCAATAAGTTAGCACGAATGCTTCTGCTCTCAATTTATTCTACAGACACAATGTGAAATTGTTTTGGACAGCTTCAGACCAGATATAATGAGCACAAATGTGCTGTTAATCTGGACAAATTGTCTGAGCGTGAGATGGAAAGATTTAATAAGTATAAAAAATGCATCTGAATATGGATTTTCTAAAATGATTTACCAGACAATAGTAATATAACAACAAAACATTAAAACATTTCAAACATGAAAGAGAAAAGCTAAATACTATATTTTTAATATGCCAATATATCAGAGATTCAGGACATGTATCGAAGTGCATCTTGATACCACGCCTGTTAAATAATATTTTAATTGTTCTGCAAAAATTTCTTTCATGTGTAGGTGTCACTAAATTACGCAGCTTGTATTAGCCAAAACATTAATTATTAAGTACATATTTTAATAACATTGTGAGTGACTAATTTCACACTAGCAATACTTATAAAGCACGCATTTGCATATTCAGGCAGAGGATAGAAACCACCTTTACTTTTTGACTGTGTAATTCCTAATTAACATTAATTTGTTCAGCATTAATCAGCTCCTGTGGGGAAAAGAATATATCACAAAGAATGTCAACAATTCATTAATAATTGACACTAAATTGGCAGTCCATCTGAGAGACTGTTCAACGAGCAATGGTGGGAGAAATTGAAAGTCACCCAAGTGCTGTAAAAGGGGCGTCTTGTGCAAGTCAGTGGCTCAGGGCTGAGCGCCGGATAGCGTTGATGAAGATTTATCCTGCTGCCAGCCGAATAAAGAGGATATTTTAATTCTGCCATTGATTATTAAGAAGAACAATAATGCCCAGTTCTGCAACATTGATGTCTGCCAAGTTATTTTAAAGAAAAATGTACATATATCCACAAAATCATGGGGTTTTTTTTGCAATTTTCGCCATTGAGCATGAAATCTTCTCAAAATTAATCAATAACAGTCCTTTTTATACCCTAAAAAAGTTGTTTTTCGTAAATTTCACAGAAAGGAGTTAACCTTTATGAGTACCTTTCACAGACTGAGTCTGCTCCAAAGATTCTCACAGCTATCACATAGGGAGGAGGCAACAGTGTTACGGTAGTGTCACTGGACCAGTAATCCAGAACCCCAGGCTAATGCTCTGGGAAAATGGGTTTGATTCCAAGACAGCAAATGGTGAAATTTTAATTTAATAAAATCTGGACTTAAATCACAGCCTGTTGGTAACCTTATGACAGCTGTCTCTTGTCACACTAATGTTGTTTAGAGAAGGAAATGTCTTGTCCTTACCTGGTTTGGTTAACATGTGACTTCAAACCCAGCAAAGTAGTTGACTCTTATTTGGCCTCTGAAATGGCCAAGAGAGCCATTCACTTGTATCAAACTAGTACAAAGTCCTACTTACAAACATCTGGGGACATGTGCCAAAATTGGACAAACTGTTTCAGGCCAGTCAAGCAACAGCCAAGCATAATCATATGCACAGAATCATACCTTCTTGATATTGTACTCTCCACATGCCTGGATAGATGCCACTCTAACAGCCCTCAAGAAGCATGACATGATCCAGAACATAGCAGTCCCCTTGATTAGCATCAAATCTACCACCTACAACATTCATTCCCTCTAGCATTGATGCGCAATGTGTTTTTTTGCACTGCTGTAACTCATCAATATTCTCTTGCACCATCTACCAAACCTGTGACCTCTAAGAATGACAAGGACAGCAGATGCATAGGAACACCAGCACGTGCAAGTTCCCCTCGATTCACACACCATGTCAACTTGGAATTATATTGCCATGCCTTCACTATCACTAGGTCAAAACATTGGAACTTCCTTCATCACAACACTGTGGGTTTTCCTTCACCCCAACAACTGCAGCAGTTCAAGTCTGCAGTTAACTCCTGCCTTTATCGAGGCAATTAGAGATAGACATTCCTGTATTTTTCAAGGCAGTAAGAGATAGACAACAAATACTGGCCAATCAGTTATGCACACACTCTTGAACAAATGAAAACAGTACAGAGTATTTTGAAACAGAGATCAGTACTAACCCAGAGCCAAGGAGAGATATTTGGCATGATGTGTTGTTAATTGAATTTGGTAAACTCAATCGTGAGTTTCTCTCAGGCCCTGTTGATTTAATGGCAGATTCTGATTGCCAATTTCATCTACGTTTTCTCGCTGCAGCCAACTGAATTGAGAGACATGGTAGAAAGATTTTTTGCAAGAAGCCTCAGACAGGGAGTGAAGACCAGGATGGGAGACAGGAATCAGGGAGCATTGAGGAAAGAATACTGAGCTGGAAGATATCAGGAAGGTGGAAAATGATCAGGGTTTGCGAGCAACATTGGAGAGGCCAGATGTGGGTGATTAGAGACTGAAAACAATGCCAGGGAAGCTGATGCTGAAGCTGAAGATGTGGTGGGGAAAGATATTGGAATCTGAAGACAAGATCAGAGCCAGAGGCAACATTGTGGATACGGGAGTAAATGTCAGTCGGATTCTGGAATCTACAAGGAGGCTCAGAGTCAGAGTCAGAGCCAGAGCAGAGCAGAGGTTGAAAGGAGTGAGATCACAGAGGAGATTGTAAGGTTGGGGAGAACAACTATAGTGTGTGGAGGGAGTTGATGACTTGAATCTATTCGAGGGCACCCAAGTGGAGTGATGTGAGGTGAGCTGGATTCACTTGATAAGTGGAAAGACTTCCTGGATCCAGCAGTCTTCACCTCCCTTCAGCCACGGTATTTTCCAAAGCCTGGAAGCATGGCTCACCGGTGTGAAATTCAAAATGATTGATAGTTATGAGGCATGCAGTTTCACTTAGTGTTTAAATTGCCATTCTACCATCTGCAAGAAGAGTGGTTTTCCACCATTTTCCTGATTTGCCTGTCCTGACATTGGGGTTATACACTTCCTGGTAGCTTATCTGAAGGTGCTGGGACAAATAAGATCAAACAGATTGCCTTTGTGTATCTATTTAATCATGTCTGACCTTTTGAAGTTTCGTGGGGGCCACAGTGGATGGTCCATCTATTGAGGTTGTTACATGGCCATTTATGACAACGTAACAGTCTTATCCCACCTCTGTCACTATACTCTCTTTGATGGGATAATACGTACACCCTGTGGGAAGCCTCACACCTGTAGCTGCAGGTATTTATGCCAGGCAAGGTATTGGAGTAACCTACTGTGAGGGTCCCTCAACCCGTTGGAGTCAATTCCCAAGATTATCCCCCCCTTCCCCTCCGCACTTTACCTTTACACCTCTGCACCCTCATCAATCCCTACCATTTAGGTTCTTGAACCCAGCCTCCACATTCTGCATTTACCCTCCTCAGCATGACCCCAAACCACAGACATACCTGTCAGTCTGGGACCCTCTGTATTTGGGACTGCTTGTTTTTCCACCACTGGTTTCCATTAGCAAATGCAAGTTCTACCAGCCTCTCATCCAGTCTGATTGGAAGTTTTATATTAATATGGCTAATGCGGCCCTCAGTTTTAATTTGCTGCAAGATAGCCTTTGTGATAATGGACTGGCAGCCACCTAGCCTCAGACATTACCAGCTTGGGGTTGAGATTCAGATTATTAACATATCTCCATGACACCCGGCCCAAACTGACACGTTCGTGAGGGTTAGAGATAGTAGGAACTGCAGATGCTGGCGAATCTGAGATAACAAGGTGTCGAGCTGGATGAGCACAGCAGGCCAAGCAGCATCAGAGGAGCAGGAAAGCTGATGTTTCAGGCCTAGACCCTTCTTCAGAAAAAAATTTTTCTGAAGAAGCGTCTAGGCCCGAAGTGTCAGCTTTCCTGCTCCTCTGATGCTGCTTGGCCTGCTGTGTTCATCCAGCTCTACACATTCTTGAAGGTTAATTCACTGTTTGGTTGAAATGTAGTACTCAATTTGCATGCTGCAATTTCCCAGAAAGAGCAATGAGATAAATAAACGGATTGTTTCTTCTGGTTATGTTAGTTAAGAGATAAATTTTGACCCAGACATAAGGAGAACCATCCAGCAATTATCTGAATCATGCCTTGGGTTGTTTTGTGTACCTGAGAAGAGCTTGGTTTAAATTTGGATCAAAAACTTGACAACTTTGAACAATGCAGCACACCCTCAGTGCTTCTTGTGAGATGTCAGACTAGGCTATGTGCTCCAGTTTATGGATTGGGGTTGAACTGATTAACTTATGAGTCAAAAGTAAATGTTATTTCTGAGCAATTGCCAAAATGAATTATGATTAATGTAGTTTATAATTGTATGAAAGTTAACAGATGACATAAATGTGAATTTTGTGAACAGCTGCAGGGGTGGAGGAAGCCAATTAAATTAGGAACATTAACTTTGGTGTTAATGTGTTATGACACAGGTATCTCTTTGGTCATCCTCTCATTACAAGACCCTCTACTGAAGCAGGTTTTAGCCTACAATGCAGTATAATAATACTTCCTTTCTGAAGTGAATGTTGAAAAATTTGCAAGCAAATGAAGATATGCCAGGACTGTATAAGTTTGATGTTTCCACTGAGAATAACTCAGTGTTGCTTTTTTTTTTCTTATGAATAGCAATAGCATTAATTTTTCTTTGCTTTGAGCTGTAAAAGAATCTCTTTTACAGCTCAAAAGAATCTCTTTTGAGAGAGTTGTCAGCAGGCCTCAAGAAACCATAGGATCATGTTGCAAATATTTATAACATCAAGATTTAAATCGCATATTTCTTACCATCGTGGTTATGTTAATAGCAACAATAAGTTAGTCCCGACCAAAACAGAAACAAAAATTAATATTTTTTGTCTCTGCCTAACTTTCACAAATATCAATAACTCAGCAGTGAGGTAAACTCGTGCCATTCTGTAAAGCATTCAGAAAACCAGGGACATTTTTCATTGCAAACAGAGTTGAACATGTACGATTATAATTAGATTAGAAGTGAAGCAATCGGTGATATGTCCATTTTGATTCATTAATCTCAGGTCGTTGGTACGTTTTGAAAAACACATACCTGACTATAAACTTAAAAAGGCTAGACTGAATTAGCAAGTGAAGAAGGAAAGCAGGGGTGGGTTGGGGAATGATTTATTCTCTCAATTTTTGTGAAATTGCTACTTCACATAACAGTGAACATGATTAGAAAATGCAACAGGCCTCCTAATAATGCCAGCACACAGCAGAAATAAAAGAAATAGAGGTATTATTGAATACTGAGTGGATGCTAGGAGCAGCCACTGAGCTGTGAAATGTCTGCCAGGTCAGTTAGAATTAAAAATGCTCTGCCATACCTAATAAAGAAAGCTTTCTTTTGGCTGGCATTTGCTGGTTCTACCAGCACCACTAACAAGTACAAAAATCTTATAAAGCCAGTCTTGCAATATAACAATAAGATTTACATATTGCATCCTGCTCTTGAAACCTTTTTTTTGTATTACAACAATCCATCATAACCAAAGGGGCTTAAACAATAATAAATGTAAGGCTTGAGAGAAGTGACACACGGATGAGAAATAGTAAGGCACATTAACACAGGAGCAGCAGAAGTAATACTTTAGTTAGCCTAAGAGTCTTAAGCTATGATGAGGAAATTTCAGGAAGGCCGCTCACTGCAGTTGGTGCAGATTACAGCTCCTTATTGAGCAGCTGGTAAAAATAGGTTAAAATGGAAGAATCAGGCTAGTCCTGTTTAATAAGGAGGGACCCTGCTCCTCAATTTTATCCAGTGAATTTGAATTAATTTGCTGGCTGACCGATAGCATTTTGCTCCTGTGGAAATAATTCTTATGTGAATGTTTGGGTATAGGGTTGGGTATGATCCTGTGATGCCTTTAAACGTTACATGTAACATTACATATCCACTCAGTTCAAATGTCTGGAAGATTTTTGCAAATTTCTCTTGGTAATTCAGTACCCAGAAGTGAGGTTGGCATCAAGTTAGAAGACCAAGGAAAACAGGATAAATTAGGAACCACAAGCCTAAAATGTTACTCTGAGTTTAGCTGTAAATTTTTAAGGTAAATAATGTTCTTAGGTATTGTAGGAGTACAGGAGTTGGACATTCAGTCCATTCAGCCTGTTCCGCTATTCAATTAGATGATGGCTGATCACAAATCTTAACACCATTTTGCTGCACTTAGCCCACTATCCCTTGAAGTCAGCAATGCTTTGAACATGTTTCATGATTTAACTTTTGCTTCTTGCAGTGAGTGGATGCAAATGTGATCATTCTTTTTTCTGTATCTGTTCAAGGGCTATTCTTTGTGGAGTTAGTTGAGCTTTGAATAGCTTATTCAGTCATGAGGGTGATGCATGGGGAAAGCACCATTTTCTGAACCCATTCGTTTTCACATTCAACATATTCCACTGATCTTTCTCTCCTGTGACTTTGTTGGAAAGGAAAGCAGGCTGGGGTGTGCAAAGCTTCACCCAATGTTATCAACCATCTAACATGGCATTGAAAGTTGGAACGACTCAAAACTGACAACTTTGGACAACTTGCTACATGACAGAGGGAAATGGTGGAGAACAAATTGGCCCTAAATTATCCAGGCCTTATGTTGAATGAAATCCAGGTTTGTTCCACCAGATTAGACGATTTAACATGATAATGCTCATGAGTTTGCACATTGCAAGTTCCAACTGTTTGTAGCTTATGTAAAACTCCATCAATACATTGGGATATATTATACAGGCTGCCTCTTGTTTCAGTCAGGTGTGTAATGTGCGCATTTGTAGACACACCTGAACATTGCAGCAGGCGGACCCTAGCATTTATGACTAGATTAAGTTTACCTTCCTCTAACCCTCCAACTGTTCGTTTTCAGAAGCAAACCTTTTGGGTCAGAAACTGACAGGTAATAGATAGCAAATTTTCTTCAGAGTAGCAGTTGCTGAAAAGATTATTCCAAAGTTATATTTTATTGTTAAATTCTCATTTGATTTACTCAGTCGATTCAGAACAGACAATTTGCTTTTTGCATTGCAGGTTTTGCATATTCAACTTTAATCTTATGTTTCAATGCTGTTTAAAGGCTTTGTGCAATAACCAATGTATGTTTATTTGACCTTGCTACTCAGTTACACCGAAATTGAAATTAAAGTCATTACAACATTTTCCCAGAGCATGGACTAATGCTCGTGTCAACAATTACCTTCTATTGTTCACTCAATTCAGAAACTTGGTCTAATGCGTCCAAAGTCATTGTTGCCTTGTTATACAAAATTGGGCAAACTAGGTGTGTAGTTGCCACTGCCTGGGAAACAGCACCAAAAATGAATTATGGCTTTTAGAAAAGGAGAAGAGAGTGTTGTGAAATTTCAAAGAATAAAGAGAACACACTGCTTTGCTGATTGCAAAGAAAAGGAAATGTTAATCCTTTTGAACAATTAAATTTCAACCATTACAAAGCACGCGAAAAGAGCTGAAATATTTCTGTTAAAGCTAAGAAAACACAGCAGGAAATAATTCATGCCTCTGTTGACTTGGTTTTATTAAGAGGGGGTGTACTGTCTGGTGCTGTACTTTAGGGAATTATATCCTTTAGGTAATAGTTCAAGCAACCTTGCCAGTTACCACAGCAACTGGATGCTCAGATTTTCTTGTAAGGTTTCATGAAGTATACCAACGAGACTGAGAGTTTACCATCTTCCATATTAATATGAGCGCTTCTGTGATACATTTTTATTTTGTCATGTCGATAAAATTCAAACACGAGATATTAAAGAATACTTTTTGTTTCCCGGAATTTTTATTACTTTTATACAGTCATAACCTTAAAAGTCATAATGTGGAGGTGTCGGTTTTGGACTCGGGTGGACAAGGTCAAAAGTCACAAGACATTGGGTTATGGTCCAACAGGTTTATTTGAAACCACAAGCTTTCTGCGCACCTTCAGGTGACATGGACTTCACCTAATGAAGGGGCAGCACTCCGAAAACTTGTGATTTTAAATAAACCTATTGGACTATGACATGGTGTCGTGTGACTTTTGACCTTAGTAATCATAGTTGAGAAAAATGATGTGAATCCAAATACTTTTATTTGTTTGCAATCATCAATGACTTTTCAAATGTATAAACTTTCTAGGTCCAATGGGTTGAAATTGATCTTATAATAGCAATGAGTGCATTTATGATTTGTGCAAAATGTTCATTTAAACTCGCTAAAACTATTTAATTTGATGCTTCAATAACTTGCATTAGACCATAGACATAGAAGCAGCAGAAGGCCATTCAACCTAGTCAATCTGCTCCGTTATTCTGTAAGATTATGGATGAACTCATAATTCTTAACTTCACTTTCCTGCCTTTTCCCGAAAACCCTCAATACCCAAATGTATTAAAAATCTGTCTATTTTGGCCTTGAATATACTGTAATTTTTAATTTCAAAAGTATACTTTATTCATAAAAAGTATCTTTTTTATAACACACACACATAGTCACAAATGCAATTTGGTTCTGTACAGTAGCATATGAAGAAAACCCACAAACATTAGAGTTTGACTCTTCCCAACAAACAAACCAAAAGCATCTCTTACTTGTGTAAGATTATATTTACATGCAAATGAGGTATTAGGAAGGTCCAATAACTGAATAGACCCCCAATTTAACTTCAGTGGAAAGACTTCAAAAGGTGATCTTTCCCAGTGCACCTTGGTGGCAGCTGCCCCAAGATTTAATGCATCCCTCAGCACGTAGTCCTGGACCATGGAGAGTGCTACTCTGCAATATTTAGTCAGGGTCAACTTATTGTTCTGGAAAAAAATGTATTTAATGGCCTATCCTCAACAGAGGAATGCCATGGATTCACAATGTTTTGGGAGAAGAAATTCATCCTCATCTCTGTGTGATCCCTTATTCTGAAATTGTGCTCCTTGGTCCTTGGCTCTCTCATAAGGGGAAACAAACTTTCCGCATCTACCCTGTCAAGACCTGTAAGAACCTTGTATGTTTCAAGAAGGTTGATTCGCATTCTTCTGCATTTTAATGAGTAGGTGTCCAATCTACTCTCCCCCTCCTTTTAAGATAGTCCGTCCATACCTGATGGAACTCTAGTGAACCTTTTCTGCACTGCCTCCAATGTTAGCATATCTTTCCTTCGATAAGAAGCCTTAAACCTGGCCAAGTTATTAGCACTCTTATTTTCATTTTGAAAGTTTATAGGTCAAATGCTATTGAAGAACTTGAGCACAAAAATCCATGCTAAAGCTTCAGTGCATTATTGAGCAAATGCTGAATTTTCAACAGAGTTGTCTTCCAGTTGGACTGTTAAATCAAGGCTCTGCTTGCCCTGTTAAATCATTTTACCTGACGAAGGACAGGCAGTCTGAAAGCTTGTGATTTCAAGTAAACCTGTTGAACTGTAACATGTCATGTGACATCTGATCTTGTCAAATTCATGTAAAAGCAGAATCAGAGAATAATTCCTGCCCAATGCAAATCCTTAACTGAATATTGCCAAAACAGATTATCAGGTTTCTTTGACATTACTCTTTGTGTCGGTTTACTGTGGATAAAATGGCTGCTAGGTTTCCTAAATTACAACAAAGGCTAAATTTCAGAAGTAATTAATTAGCTGTAAAATGTTGTAAACTGTAAACTGTAGGATGTTTTAATATCACAAAAGATGCTAAATTAAAGTGAGCTTTTCTTTCTTATCAAATACACAAAAGGCTTCAAAATTCAATTTTACCAACTGGCCAGTTAAGAAGTTGAAATAAAAACAGAAATTGCTGGCAAAACTCAGCAGGTTTGGCAACATCCATGGAAAGAAAACAAAGTTAATATCTTGAGTCTGGTGTCTCTTTATCACTTCTTTTCCAGCAATTTATGTTTTTGTTTCAGATCTCCAACATTTGCAGTTCTTTCTTTTATTTCAGTAAGTAAGTTTTTTTAATTTGGAAAGATGGATAAAAGTACCTTACTTTTTAATTCCTTTCATTTTGTTATTTCTCCATTTCTAGTCCTTCACCATGTAATTTTCTTTTGTAAAGATAAAGGATTGTATTTTTCTTCCTATCAAAGTCATCGTACATTGCTTATCTAAAATACAAACACTTACATTGTTTTTATTTGGATATCTTATAAAATGTGATTCATTATTTGTAGGCAATATCATGTTTTTGACATAGCACAATGGAAGACCATTAGTGCCAGAGAGCCTGTTTTTCCATTTTGATGGATCACAGCTGTTCTATGCCTTAACTTTACAGCCTGGAAATTCATGTTTGACCATTTTTGAGACAGACAGGGTGAGGGTACACTGGCCCATGCTGTGCAACTGTTGACGTCTGGGACATCTCATTGCATCGTAGTCATCACAGCATGAAAAAGTCAGCTGGGATGAAAGACTGTGAAGTTAAGCCACTGTTAACTTGGCAGCAGCTCCCAGAGCGGTGCTGCCAACTGGTAAAGAATCATACAGCACAGAGAGGCCCTTCAGCTTTTTGAGTCTGTACTCAGCTATCTACACTAATTTCGCTTCTAGCACTTGTGTCATCACCTTGAATGTTCTTACACCGGGGTTAGGTGAACAAAGATCAGGGATTGTGTGACGAGAGAGAAGTATGAGGAAGTGGAGTTAGAAGGACAGAAGCTGTGGAGATTGGGGAGAAGGACTAGAGCGGAATGATAGTTAGGATTTACATGTGGTTGGAAGTGATGACTCTGGCGGGCTTTCTTTAAACACAGTATTGTTTGGAGCACTGATGCTCCTCTGGGCTTCACATTGAGTCAAGTGAATTCAAAAGCTTAACTTGGAGGCTACAAACTAATTGCAGATGAAATCAGTTGGCACAAACAAATAATCTGTTGCATCTATTAGTCCTGCAGGACTATTTTTCCTTCACTGCTATGTCAAGCAGTTCACTTCCAGCCAAATATATGAGGGACAGTTAATGCAGAAATCAAGCATTGTTTGATCAAGTTACCTATCTTTATCCTGTGATTTGACATCCTTATCCATCTATGTGAAAAATAGACAGTCTCCATTGAGAGAGAGAGAATTTGATAAAAATATCAACAAATCTCTTCTAAATATATACATTTTTAATAGATATTTTGGCATGTATTACAGACAGAGTTTTTAACCAAGTTTTATCATCAGATTTCAAATCTCATCTGTTTCATTTTAGCTCTTATTAATTCCACATATTGGATCACTTTATCTACAGAATTTACTTCCTCTAGCTAAAATTTGTTTAAATGGTTTTTGCCACAAGGGATTAGTTAATTTAATGAGTTAAAGGACAATCTAAATAATCAAGAATTGAAATATTACAATATAAATGTGCATGCTCAGTTAATGTGATTTAATGATTTTTCATTCAATTCTCAACACTTGTCACTGATAAAAGCTAACTTTTGTGTGTCACAAATTAGCAGCAGATGGTCACAGTGATGGATTAAAAAATAAATTAGCTCCAGTAAAGTTTAATATAATTACAATAAGATAGCCATTGATGACAGAAACACCAAGGAAGGAGCAGCAAACTGAGAAAGATTCTATTAATGAAATCTTATTATATCTTCCATTTTTCATTTTTGTTCCACTATAAGCAAATGTTTACTTTATAGAATCAAAAACATCATAACTTGTTGTTGAGGATTATGTGACTCTGAATAAATAAACACTGAACTGGTGGTCATTAAAAATACTTAAACAATGTATGTTTTTCTTTCCAGCCAAACAGACTACAAAGTTTACATGTTTGATTTGTGCTCTGTGCTAGATGGTTCAATTCATAAGTACAAATTAGCAGTGGGGGTAGGTCATTCAGCTCATCAGACCTGCCCCAGCATCTGTTAAGATAGTGACTGACCTGATTGTGACCTCAACTCCATTTTTCTGTCTGCCCTGTATAATCTTAGAATCTCTATTAACAAGGGAGTTGATTTAACTTGACCTTAAAAGTATTCAGTGATCTAGCCTGTACTGCTTGCAAAGAGAATTCTAACTAATAATGACCCTTGGAAGGATAAGAAAATATCTACTTATCTCTGTCTTCAGTGGAAGACCCCCTCTTTTTGAAAGCTATCCCTATAGTTCTAACCTCTACAAGATGGGGAAATAATCTATTAACATCTATCCTGTCAAATTCCAAATGATCACATGCATCATTAAAATCCCCTGTATTCTTCTACACAGCTACACTTCAATGGATTCAGGCCCAACCTGTTCAACCTCTGCTTCTATCATAACCTGTTAATCCCAGGAATCAGTTTAATGAGCCTTCTCTGTAAGCATATACAGACATAGGAACAGAAACCCATCAAATCTGCTTTGCCATTAAATGAGACCACAGCTGATCTGATATACCTAAAGTCCAGTTTCCTGCCTTTTCCCCACAACCCTTGATTCCTTTACTGATTAAAAATCTATCTTAGCCTTGAAAAAACTTAATGACTCAAACTCAACAGCACTTTGCAGTCAAGAATTCTACAGACTTACAACCTTCTGAGAGAAGAAAATCTTCCTCATCTCTGCAGTTATATCCTTTAGTAAGAAAAGCAAAACCATACAGAATACTGCAGATGTGATCTCACTTATGCCTCATTCAACTGTACCAAAAAATTCCCTCCAATTATACTTGATCTTCCTTACAAATAACAACAACTTTCCATTTACTTTCCTGATAATTTGCTGTACCTACATGCTAACTTCTTATTAGGACACTCAGATCTTTCTGTAATATACAGTTCTGCAATATTGTCCCTTCTATTCTTCCCACTAAAGTAAAAAAGTTCACGTTTTTCACATGATACTCCATCAGCCAAATTTCTACCCATTCACTTTATTTATATGCCTTTTCAGACATCTTATGTCCTCTTCCCAGCTACTTTCAGACCTATTTTTGTGTCATCGCCAAATCTCATTTCTGATCATATCTATACAGTATTTGCAATGCCTACACAGGGATCACAGCAAGGACTTGGATGAATGGACATGTTCAGTGTTGATTATGGAGACACCTTGGAGAAAAGACCTGAGAAGTGAAACAATTAAATTGCACGGCACCTTTTATGTTTGCAGCATATCCCAAAACATGTTATAACCAATGAAGTAAATTTTGTGGTAATGTAGGAATGTTTGCAGCCAATTTACAAAATTCCACAGACAGTGATGCAATAATGACCAGATAATATGTTTTATTGTTGTTGCCTGAGGAATAACTGTTCAGCAGGAACTATTTGCAATAATGTAATGGAATCTTTTACATCCACATTCATAGTGGCTTCTGATAGGATCAGTCTAACACCTTGTCTGAAACTTCTGGCAGTTCAGCATCTACCTTAGACAGCGTGGATGTGTAAGCCACATTGTCTGAAGATTCTTGTGTTGGAATAGGGAGACTCAATCTGCTGAGTCAGAGATAAGAGCACCATCCATGAAAACTCAGTTGAAACAAAAGCATTTTCTATGCACTAAGATTCTCTTGATTGTGCACCATAGATTTGATTGATGTCCAACAGAAATCCCTGATGGATGACATTGACAAGCTTTCCGTGGTTTATCTGGGTTTTCTGCAAATCCTCCATAAACTTTCAGCAGATGACCGTGAGAGCACTCAAAGCTCAATCCCTGATTATTCAGACATACAGAACACACAGGTGAGATGCAGGTGCCTGTTAATTCCCATGGTCTATACATTATCATCATTGACGAAACTGAGACAGATCAAAGAATAGAAAAGCATCACAGGAAAAGCTATAGGAAAGAGGAAAATATGTGGCAATGTTATTTCTTTACACCACCATTTATACCTAAACAAAAACCATATTTCACAGAAAATCGAAACACTGACTGTTCTTTGATTATCCACTCTTTCTCATTTTTGGGCAGATCTTAGTTTAGAGAGCCAGAACTCCTATTGTGAGCAAGAAGGGTCTAATAAGTAATTAATATTCTGTGAAGATCTTAACATTGTTCTAACCTGTTCCACTCACTTCCACTTACTATAGGTAATAGACTTTGGGAGATAATTGTTTTGAGTGTTCAATAAAAGCTTCATTCAATGCTGTGAGGTTTGGCACTACTATTTTTAATGGTGTTACCTAATGAGACTCTTTGCAATCAGCATTCAACCAGCCTGCTGCTTTGGGTGTGACTACTGTTTTCTCAGCAACAATAATCTGTTCCTTCTCCAAGCTGCCTTTGCAGAACCATCAATCAAATCGCAACAATTTCCCCTTCCAGATCAGCAAAATGCCTGTCAGAATGTGCTTCATACTGATCCCTTATCAGATGCGTTAAAATAAGATCTGACTACAAAAGAGACGAACTGCCATCAGATCAGACAGTTACACCTTACATCCAGTAAACACTTCATATAAAGTTCAACCACATATTGTTTCTCAGGAATAAAGCATGGTCCACCACATCAGTAGAGAAGTTTTTTTTTAAATCAAACTGTCCCTAGATATTATGATACACCTCCATGACAAATGGGACTTGAACCTGGATGTTCCAACACAGAGGGAGGGATGTTACCATCGCACCACAACACCCCTCATTTAAAGATGAATCACATTCTTTGAATGTACCGTTCGCAAATATATAGTTTCCATGGAGAGTTCCTCATTAACAATATGTGGTTATTTCATACAAACTATTGAGCCAGTTCTAGTTTGCTCCAGTGTAATATGTGTTAATGTATATCTATTACAGGATAATGAGCCAAGAGTAAAACCTTCCAAAAAAAAATAATTTTACCAGCTCTGTATATAATCTGTCCAGAACCTTTACTAAGCAGTGAAAATGCTTGTTTGTCATTTTGCAGATTCAGCATTTTAAGTAAGAATATCGCTTTAAAGGAACCTCTGGTGCTTGCAACACAGTCATTGCTCTCAACTATTCTGTTTAGAAGCATGAACTGTGAAAGATAATCAGGCTAATGCAGCAATTGGGTAGGCACAGAGAAAAACATTGCTGAAATGCAAAAATATTCTTTTAGTTTAGCATAAAATTGTACTGATGAAGGTAATCAGTGACTGCTTTTCATTTGTTCCGCCAGCAGACTAATTTATGATGATGAATGGAAATACCTGAAATTAACCACCAGTGAAGAACTATACATGGATAAAAATGCAATTTTGAATTACTTTGGGTTGACTAAATAATACACAAGGATATTGGGCTACAGATAAACTCATAAACTGCATTTTATGGGTTTGGAAATGTTAGTTATTTGATATTTTTTGACATCATAAAACTTTTCAGCATAAAAAGATCATCAAGTTGCAGAGAACTGTAAGTTTTATTCAGTATTCCTTTGGGCCTTTTAAGCTTCTCCACTGAGCAATGCAGTATGAACTGGGTTTTGCACCAATCTTTTCTAAGCCAACTGCGCTCATCCAAATTGACAGTGAGAAATGCATACAGTGAGCCTTAGTAGAAAATAGTCTGTTGTTTAAATCTCTGACCAATATTCAATGATCTTTATGGATACATAAATGTTTAGGTCAGAACACGATTTAACTCATTTTCAACAACGTACAGACTCTTGCTGTCAGATCTCAGATGGAAACATTGGAAACATACCGGAATGTCACTGTTTTTAAGAGAAGTTAACTGATACATGATTGCATGGGATAAAGTTTCTCCCATTTGAGAGGATACAGTTTAGGTAGCACTTACATTATGGTGGCCACTTGGGCTGGCTATTTCACGGACCTTGGCAAAATAGCAATGTACCTCGGCTTGAAAAGGAGTGATCACTGCACAGTATATGTGGAAATTAAGTTTCATCTGTACCTCCTGTCAGATGGCACAACATGATCACAAATTAAATGGGATACATTCAGAACAGATCTAAGAGTTCAAAACCAGGCATCCAAGAGGTTCTATGGATCGTGAGCAGCAGTGCAATCGTACTGTACTTCAATGAGTAACCTTTGTGAATTGGGGCTTGTCGTATCACTCAGTCTCTCACCACCATCATGTCAGGGAATCAACTGTGGCTCAATAAAGGGTGTAGAAGAGCAACAGAGGGTCAGCACCATGCAGTTAAAAATCAGGTGTTACCACAACAAATCTATAGCACAGAACTACATGCACACTCAATGGCATTTGCAGCATGCTATCGGTGGTGCTCAGTAATCCTACCTCTAATAGATCAGATCAAGAGTTGCCATATTTGTTCACAAATAGTCATGGATGATAAAACAACAAAAGAAAGGATGGAGTTCCATTTATATCCCCATCCAGAATGATTGGGAAGATAAGCATATAAGTGTAAAAGATACTGCTGAAGCACTTGCAACCATCTTGAACCAGTACTTTTGATTAGATGATCCACTGTTATCTTTTAAAGATGCTACTTTTACCAGAGCAAGTCAATAGTCAATTCCATTTATTTCACACAATATTAACAAAACAATTGAATGTACTGGAGATATCAAAGTGTAGGAGCCCAGACAACAACCTATTTACACGCTGAAGACTTGTTCTCCAAAACTGTCTCCCCAGTAGCCAAACTGTTGCATACAGCTGCAGCAATGGGAACTACTCAAGGGTATATCCAGTCCAAAAAAGCAGCAAAGGTTCAAACTATCTAATGAACAGTACTGCCACATGACACTTAGCAATAACCTGCACTCTGACAATAAAATATAGGAGCAGAAGCAGGCCAATCAGACCTTTGTGTCTGCTGCTCCACTCAGTGAGTTCATGATTGAACTGAAAATCCTCTACTCCACTTTCCTGCCTTTTCTCCATAATACTTTCTGACTAAGAATCTATCTCAGCCTTGAATATACTTAACAACACAGCCTCAACAACCCTCTATGATACAGAATGCTACAAATTTCCTTCTTATCTCTGTCTTAAAAAGGTGACTTCAGATTGTGAGATGATGCCCCCTGGTTCTGGACTTTCCCAACAACTTTTCCATATCTAACCAGTCAAGTATAGTAAGAATCTGGATGTTTTAATAAGATTACCTCTTAATCCTCTCAACTCCAATGACGAAAGCTCCAAATTATTCAACCTCTCCTTGTAAAACCATCCCTCCAAACCTGGAATCAGACTAGTGGCCTTCTCGAGACTGTCTCCAATATCAGTATATATTTCCCTAAACTGATCACAGTATTCTAGCTGTAATCTGACTAGTGCCTTGTATAGTTTTAACAAGACTTCACTATTTTTATATAACATAGCCTTTGAAATAAAGGACCACCTTCATTTGCCTTCCTTATTACCTGCTGAAATTGTACACTACCTTTTTTTGTGATTTAGTTATGAGGTCTCCTAAATTCATTTGCAATGTAGCTTTCTGCAATCGTCCTGTATTTAAATAATAGTCTGCTCCTTTATTCTTCCGGTCAAAGTTCATAACCTTAGGTTTTCAAACATTGTACTCCATCTGCAAAGTTGCATTTAACCTGTGAATATCTCTCTGCAGACTCTTTGTATCATCCTCATTTCTTCATACGTCCATACCTCTCCACTTATATTTGTGTCATCTGCAAACTTGGCTATAATACATTCACTTGCCTCATCCAAGTCATTTATATATTGTGAATAACTGTGGCCCAGGACTGGTCTTATGGCATTTCACTAGTTAGAGGTTGCCATAGAAAAAATATCCTAACTCTCTTCTGTCTGTCTTCTATTAATTAGCCAACTCCCTATCCATGCTATTATACTACCTGGAATACCAGTGATTCTTATCTTATTGAGTGTCCTATTTTGTGGCACCTTATCAAATTATTTCTGAAAATCCAAACATATTACATCCAGCACTTCCTCTTTATCTATTCTGCTTGTTGCCTCCTCAAAGAATGACACTTAGTTGGAGCACTGTCAAAATCATTGACTTGGTACCACACTACCACCTTAGTTCACTTTCAGTCTAAAGTCCTCAGATACTTTCACAGTCTAGGTTAACGGCAACATGTCCTCAGCACATTGTAACTCAACTGATAAAGGACAAGTAACATTGTACAGCACAAATGCCAGGCAATGACCATCCCCAAGAGAAAATTATCTTTCCTTGAAGTCTAAACTTGTGGAAACAGAAGCTTCGGTCCAGCCAGTCCGTGCCGACCATAATGCTAAACTAAACTAGTCTCACTCCTCTCACTTTAAAAATATCCCCCCAGTCTTGAAATTCCCCATCCTATGGAAAAGACACTTGCCATTCACCTTATCTATACCCCTCATTATTTTATTTTAAAATAATATTATTTTATAAACTACTACCAGTAACAAATGAATCACATTACTTTTGTTGATTCTACTATCATAAATATTTGGTGGTCATCATTGATCAGAAACTTTAGTGGACCTGCCATACATAAACTTTCGATTCAAGAAGAGGTCAGAATCTGGATTTTCCGTGGCAGCTATTCACCACCTAACTTCCCACACACTTTCCACCGTTTATCGTGAATAAACAGGAAGTGCGATGGAATACTTTGTACTCACCTGGATGAGTACAGCTCTAGTAACACACAAGAAAACATAAGATAACATTGAGGACAAAGCAGTGTCCATGGCTGATACCCCATCCATCACCCTGGACATTCACAAACTCCATGGATAGCATTCCCCAGCAGCAGGTGTCCACCAACTATAAGATGCTTTCCAGCAATTTGCCAGGGTATCTTCAGCTTCATGTGCCAAATCTACAACCTAGAAGGACAAAAACGACAGACGCATGTGAACACCACCCTTCCAAGTCACACAACGTGATGTGGAACAGTATCAGTGTCCCTTCTTTGCACAATAAGGCACTTCCTTCCTTATAGCACTGTTAATGTACCTAGACCAAATGCAGTAGTTCTAGAAAGAAGTTCATCATCGCCTTCTCAAGAGTAATTGTGGAAGGGCAATAATTGCTAACCACATCCCATAAATGAAATTAGACCAAGAATGCAGCACTCTGTTTCTTCCCCCATCTTCCTCTGACACTGTTGGTTCATTTTCACTGGGTGGGAGGCATTACTATCTCCCCAGCATTTTTAAACAGGAATGCAGTTAGATTAAATTGTTCAGAGAAAATGGATTTGGTGCAAAATCCTTTTGCAGCAGCAAGCAATAAAAAGCCACAGAAACGCTACTGCACTTAATTATTCCCAGAAGGATCAATGCTTGGTGTATGATATTGGCAATAAAACCTCTTGTGGACAGATATTGAAAACTTTGAATTTTAATGTTAAAAGTACTTCTGTCTCAGACTTCACAGAGTCCATTGCATGTGCTGAATGTACAATGCACTGTTTTTGTTACTAAGAGAGACAGAGAGTAAATACAAGTACAGTTATGAGTGGAATACCAGTTACCATAGATCTCTGGATATAAGTTGACATGTGAAACCTGGACAAATCCTTCCAAAAATTGGGGTCAACCTCTTTGTCAAGTATAATGTGAGCCATGGGTGTGGGTGGTTGTGACATTGCTGTTCAATCATAAATATTGTCTATTCCCATCTTCCTTGTATAAGCTGAATCCATTCTGTTTTTAACTCATCTGCTGCTGGAAGTCTCATCCATGCCTGTGTTACCTTTGGACATATATTCTCCTACATTCTCCCCATGTAAACAAGGCCATCAAAAACTTTGCTGCTTTGTTCTTACTCATGAGAAGTATACTTACCCATTGTTGACACATGGTCAAGCAATTTTAAAACCCTAATCCTTGTTTTCAAATGCCTCCAAAGGCTCACCCCTCCCGAACTCTGTAATCTCATTCAGATCTGAAATTTTTACTTCCATTCTATACCCCAGAAAAAGCTGTGTCAACAATTAATTTTCAGTCTGATCAATTTTCAGTGATATTGATGGAGGAAAGTGTCCTGGACAGAATGGAGAGAGCTCCCTCCTTTTGAATAATGTTATGAGATCTTTTATGTCTGAGCACGAGTCGTAGTTCAACACCTCATACCACACTACACTTCCCCAGCCTTGTTAGAAAGCGTCCCACTCAAAAGATACTATTGCCATCAATAGTGGGCTTGAGCTGACAATAAATATACCTCGATGTGAGAGCCCCATGTTAATGAGTTCGCAATTTAGTTCATTATCAGCTTTGAAATTATTTGTTACAAGGAAATATAATAACATTTTTTAATTCATTTAGGGGATGTTGACTTTGCTGACAAGACCAGCATTTATTGCCTACACAAAGGCACCCGCCAGCTTTGAACCAGGATCATAGGGCTCACAATGCTCACAAACCAGCATGCTCACCACTACACCAATGTCTGATGAAGGGTTTAGGCCTGAAACGTCAAGTTTCCTGCTCCTATGATGCTGCTTGACCTGCTGTGTTCATCCAGCCCCATGCTTGTTATCCAGCATTTATTGCCCATGCCGAAGTGTCTTTGAGAAGGAGGGGATGAGCTGCCTTGAACTGCTATGGTCCATTTGGTGTAGGTACATCCGCAGTGCTTTTAAGGAGGGACTTCCAGGATGATAATTAAATGACAGAAGGAAATGAAGGAACAAAATAGAGTTTCAAGTTGGAATAGTGTGTGACTTGGAGAGGAACATGCAGGTGGTGGTTTTTCTATGTACCTGCGATCCTTGTCCTTTGACATTGCAGTGATTGTGGTTTTGGCAGGTGCTGTCTAAGGAGCTATGGTGAATTTCTGCAATGCATCTTGTAGATAGTTCACACTCCTGCTACTATGGTTTGGTAGTGGAGGGAGTGAATGTTTATAAATGTGATGCCAATTATGCGGGTTACTTTTCCTTGATGATATGAAATTTTGGGTATTGTTGGATGTGTGCTTATCAAAGCAGGTCGGAGTATTTCATCAAACTCTGGACCTGCATCTTGTAGATGTTCTGTAGGCTTTTTTTTTAATCAAGATGTGAGTTACCCACCATATAATTCAAAGTTATTTATGTAGCTATTCAAGTTCTGGTCAATGATAACTTCCAAGATGTTGGGATTGGTGTTTCAGTGATGGTAAAACTATTGGATGACAAAGGGCAATGGTTAAATTATTTGTTGCAGATAGTCATTGCCTAGCACTTATGTGATGTGAACATCGATGGCTCCTTGTCAGCCCAAAATTGGATATTATTCAACAGCTCCTTCATTTGTATGTAAACTGCTTCAGTATCTGAGGAGTCGTGAATGGTGTTGAACATTGTGCGGTGTTCAGTAAATAGCTTCAGTTCTGATGCTATGAAGGAAGGAAGATCATTGACGAGGCAGCTGAAGATGACTGGGCCTAGAAAACAATCCTGCAGTGATAGCCTGAAGCTGAGACGGCTGACCCCCAACAACCACAATCATCTTCCCCTGTTCTAGGCATGACTCCAGCCAGTGAAGAGATTTCCCTCTGATACCCATTGCATCTAGTTTTGGTACGACTCCATAATACCACACTTGGTCAAATACAGCCTTGATGACGGGGTAGTCTTGACTTTGATAATTCTGTTAGATTCAAGATTGTTATGGAAAAGGACAAAGATGGGCCTGAAGTCAAAGTTCTAAACTGAGGAAAGCCAGTTTTAATAAGATCAGGTATGATCTGGCCATAGTGGACTGGGAACAGATACTTTTAGGTAAATCTGTGTCAGAGCAGTGGAATGCATTGGAGAAGGTAATAGGGAGAATTCTGAACCAACATGTTCCATTTAAGGAAAAAAGGGTGGGACCAATAAATCCACCAAATCCTGGATATCAAGGGATATACATGATTGGATAATTGATTTAGACTTGAATGTAGGAGGGTTGTTCATGAAGTTCACATATAATACAAAAATTGGTGGTGTGGTAAATCGTGAGGAGAATAGCCTCAAATTACAGGAAGGTATCGAGGGGCTGGTCTGATAGGTTGATCAATAGCAAATAGAATTTAATCTGGAGAAGTGTGAGGTTACCTAGGCAGGACAAACAAGGCAAAGAAATATATCGTGAATGGTAGGACCCTTGGAAACACCAAAGATCATAGTGACCTTGGCATACATGTCCACCAATATGTTAAGGTAGAGGGACAGGTAGATAAAGTGTCTATGGTATACTCACCTTTATTCACTGAGACATTGTGTTTACGAGCAGGAGGTTATACTGGAACTGTATAAAATGTTGGTTAGGTCACAGCTAGACTATCGTGTGCTGTTATGGAATCCACATTATGGGAGGGATGTGATTGCACTGGAGAGGGTGTAGAGCAGATTTACCAGGATATTGATTGCGCTGGAGAGTTTTTGTTATGAAGAGATTAGATGGACTGGGTTGCTTTCTGGGAATAGAGAAGTCTGAGGAGAGGCATGATTGAGATGTATAAAATTGTGAGGGGCATAGACAGGATAAACTGGAAGGAGCCTTTCCCCTTGTTGGCGGGATCAATGACTTGGGGATAGATTTAAGGTAGGGAACAGGAGGTTTACAGGGAATGTAAGGAAAACGCTTTTCACTCAGAGTGTGTTCGAAGTCTGGAATTAAATGTCTGAAAGGGCGGTACAGGAGGAAATCTTCAGAATATTTGAGAATTATTAGATATGCACTTGTGACGCCAAGGCATACAAGGCTAGGTCAAGTGCGGGGAAAGGAGATTAGAATAGTTAGGTGGCTGTTTTTACTGAGTGCAGTCTTGATGGCCCAAAAAGCCTTTTTCTGTTTGTGGACATCAATGACTCAATGACCACACTTGTGGAGTTCATCGTTTTTTCCGTATTTGAACCAAGCCTGTCATGAGGTTGGGAACGTACTAGCCCTGGTGGACCGCAAATTGAGCATCAGTGAACAGGTTATCTGTGACTCATTAAGTGAATACATTATCCTCCAAGTTTCCAAACTTTTTTCTTATCCCCTTCCGGACTTATTAGCTTTCCATGTACGTCTTTCAGTATACCTGTTCAGTACTTTAACCTCTCTGTGCCCAAACAACGTAAAAAATGTAGAAATTATAATAGACAACAATGGCTTAATAGATCTACCCATCAGTAATTGGCAGATGATATTTTTTGTTTAACAATGAACACCTAATGATTGAGCATAAGTTGTTTTCACACATTGGTTCCTCTCTTCTTTCACCATCTTCTACACAGCCAATTTCCATTCCATTACAAGTGTTCACAAAGCCAATCTTTTAGCCTAGGGGTTAGACCATCCCAGCTAATATTTTGCCAGTGTTCTCACATACCTTTGATATCAACTTTCAATTGTGAAAACCTATGGTCCATTTTTCTTTATGTTAAATGCAGATATTAAATTTTGTTTGAATCTGATCTTTAGGTTATTGTATTGGATTGTATATATGCAAAGATTTTTTTTATCATTGCAATACCACATTCTATTTTTGATCCATCAGATTAACATTTATTTAAATATAAATTGTTTATTTTATTAATGGAGTGTTAAATGACGTGTTGACTTTCTGATTCAGTGATATGACATGTTTTTGCAATTCTTGAAGCCTTAAAATTTCCTCCCTAAATCTCTTCTGATTACAAACCAACAGCATACCAACCACATGCCAGTCTCATTTACTCATCCCGACTTACTTAGAGTCATAGTCATAGAGTCAAACAGCATAGAAACATACCCCTCGGTCCAACTCATCCGCACCAACAAGCCATCCCGTTCTGACCTAATCCCATTTGCCGGTATTTGGCCCATATCCCTGTAAACTCTTCCTATTCATATACCTGTCCAAATGCCTTTTAAGTGTTCTAATTCTACCAGCCTCCACTACTTCCTCTGGTAGCTCATTCAATACGCACACACTCTCTGCATGAAAAGTTACCCATGATCCAAAAGAAACAAGGCTGCTGAAATTCTCTATTAGAATGGACAATGTGCTTATGCTTTCTTGGACAAGACCAACTCAAAATATGTAGTTCTCCCAGAATCCATGGTGCTTAATTGAGGTTAAAGACCTGTGGCAGTTGACCCAACTATATACCCTTACATGTCCTGCAAGTCTATCTGCAGCTAATGCCCCTAGGGAAGCAATGGCAGCTATCCCTTGTCTCATTTCTCCAGTCAAATGGTCAAGTAGTTATGATTGCTGATCTATTTCCTCCAGTTAGTTCAATATTTCAGGTGATCCTGCCAAACAATCTGGAAACTGGAGCCTATTGACTGACTTTGGAGTGATTTCTATTTTGAATTGAAGGCTATGTAGGTTGAACAGTTTCCTTTCTTTACGTTCATAAAATTATTTCAATGGCTGTGGGTAATTTTCTGGAGATGAGATAAGGTATTATAATGAGGACTATGGAGAAGAGGTTTGCTTTGATGTTATAGCTATGTTTGACCCCTGACTTCATTGAGATAGGGAGTGTGGCACTTCTACTTGCAAGAATTATTGCCTCCAACATATTATGGAGTAGAGGGATTCTGACAACAAATTTCTGAGTTTGACTAAATTTGTGAACATAATCCATAGCCCTTTACAGAGTCAAAGCAGAAGCATATTGTCCATCCCCATGGGGAATTTCAGCAGCGTGGTTTCTTTAGGGTAACTTTTCATGCAGAGGCTGAGTGTGTATGGAATGAACACCACAGAAAGTGGTAGAAGCTGGTACAATTACAACATTTAAAAGGCACCTGGATGGGTGCATGAGTAGGAAAGGTTTAGAGAGATATAGGCCAAATGCAGGAAAATGGAACTAGTTTAATATAGGAGATCTGGGTCAGCATGGACGAGTTGGACGAAGTATCTGTTTCTGTTCTATAAGCTGTATGACTATGACTCTAATAAATCTCCCTACCTGATTTTAACAGGATCTTGGAAAAAGAATGCATTTGAGTTCTGAAGTGGGCTGTCCACCCAGAAGGAAAGGTGACCCTGAGGTCTGATTTTAATGGCCAGATCTCATTGAAATGTTATTTGCTGACTGCTCAATGCAAAGAACTGATATATCAATAAACAGCAGCTGGCACTTTGAGTATTTTAATACTGCTGGTCAGAGGCCGATGCTTGGTCTCAGATTGATAGATTCAACACATAGACATGCCACTGGGTCATGCATGGGGATACTTCAGTGTAGGGGTGAGGTTTGGAATCATATAGCAAGGAAGATTCCTTGTCATGGTTGGGACAGCTCTACTTCTAATATTCGAGGAAGCAAAGGAAACTATCTGTGGACCTCTTATGTCTTTGTCCACTCTTTGCATTTGTCCAGGCTGGAATGTCCACTCCCTTGTTTAGGCCTCAGATAAATGGCAAATTGGGATTTAAGATACTATTAATGCCAATTTGTATGTTAAAGGAGATGTCTCTAGTTTTGGATGAGCGATTTTGCCATCTGTTGCTTAAAATTACAGCTGGCCAGATTGGAAAGGGATATAAATGAGTAAATTACCCGATTGCCAAATTTCTGCTGGGAGTGGGAAATTGTTTCATGTTGGATTATTTAATATTTTTCTAAACAAATTGGTGAATAAACCAATGAAAGTGGAATTTCTACACCAGACTCTTTTAAATATCTGCACATTCTCAGTAATGTTCAGAGTTATCTATTTTAAATACTTTTATAGATATTTCTTACAATATTCGGTACATGCTATTTTGTGTTCCACATATTTATTGTCTCTGATATTAGACTTGCCAGACACATTTTATCAAATATGCTGCAATGAATTAAATGATTAAATAACTTCTCAGAAGTAAATGCAGTTTCAGCCAGAAAACAGTGCCTGACAAATGCAAGTTAAATATTAATCATGAGGAACCAAATAAATATTCATCAGTAATAAAGAGGTAATACTTCAGTGCAGACTATGCATAATCTTAAAACATTGTGCGCTCATTTTTTGTCTCTTTTAGCATCAGTCAATTTCATGTTGATAGTCACTTTGAATTACTGTGGTTAAGTTTGCAATTGGTCAGACGCTGGGTTTTCACTTGTGGGAGCTAGGTTCAACAACAACCTGGATTAATGAGACAACCATCTCCTTCGTTTGGCAGCTGTGAGGGTCCTATATTAAATAAATTTGGGCAGTCTCATTCCAGTTTCTGGACTCATAGTAATAACGTATCTTACTTTTGCATGAAAGTTCAATCTCATTCACGAAGGCCACGGGGTAGTTTAATGTGAAAATGAGAAAGGTGTCATATAGATTCAGCAAAGTATTTTGGTCTGAAAATACTGTCGAGATATATTGTTAAAGTACAGTGATGGGAAATTTGCATCTAACCTTGCATATTAACTAACATTTATAGCACAGAAGGATGCCATTTAGCCCAATGTTTCTGTGCCAATCAACAAAGATCTGACTTCACAACCCACATTTTTCAGTTTTTGGCTCATAGCCCTGGAGGCTATTGAAATGCAAGTGAATTTTTGAATATTGCTTAAATGTAACAAGTGTTTCAGGCACAGCCACACTTTCAGGGAGTAAGCTCCAGACTCTCACCATGCTTTGAGTGAAAAAAGCAGTTCTTCTCAACTCTCCTGTTAATCTTCTACCACTTACCTCAAATCTATGTCCCCTAGTTATTGACCTCTCTACTGATGGAAAAAGTGCCTTCCTATCTCACCTATCAATGCATCTCGTAATCTTGTACACCCCTCTCAGGTCCCTTTTCAACTTTCACTGCTGCAAATAAAACTTACCCTATCTTGTCTTTCCTTATGGCTCAGACTCTGCATGTTATTTATGCTCTTTTGCATTCTGATTATAATTGCCCCACCAATGGAAGCTGTGCTTTCAGATGCCTATCACCTCTAAGTGCTGGACTACCATTTCCCTACTGCACTATCTTCCTTTCCTCCCTCAAGATACTCCTTAAAACCTATTTGACCAAGTTTTTGATCATCTGAGTTAATATCTCGGTACATAGCTCAGTGTCATATTTTGTTTTATAATATTGCTATCCATCACATTGAGACATTTTATTATGTTAAAGGTATTGCTCTTGTTTTAGTATCATCCTGAAAGCTTGCAGTGAGAATGAATGTTCAAGTGAAATGAAAGGATTAATCTGTTCTCCAAGAGTAAATTGAATGAAGCTGCACCGGCAGGTGGCTGTTCAATGGACCCATTATTTTTGAATGAAATACCTTGCTTTCACAATAGTATAAAGCCTATAATATATTACCTTGAAATTCAAGGGGTAAATTGAATTTGCTGTTTAACAGTTGGACAATTTTAGCCATGGAAAGTAATGAGAAAAGAACACTTTGTTTTGAAAATTATTGGCAAAACAGAAGACAAGAAGTGACACTTTTATGAGCACCTTCTGAATATTTGTTAATGAAAGTAAGTTAAGGAATTTTATGTATTTATGACAGATGACAGTGGACTATTCTTCTGTTTCCCCAGTATCTATCACTATCTTCCAGAATTTTCTCACATAAGTAGTAATGTGGTTTCAAAGCATGAGATTTTTTTCCACTCCCAAACTTAGGCAGTTAGTTTCAATCTAGATGCTGATTACAAGCAAAACTAGGCCATAGATTTCCCACAATTATTGCCTTGGCTTTCCCATATATTCAGATTGTCATGTATTCCTAACTTGCAGCGTTGCTAAGACAGTGAAGGTGAGCATTAAAATTTTAAGCGCTAAGACCTAGGTAAAAAAGTGAAACAAATTTTACTCTTCATTTGTGCTCAAGTGCTGCAGGAAATTCTCTTTGCCATCCTCTTCCTTGGAGTTTTACCTTTCTAATGTAATCTTTGCCTTTACTCTGCTTACTTGTTCATTATAAGGCTATAATTACCAGCGATGGCATGGTGGCTCAGTGGTTAGCACTGCTGTCTCACAGCATCACAGACCTGAGTTTGGTTCGACCCTATGTGGAGTTTATGCATCCTCCTTGTGTCTGTGTGAGCTTCCTCCCAGAGTCTAAAGGCGTGCAGTTTAGATGGATTGGCCATGCTGAATTGCCCATAGTGTACAGGCTCAGTGGATTAGCCATGGTAAATGTGAGGTTATGGGGATAGGGTAGGGGTGTGGAGCTAGGTGGGGTGTTCTTGAGAGGGTCAGTTTGGACTTGTTGGGTCAGATGGCCTGCTTCCATACTGCAGGAATTCTATGATTCTATCTCAAGAGGGAATACAACGGGATGGAATTAATGCAACAATTATAATTATAAAACTGTGGTTAAATTGCATTTAGGGCACAGCTTTCAGTTTTGCTTACTGGGCCTCAGAACCGTTGCGGAGCAAATTATCAGAGCAGGACCACAGCTAAGAGAATTTAACTATGAGCACTAATCGCAAGTTCTAGTTTTATATTTCCTTACATAATAAAAAATAAGAGCTTAAATTAATTAATGTGTTTCAGATGATCAACAGACTTGATAGGTTAGATGGAGAGAAACTGTTGCATTTGTCATGAGACTCCAAAACAAAAGTACATTTCATGGATGATGTCAGAAATAATTCTTCACACAAATGGAAGTGGAAATCTGGCAATCTCTCTCAGAAAGCTATTGAGATTAAGTCTCCAGCAAATTTTAAAACTGCATCTGATAGATCTTCACCACTTAAAGGTTTGAAGGGAGATGAAGCCACGGTGGGACCTTGAGTTGAGCCATGGATAAGTGACGATAAAATTAAATGTCAAACAAGGCTATTGTTCCCATCATCTATGACAAATGACCCAGTGATTCTGCACAGAACTCTCAAACTCCAACTGGGAACTGAACTTCTTCTTAGAAGATCTACAAAATACTCACCAGACACGACCAATTCAAGGTTGTTCACCTTTGTCCAAGGCCCAAAACAATCCTTCCAGATCCAGCAGAGATTCACCTGCACTTCATCTAACCTTATCTATTGCATCCATTGGTCCCGATGTGGTCTCCTCTATACTGGGGAGACCAAACACAGACTTGGGACCCGTTTGCAGAGCATCTGAGCTTTGCATGCACCACCCAACCCGACCTTCCAGTTGCCATCCATTTTAATTAACCCTGCCACTCCCCTGATGACATGTCCATCCTTAGCCGCCTCCACTGTCAGAGTAAGACCAAACATAATCTGCAGGAGCTACACCTGATTTTTCACCTTGGGTGCTCAGATGCAATTAGCCTTAACATTGACTTCACCAGTTTCAAAATCCCTCCATCCCCAGCCTTATCCCATGTCTAACCCTCTCCCTCCTGACCTGACCTAACCTGTCCATCTTCCCACTCACCTATCCACTCCACCCTTCCCATGGACCAATCACAATAACCCCCTACTTGCATCTACCTATCACCAGCTGTCCTACCCTTCCCGCAGCCCCACTCCCAGTCCCTCTATTTATTTCTGGTCTCCCCAGTCCTGCTGAAGGATTTTGGCCTGAAGCATTGAATTACCTGCTCTTCAGATGCTGTCCGACTTGCTGTGCTTTTCCAACCTCACACTCTGGCTTCCAGCATCTGCAGTTCTTATTATCTCCATGACAAATTCAAGGCTTGCTTTTACACTGATTTTGTTAAATTTTCAGTAGATTAAAATATTCTGGGATGTTCCCTCAACCTTTACTACAATTTGGCACTCTTTATCTTGTGGAAGCCACGCCATCATCTGTACCTCTCATCACTGCTGTCTGTAAAAAGTGTTGTTATTTCACTTAAAGTTTCCTATAATTCCTCTTATGTTCCTTCATAATCATGCTGATCTCCCTTTGTCTTTTGCTTTTCTATATTCTTGGTTTCTCTCATTAAGCTTCCTACAAGTCCAAAATGTTGTTTTTATTTTCAAATAAATTTAATGAACTCTCTGTCTTTAGTCTGTTTGCGTTTTCGTTATTAGGATGTTTTGAACCTTTCCATCTCGTGTCTAAATATTTCTTATTGCTCATCTATAGCTCTGTTTGCCAACCTGTAGCTCTAGCACCAATATTTTCTTACATGTAATCTGAGCTAGGAAATATTATTTTGCCACAATGGATGTGGTATAGGTCTGTGAGAGGTAAATTAGGCTTAATCAAGAATATAATGCAACCTCTAGAAGTGATGTGCTGAGTTTCCTTCAAGGTTACAGATATCCTACAATAGGAATCGTTGCAGAGGTTAGGTGGGCATGGAGTAGGAGACAAGCTTTGGTGGTATTTTGACAGTTAGATGAACAAAAATAAGCAACGTGTAGTGCGAGTAAAAAGTTAACAATATTTTTTAAAAGTGTTACATAAATATCATGCCTTTCAGAACCTCAGACTGCCTCAAAGAACTTTACAGCCAAAGTGGTTTTGAAATATAGTCACAATTTTGACGCTGGAATCATGGAAGCTGATTGTGCTTCTCAAAGCTCCAGAAAATAATAATGAAATAATCTATTTTGTTATTCTTAGTTGAGGGGTCAACATCTACTGAGAAATAAGAGGGAGCTCCATTGCTACTCTTTTTGAGATGGTGTTAGAACATTGTTTGGCCATCTGAGGGGGCAGACAGGATTTTCTTTAGCAACCCAACAAATGATGTCACCGAGGGTGAACTTTTCTCAGTCACATTTGAAACCCTAGCTGCTAGGCACCTAATGCGGAAGAAGTAGCAGTAGAATTAGGCTATTCAGCCCATTTGGTCTGCAATGCCACTCAATAATATCATGGGCATCCTGCTAATCTTCACGTCCACTTTCCTGCCTGTTACAAAAATACCCACAATTCCGTTACCAATTTACTCCACAAAGGCAAGCATCCCATCACCAAGTCACCCTTTATTTACACATGCATAGCACATGTCATTGACCCAGGTAGCTCAGAGCCGACTCCTACAGTGAACAGAAACCCTGACAGTCCTGTTTATATCTGTCAGCCAGGACTCCCTGATTAGACCAGGTTAACAGCCCCAATGAGGGAACTCATATTCTATAATGACCATCTGACTGATTTCGTTCCAATCACTACAATTTAATCCTTAAAAAACGTGTCTTAAATGTCTGAGCCTTTACTCTGAGATTATGCTGTCTGGTCTTAGACTCTTCATGAAGGGAAAGAACCTTTATACGTCTAAGAGATAGTAGGAACTGCCAATGCTGGAGTCTGAGATAACAAGGTGTAGAGCTGGATCAACACAGCAGGCCAGGCAGCATCAGAGCAGCAGGAAGGCGGACATTTCGGGTCTGAACCTCTTTTCAGAAATGGAGGAGGGGAAGCGGGCTCTGAAATAAATAGAGAGGGGGAGGTGATGATAGAAGGATACTGGAGCAGATAGCTGGAGAGAAGATGGACAGGTCAAGGAGGCGGGGATGACACCAGTAAAGGTGAGTGTCGGGAGGGATTTGGGATGGAGGTTGGTCAGTGAGGAGGGAAGGCGAATAGGTCAAGAAAGCAGGGGTGGGAGTTGGTCAGTGAGGTGGGAGGAGCAGATAGGTGATTGTCATCCCTGCCTCCTTGACCTGTCCGTCTTCTGTCCAGCTATCTGCTCCTCTATCCATCTTCTATCATCGCCTCCCCCCTCTCTATTTATTTCAGAGCCCCCTTCCCCTCCCCCATTTCTGAAGAAGGGTCCAGACCCAAACCGTCAGCTTTCCTGCTCCTCTGATGCTGCCTTGCCTGCTGTGTTCATCCAGCTCTACACCTTGTTATCTCAGATTCTCCACCATCAGCAGTTCCTACAATCTCCTAGTGAATAGTCATGTCGCTTCTGGTGACAAGAGTCATAGCATCCCAACAGTTGGAAACAGGCCCTTTGGCCCAACAAGTCCACACTGACCCTCAGCACATCCCACCCAGACCCATCCTCCTGTAACCCACCTATTCTACACATCCCTGAACACAGCAGGCAATTTAGCACGGCCAATCCACTTAGCCTGCACATCTTTGGGCTGTGGGAGGAAACCAGAGAAGCCAGAGGAAACCCTTGCAGACATGGGGAGAATGTGCAAACTCCATAGAGACAGTTGGCAATCGGTGGAATTGAACCCGGGTCCCTGGTGCTGTGAGCCAGCACTGCTAACCACTGTGCCACTGTGCCGCCCCAAGTAAAAGAAAGAAAGAGAAAGAAAATTTTTAAAAAGTTCAATTACTAACTAAATGATTCTAAGTCAAAGAAGAGGTTTTTGATGGTGTTATTAAGCAATTTGCTGAGAGTATCAATGCAATATGGTGCATCAGGAAAAAAGACTGGGAAGATTTGTGAAGTACAGCTAGAGGGATAGAGCACAAATCCCTGGCTGTGATAATGATTCTGGATAAGCATGGATATGACCAAATTTGAATTCCTGTGTAAAATTTAGTCATTGTACCACAGCAAATCTTCAGATTATCAGTGGAATTATGACACTAAAATTAAGCTTACCTACAGCACAAGATAGACAATAGGAATTAGGAATTTCTGATGAAGGGTCTCGGCCCGAAACGTCAAGCTTTCCTGCTCCTATGATGCTGCTTGTCCTGCTATGTTTATCCAGGTTCACACCTTGTTGTATCAATAGGAATTGGGAACTCAGTTTGCACTGTAAGTAAAACAGGTTGATGATTTGAGTTGCCCATTTTGCACCCCTGCCTGAGACAATTTTAATCTCATAGAAGTATCATTTCTGCTGTCTACAGGGTTTTTTTAAATGTCAATCAACACATCTCTTTGTTCATGTATAGAGGATACCACATGCAAGCTTTCATTACACGCTTCGATTGAGAGTCATACATATGAATTCTATGAAGGTCTGAATGTCCACACAGTATCTAGTTGGCAAATCTAAGGAAGTAATTATCTTTACTTTAGATGTTTTGATTCTGTTCTGATCCACAGGCAAAGTAAACTGTTAAGATGCAATAATTATTTTTTAAAAATATAGTAATGGTATAATAATAATTTTTGATTTATTTATTGACCGTCACATGTACTTTGTTGCAAAGTACTGTGAAAAATGTTGCATAGTATCGCCACTCTCCGGCACCATCTTAATAATTCAACATAAAGTGAAGAACCAATTCAGCTTCCACTCAATGCATTCTGTCACTCAGTTACAATTTTGCTCAAGTTGAACTTTTAGTTTGAGGAGGCAACTTCACTCTCTTTGTTGTATGGCATTAAAGAGTGTCAAACAAAATTTGAGAAGCTTCCTAAATTGAGCCAGCATCTTTGTTAATCTTTGAAATGTTGACAAAGGACTGACTGTCCGATCAGCCTTTTGTTAATAGTAAAATTCAACAGTAATTGCTCTGTGTATACTTGTACATCTGCACAGAGTCTCATTTTTTCTGGCATAACAGCACAGTGGAGCTGGCCCTGAGTCAGTTTGAAAAAGCATTATGTCTAAGGTCAGTATGTACTGGGTATTTTAGTTCATTTAAATAAAATTGCTTGGAAGAATTGCATCATATGTTATGGTATCTTATCATTTAAATCATTCCTTCTTATTTTTGTTAATTTGGTACTGTGATTTTTATGAAGTTCACAACCAGCCTCCACCCTCTTGATGTCTTCTATTGGCCAGACCAGTTTCGCTGAGCACCCAGTTAAAATAAGGAACAAATTAGCTTTTCCAACAGAAAATAAGCTTTAACTATTTTCATGAAGGGGCAAGTGTGATTATTTCCTTAATTAGCATCAAGTTGAACTTGATTTGTATTTAAGTAGCATTTTTTCATTGGTTGGTGCATGTGGCACACAACATCAGATTAGTGTGCAATGAAAATGCTGCCTCACTTGATTTTTTTTTTCTATTCATTTCGTGGGATGTGGGCATCACTGGCTGGCCAGCAATTTTTGCCCATCCCTAGTTGCCCTTGAGAAGGTGGTGGTGAGCTGCCTTCTTGAACCGCTGCTGTGGGTTGATCCACAATGCTACCAGGGAAGGAATTCCAGATTTTGACCCAGTGACAGTGAAGGAACAATGATATATTTCCAAGTCAGGATGATGAGTGACTTAGAAAGGAACTTGGACGTGGTGGCATTCCCATATATCTGCTGCCCTTGTCCTGCTGGATGGAAGTGGTCATGGGTTTGAAGGTGCTGTCTGAGGATCTTTGGTGAATTCCTGCAGTGCATCTTGTAGATAGTACACACTGCTGCGACTGAGCGTCGGTGGTGGAGGGAGTGAATGCTTGTGGGTGTTGTGCCAATCAAGCGGGCTGCTTTGTCCTGGATGGTGTCAAGCTTCCTGGGTGTTGTTGGGGCTGCACTCATCCAGGCAAGTGGGGAATATTCCATCACACTCCTGACTTGTGCCTTGTCGAAGGTGGACAGACTTTTAGGAGTCACTCGCTGCAGTATTCCCAGCTTCTGGCCTGCTCGTGTAGCCAGTCTGTTAATGTGGTGAGTCCAGTTGAGTTTCTCATCAATGGTAACCCCCAGGATGTTGATAGTGGGAGATTCAATGATGGTTACACCATTGAATGTCAAGGGGAGGTGGTTAGATAGTCTCTTTTTGGTGATGGTCAGAGCCCGGAATTTGTGTAGCGCAAATATCACTTGCCACATGTCAGCCCAAGCCTGGATATTGTCCAGATCTTGTTGCATGTGAACATGGGCTGCTTCAGTATCTGAGTAGTCACGAATGGTGCTGAACATTGTGCAATCATTGGCGAACATCCCCACCTCTGAGCTTATGATGGAGGGAAAGTCATTGATTAAGCAGCTGAAGAAGGGTGGACCAAGGACACTACCCTGAGGAACTCCTGCAGAGTTGTCCTGGAGCTGAGATGATTGACCTCCCACAACCACAACCATCTTCCTATGTGTCAGGTATGACTCCAACCACCAGAGCGTTTGCTTCCTGATACCCATTGATTCCAGTTTTGTTAGGGCTCCTTGATGCCACACTCAGTCGAATGCAGCCTTGATGTCAAGGGCTGTCACTTTCACCTCACCTCTGGAATTTAGCTGTTTTGTCCATGTTTGAACCAAGGCTGTAATGAGATCAGGAGCTGAGTGGCCCTGGCGGAACCCAAACTGGTCGTCACTGGGCAGGTTATTTCTGAGCAGGTACTGCTTGATAGCACTGTTGATGACACCTTCCATCACTTTTCTGATGATTGAGAGGAGACTGATGGGGCAGTAATTGTATCAGAGATAAAAGGTACTGCAGATGCTGGAGAATCCGAGATAACAAGGTATGGGGCTGGATGAACACAGCAGGCCAAGCAGCATCATAGGAGCAGGAAAGCTTGACGTTTCGGGCCTAGACCCTTCATCAGATCTAATGAAGGATCTAGGCCCGAAATCTCAAGCTTTCCTGCTCCTATGATGCTGCTTGG